>CM038391.1:143568135-143803011 GCA_021498475.1 Saguinus midas
CCTTACACCCCTTCAGGTCTTTGCTAAAATGTCACCTCAGACTTCCTGGACCCATTATATCACCCACCAGGAACTAAAAATTCAGAGAGTAATAGCATCTCATGCCCTCATTTTCTCCCTGCCCCCATTATTACAGTCCCTTACTGCCCTCACCTGCTCTCCCTCCACTTATTTTCTTTGCCCCAAGAGTGGTCCACACTCTGGGTCCACCTCTGGGTGCCTTATGCCTGATGTCTCTACTGGAACAGCTGCTGCCCAGGCCTCTGGGAAGCCCTCAGTCTTCAGCCTCCTGTTCAGTAGCAGGGCTGACCACTGCTCCAGGAAACACTTTCTCTTCTTGACCTCCAGGACACCTGCCCCCTGGGTGTTGCTCCTTAGTTTCCTTGACTGGCTTCTCCCCTCCTCTCCCTCACCTCCCATTCATGCTCCCCAGGCCCTCTTCTGATCATCCAATCTCAGCTTTAAATCAGTGTTTGTGTCAACATCTTTGAAATTTAAACAACAGTGCTATGCAGTGGACTCCCAAATCTCTCTCTAGCCCAGGCCTCTCCAAGACTCCAGATTTATGTGCCCAAGTGCCCACTCAGACTCTCCAGTAGGGCATTGGTGGACACCACACAGATCTCATCAACTCCTGCCTTCCACCACGTCTTTAGCTGCCCACAGCAGGTGAGGGTTGCTTCGTTCTCCCAGGGGTTCTGGGGTAGAGACCACTGGCTCTTCCAGACTCTCCTTCCCTTCCCTTACTTCCATATTAGCTGTCAGCAAATTCTGGGGCTTCTACTTTTAAAACCTGTGCAGGTTCCCACCACTTACCCCCTCCTTCAGTGACTCTACCTGCTTTTTACACTGGCTGCTTCCTGACCCCTGCTTCCTCCCTCTGCTCTGTGTCCCCACTCAGCACCCAAGGATTCCTGTGACCCTGTGCATCCAGTTATACTGTCCTCTGCTCAGGGCCTCCCTGGGGCTTCCAAAGTCTTCATCAGGGCCTACATCACCTGACTCCACTCTAGCCCACTGGTTGCGGCACATACCAGATCTCTCTGGCTTCAAGGCTTTCATCCTGACTGGTCCCTCCATTTAGAGCACTGTTGCCCAAAATCACCCACAAAGCTTTTCCCTCACCTCCTCAGAGAGACCTCCCCTGTCCCACTCCATTCTGTGTTTTTTGTAACAATTTTCACAACCTGACTTACGTTAAGGGCCTACTTATTTATTTGCACATTGCCTTTCTCTGTTCCTAAACATTACATGGAAGGTGTTTGTCTCTTTTGTTCCCTGCTGTATAACCCCCGAAGCTAGCATGAACCTGAATGCAGCCAACAGCCAGTAAATGCTTTTTGGAAAAAAACAATAGGTATACAACAGAAGTTTGCAATGGAAAAAAAAAACCTGCAAAGACTTTCAGAGACTAACTGCAGCCATGGCAGCAGTGCGTAAGTGCTTCCTGTGGATAGAGGGTCTGAATTTAGCCCAGGGCCACACAGCCAAATGGCAGGGTGCACTCACCATCCTGGAAACGTGCTTGAGCCTGGCATAGACCGTGAGGAACCAGGATTCCAAACCAGTTCAGGGGGTCAATGAAGGGCCTCAGCAGACTGTGTCTCTGGAGCCTTAGTGAGGCCCTTGCCCCTGCACAAAGCTGAGGAAAGAAAGGCTGAAAGAGGCTGGGATCTTACTCCCTGTCTTTATCATCTTGGTGACAATGCTGAGCTTGATCTGAGCTCATGGTTCTAGATTCTGGGAATCATCTTACCACAAAGCACAGCCCTGTCCTTTGTGATTCAGATGAGACTGTTCACTCTTTCCCATGACTCCTGTGAGACATACAGGTTACCCTGTTTGCCCATGACAAGGCCATACACTGACCTTACCCACTGTAACTGAACATGCTAATAGGGCAGTCACAGACCCTCCAACTCCCCGCTTCTTTGTCTCATGAATGATTAACTGGGATTAGAAGTTTGTCCCTCTGAAACTAGCTAGGCACACAGATGAATATTTTCTGTTCAGCTGAGATTTCCATGATTGTAAAACTATACACAGTGTAAAGCAACTCAACTTCTCTAATCCTCCCTGTAAACCTCTAAGGCAAGACCACCCTACAGAAATATTCTGTTCTTCAATCTCTGGTGTGCTCTTTTCTTTGCAAAAACCTAACTAAAATTATCACCTCAATTATTTGCACTTTGCCTTTGACACTGGGAAGGGGCGCTGCAGAAGGAGGTTGGGGCTCACCTGCTTACCCAGGCCCCACCTCCTCTGGGGTGTGGACACCAGCTCTCACCACCTTGAACTTCTGGAGTCCCTCCTGGGCCTCGCTGAAGGACGAGAAGGAGGATGGAACTCTGGCAGCCCGGGCCTGGAGCGAGCCAGCCCTCCTTCCCAGCGTGTCAACTTCCTCATCTGGTATAGAGGCAGACCTGGGGTTCCATGTGGGAAGCATACTGCAGGGGGCCCACCGACTTGGCGCCCATCGCTTAGTGAGCCTTGGCCAGCAAGAGCCAGCCCTGCAGGGATAGAAAAGCGGTGAGACTCAGTTTATGGCCATGTGCCCTCCTGCCTGCCCAGCCACCTACCTCCTCCACCTGGGCTCACTTCCCCTCTAGCTCCTCCAGGTCCCCAAGCAGCTGCAGGAGCAGTGAGTGTAGCTCTGCTCGCAGGTCAGGCACTGCCATGGTGACACATTCGGGTCTGGAGCCACCTTTGTCCTAGTCACCCAATCACTGCCCCCAGTTTCTCAGACAGCCAATTGGCACATGAGATCTTCTCTCAAGGGGTGTTCCCAGCCAGGGACCCTGACGCCTACCACACCAAGGCGTCCCGGTCTGCTCATTTAAGGGCAAGCAGCCTTAGAGAAGCATTATGGGAGCAACCGATCAACGGGTTTCTCCAAGTAGCCCCCAAGTGGATCAGCCAGCTGGACTGTTGCGTAGGGTGACAGGTGGTTCTGAGTCGCTTCCAGAAGCTGCGGAATCTCAGAAGTCGGGCTACTGCTGTGGCGATGGAAGATAGGCGAAGCTGTACAGCAACCATTTCGGTTAAGGGAAGAGTAGTTTTAAAGTTAACTTGGGAAGGAGCCGGCAAGCAACCTCCAGATGTGTCGGTGTGCCATTTTTACAGTTAATGAACTGTTTCGAGCTGTCAATTATGATTGTTTTAGCAGTTCAGCATCTCAGAACTGCATTCTGCACAGGGGTGGTGGTAAAGCTGCAGGCAGACATCTTTATTAGCTGCAGTCATAAGGCACGTGACGACATTCTGTATCCAGTCTATTGGTTGTCAAGGAGCACTCGCTGCCGGAATGGCCAATCGCCTTGCGACACCCCCTCGCCCCACCCACCCCACGCTGTCGCCATCTTAACATCTCACTTCACCTGTAACAAATGTGCCATTAGGTTTTCTGTGAATTGTGAACATTTCAAGATACATACAAAAGTAGAATCATATGTCCTGTGTTGCCTGTGGCTGCTATCAGTTACCCCGGACTACGTGGCTTAAACACCAGAAAATGATTCTCACAGTTCTGGAGGCCAAAGTCTGTGATCTAGTTGTAGGTTTGATCCCACATCTTGGACTTTTGTCTTCGTGTGCTGCCTCCTCTTCCAACCGCCGGATCACCTCTGTGTGTCTCCTAACAGACTCTTCTCACTGGATGTAGGGCCGTGGGATAATCCAGGATGAACTCTATTTCAAGATTCTGAACTTGATGACCTCCACAAAGACCCTTTTTTCAAATGTCACATTCACAGGCTCCAAGAGTTAGTGTGGATGACATATCTCTTGAGAGGGCCATTTGCTTCACCACCTATCTGCATAACCACCTTCAGTGGCCATATGTGCTGTATACCTGTTAGTGACTCAGCCATCAACTCAGTCATCACGTCGACAGATCACAAAAAGAGAAAGAGTGAGTACCATACAACAGGATACTTGGAGAAAGAGACCCTATTTAAGTCACTTATTACAGCGTATTGTTAGAATTGTTCTACTCTATTACTGTTAATCTCTTCTTGTGCCTCATTTATAAATTAAACTTTACCATAGGTATTTATGTACCAAAAAACCTGTATATGGGGATTGCTGCTATCCACAGTTTCAGGCATCCATGGAGGGTCTTGGAACTTATCCCCCATGGATGAATGGGGACTATAAAAGATTTGAGGAAGGACTGTGAATATTGTTGCATGGTATTATGGCTTTACTGTGGTTTACTTTAGAAAATCTTACATTTTTAGAGACATATACTGAAGTATTTGGGCATGAAGTATCAGCTTGGTACTTGCTTGAAAATGCTTCAGCACATGGAGGGGGGGAAAGTAGCTGAAGCAAAATACTGTCAGATTCAGGTGACTCATACAGGAAGTCTGTTTCTATTCCTATGTGTATTTTAGAGTTTTCATAGTAGGGAATTAAAAGGAGATAATTAAGCATTTAATTTTTATTTGATATTTAACATTTTTGTTTCTAATTATTTAACATACTCAAGAAGTTCCCAGTGGAGCCCTGCCAACTGTAATGGTGGTTGAAAGCCACTAAGCGGTGAGCCAAGGGAGGATGGAATGTGTTCTACCTCTGTGTATTTCAAAGTTTTAGTAGTGAGAATATATTGTTACTCAAACCCAAAATAAGTAAAAATTAAAGCACAGCACGAAGTGCATTTTAGACATACCCATGGCCCACTAAACTGGCTGCAGTCAACTGTTTGGTGTTCCTAGGGTACATTCCTAGAAGTGGAATTTTGGATCCAAAGAGATGCACACATCTAAACCTTTTGAACTACCAGGAAGTTTTTAGCATGAGACTGTTGTTCCCTCTCTCTAATTGGCGAAGATGAAAAAGTCTGAATAAGGTTGGTAAAGGTATGGAAATGAGGTTGTAATAGGTACAGAACTTCAGAGGGAATTTTTGAGTAGCCCTAAAAGTAATCCTGTACACTAGTCCTTGATTCAGAAGACAGACTTCTAGGAATGTCCAATGGGCACTCTCTCAGGGGTACGGGGGTGACCTTTGTTTGTAGCAGCAAAAAAGAAACATCCTAGATGCCCATCAGCAGGGCTGCAACTGCAAAAATTCAGGTGCACCACAGAGCCAGGAACTGAAGCTGCTGACATAGCCTTTTCTGAAACATGAAAAAGCTGTGCATATTGTACACCACTTGACGAGTTTGGAGTATAATACACTCCTGAAACCACCACAATCTGCCATAAACATCCATCACCTCCACAGTTTTCTCCCACCTATTATGATGATGAGGATGATCATTCTGTGTTATTTTGTGATAAGAACACTGCACATAAAATCTATCTTTAGCAAATTTTAAGTATAGCTAACAGTATTAGTAACTATAGTAGGCACTGTGTTCTACAGTAGGTCTCCAGGATGAACTTACTTCATACAAAAAACTATGTACCCTTTCACCAGTATCTCCCCATTTTCCTCTCCCTAGCCCCTGGCAACCACCATTCTACTCAGCTTCTAGGAGTTTGACTATTTTCGATTCCTTGTGTAAGTGTCATCATGTGGTATTTGTCCTTCTGCATCTGACTTATTTCTGCTAACATGATGCCTTCCAGTTTCCTCCATGTTATTGCAAATTACAAGATTTCTTTCTTTGTGAAAAATATATATACCACATTTTCTTACCTCTCCATCCATCAACAAACACTGAGATCGTTTTCATAGTTTGGCCGTTGTGGAAAATGCTGCGACAAACATGGGAGTATAGCTATCTCTTCAGAATAATGATTTCATCACCTTTTATTTTTTTATTTTGAGACAGAGTCTCATTCTATTGCCAGGTACCAGGCTGAAGTGCAGTGGCATAGTCTTGGCTCACTGCCATCTCTGCCTCTCGGGTTCAAGCAGTTCTTCTGCCTCAGCCTCCCAAGTAGCTGGGACTACAGGCACATGCCACCACACCCAGCTAATTTTTGTATTTTTAGTAGAGACAGAGTTTCACCATGTTGGCCAGGATGGTCTCAATGTCTTGACCTCGCGATCTGCCCACCTTGGCCTCCCAAAGTGCTGGCATTACAGGTTTGAGCCACCACGCCCAGCCTCATCTCCTTTTTGTGTGTATTCCCAGAGTGGGATTGCTGCATCAAATGGGAGTTCTACTGTTAGTTTTTGAGGAATCTCCATACTATTTTCCATGAAGGCTGTACTAATTTCTATTCCACCAACAGTTTGCTAGGCTTCCCTTTTCTCCGTAGCCTTGCCAACATTTGTTACCTTTTGTTTTTCACTAATAGCCTTCCTGCCAGGTGGGATGTGATCTCTCATTGCGGTTTTGATTTGCATTTCCCTAACAGCAATATTGAGCATGTTTGCATACACTGGATCATTTTTCTTTGTTGTTGACTTGACTCCCTTATATATTTTGGTTGCTGCTGTGGCTTGAATGTTTGTGTTCCCTGAAAATTCATATATTGAAATCTCATTCCTAAGGTCGACAGTTGAGCGAGATGATTAGGTCATGAGGACTCTGCCCTTGTGCATAGAATTAGTGCCCTTATAAAAGAGGCCCTGGGGAGCTCTTTTGCCCCTCCTGCCATGTGAGGACACAGTTAGAAGCTGCCATCTGTGAACCAGGAAGCCCCCCTTACCAGACACAGAATCTGCTGGGGCCACCATCTTGGTCTTCCCAGCCTCCAGAGCTGTGAGAAATAAATGGCTGTTGTTTAAGTTGCCCAGTCTGGTATTTTGTTACAGCAGCCCAAACGGAGACAGATAGTAACCCTTTATCAGATACACGGTTTGCAAACAGTTTTTCCCATTCTGTAGATGCAGCCATTGAGAAGCTCCTTAAGATAGACGTTAAATAAAAAGTAGCAGGCCAAAGTGGGCAAATCATGAGGTCAAGAGATTGAGACCATCCTGGCCAACATGGTGAAGCCCCATCTCTACTAAAAATACAAAAAAAAAAAAAACAGCTGGGCATGGTGGTGTGCAGCTGTAGTTCCAGCCACTCAGGCGGCTGAGGCAGAACAATCGCTTGAACCCAGGAGGTGGAGGTTGCAGTGAGCCGAGATTGTGCCATTGCACTCCAGCCTGGTGACAGAGCAAGACTCCATCTCGGGAAAAAAAAAAAAAAAAAAAGTAGCATGGTGTGAAATGCCATGTGTAATGAGCTGTCAGTGTGCAGAAAAGGCAGGGAGGGTCCTGCGCCTGCGTGTATGTGCCTCATCATCTCAGGAAGGCTGGATGCCTTGCTGGTGCACTGGGTACCCAGGGACAAGGGATATGCTTTACCATAATGTTAGTGGATGAACATCTTATCCACTTCTTGACCATTGAGAGCTGCCCTCTGATATCTATGCCCATTTTTCTTTGGGATGCAGATGGACACTTGGAAGGCATTCTCATGTTTAAAAAGCATACAGAAGGCCTGGTGCAGTGGCTCACACCTGTAATCCCAGCACTTTGGGAGGTCAAGGCAGGAGGATCACTTGAGGCCAGGAATTTGAGACCAGCCTGGGCAATATAGGGAAATCTCACCTCTACAAAAAATAAAACACATGCACAAGTACACATGGTGAAAAGTAAACCACCATCCTCCTTCTCAAACAATCCATCCCTACTCTTACTCTCCAGAGGTCATTAGTACTGACATTTTAAAGAATCTGGCCTGATATTTTTTATTCATGGTATTCATAAATTTGTTGACTGTTAGTTATATTTTAACCTGAAAGGGATCATGTTGTGTACACCACTCTGAACCTTGCATCTTACCTTTTTTTTTTTTGAGACAGAGTCTTGCTTTGTCACCAGGCACCAGGCTGGAGTGCAGTGGCATGATCTCGGCTCACTGCAACTTCCGCCTCCCAGGTTCAAGCAATTCTCCTGCCTCAGCCTCCCAAGTAGCTGGGACTACAGGTGCCTGCCACCATGCCCAGCTAATTTTTGTATTTTTTTAGTAGAGACAAGGTTTCTCCATGTTGGCCAGGATGGTCTCGATCTCTTGACCTCGTGATCTGCCAGTCTTAGCCTACCAAAGTGCTGGGATTACAGGTGTGAGCCACCACACCCGGCTGCATCTTACCTTTTAATGACAACTGGATACCACAGGTCACCAAGGCTATATAGTACACATGGATATGCTTCCTTCCTTGTGGCTGCATTGTTGGGTGGCTTCCTGTTTTTACTCCCACAAATACTTCTTTGAGGGCATCATTGAACATACTTCAGTGCATATTTATGCAAGTGTATCTGATAGATAGATTCCTACAAGTGGCATTCTGCCTTTAAAATGATAGTAGAGGCTGGGCACAGCAGCTCACGCCTGTAATCCCAGCACTTTGGGAGGCCGAGGCAGGCAGATCACCTGAGGCCAGGAGTTCAAGACCAGTCTGGCCAACATGGTAAAAACGTCTCTACTAAAAGTACAAAAAAAATGGCTGGGCATGTTGGTAGGTGCCTTTAATCCCAGCTACTTCAGAGGCTGAGGCAGGAGAATCACTTGAACCTCGGGAGGTGGAGATTGCAGTGAGCTAAGATTGCGCTACTGCACTCCAGCCTGGGCAATAAGAGCAAGACTCCATCTCGGAAAAAAAGAAAATGATAGTAGAGGTTGTATCTCCCCATAGGCACCATCACAAGATGTGAGCATCTGCCCCCAGGTCATCAGCCCTGGGCATCGTCAGAGGTTTTAACCTCTGCCAAACGCTAGGTGCAAAATGTTTCCCCAGTTGCATTTGTGTTTCTTTAGTTACTCTGGAGTTTGTGCCTCTTTTCAAATACTTACTGGTGGTGTGTGTATGTATTTTCTATGACAAGTCTACTCTCTTTACAGATGCAATAGTTCACCTCTAGATTGATTGTTTTAAATCTTGTAAGTTGTAAAAAATTTGAAACATACAAGAGCAGAGAAGATGGTATAGTGAGTCCCTGAGCTGGTTTTGATGTGGGCCAGTCTTCACAGCCAATCCGCTCCCTGTGTCCACTCCACCAGTTTATTTTGAAGTAGACCTCAGATATCACAGCATTTCATCCATAAGTATTTCCATATACATCTGTAAAAGATAAGAACTCAACAAAGAAATACCGTTATTGCACTTAAAATTGTCAATGATTATTTCTTTGTATCTTCAGATATCCAATTAATGTTCAGCTTGCCTTGATTAGAGTGTGTTTGTTTCAACTAAGATTGACATTAGGTCCATTCACTGCAAACGATTGACAAGTCTCTTAAGTCTTTTTTAAACAGCTTTATGAGATACTCCCAGATCACAAAATTTACCTACTTAAAAAGTTCAGAATTCAATGATTTTTTTTTTCATTTTTATCTTTCCTGGCAACTTTCATTTAAGATTCAATTATTTTTAAAAAATCATAGTCACAGTGCTGTGTAACCATGACCACAATCTAATTTTAGAACTTCTTTTGTCCCCCTGGAAAGAAACCCCATATTCATTAGCTGTCACTCCAGTCCCCTTCCTCCTACCAGGACCCCAGCCCCTGGCAACCACTAATCTACTTTTGGTCTGATTCTGCTGAGATATTAGAACAGAATTAAAAAGAAAAAACTTAATACTTTTGGTTTCTGTAGATTTGCTGTGTCTGAACATTTTGTGTAAGTGGAATAATATGTTTTTGCTGACTGGCTTCTTCCACTCAGCGTAATGTTTTCTAAGCTTATTTATGGTGTAGCTTATGTCAGTACTTCATTTCTTTTTGTTGCCAAATAATATTTCATGTGTGACCTTATACATGTTCCTATACATGGAATATTATTATACACTACATTATATCCATTGGTTGATGAAATTTAGGTTGTTTGCCATATTTGGGCCATTGCAAACAACGCTGCTATGTGCATTTGTGTATTTTTTTTAATTTTTATTGCATTATAGGTTTTGGGGTACATGTGCAGAACGTGCAAGATAGTTGCATAGATACACACTTGGCAGTGTGTTTTGCTACCTTCCTCCCGTTCACCCACACTTGGTATTCATCCCCAGGCTATCCCCCCCCCCCACTGTCCCTCCCCCATTTCCCCCAACAGTCCCCAGTGTATAGTAGACCGCCTCTCTGTGTCCATGTGTTCTCATTTTCTCACCCACCTATGAGTGAGTATATGCAGTATTTCTTTTTCTGTTCTTGTGTCAGTTTGCTGAGAATGATGTTCTCCAGATTCATCCATGTCCTTACAAAGGACACAAACTCATCATTTTTGATTGCTGCATAATATTCCATGGTGTATATGTGCCACATTTTCCCAGTCCAGTCTATCATCGATGGGCATTTGGGTTGGTTCCAGGTCTTTGCTATTGTAAACAGTGCTGCAATGAACATTCGTGTGCATGTGTCCTTATAGTAGAACGATTTATAGTCCTTTGGATAGACACCCAGTAATGGGATTGCTGGGTCAAATGGAATTTCTATTTCTAGGTCCCTGAGGAATCGCCACACTGTCTTCCACAATGGTTGAACTAATTTACACTCCCACCAACAGTGTAAGAGTGTTCCTATTTCTCCACATCCTCTCCAGCATCTGCTGTCTCCAGATTTTTAATGATCGCCATTCTAACTGGTGTGAGATGATATCTCAATGTGGTTTTGATTTGCATCTCTCTAATGACCAATGATGATGAGCACTTTTTCATATGTTTGTTGGCCTCATGTATGTCTTCTTTTGTAAAGTTTCTGTTCATATCCTTTGCCCATTTTGAATGGGCTTGTTTATTTTTTTCTGTAAATCTGTTTGAGTTCTTTGTAAATTCTGGATATCAGCCCTTTGTCAGATGTGTAAACTGCAAAGATTTTTCCCATTCTGATGGTTGCCGATTCACTCTAGTGACTGTTTCTTTTGCCGTGCAGAAGCTGTGGAGTTTGATTAGGTCCCATTTGTCTATTTTGGCTTTTGTTGCCAATGCTTTTGGTGTTTTGTTCATGAAGTCCTTGCCTACTCCTATGTCCTGAATGGTTTTGCCTAGATTTTCTTCTAGGGTTTTTATGGTGTCAGGTCTTACGTTTAAGTCTTTAATCCATCTGGAGTTAATTTTAGTGTAAGGTGTCAGGAAGGGGTCCAGTTTCTGCTTTCTGCACATGGCTAGCCAGTTTTCCCAACACCATTTATTAAATAGGAATCCTTTCCCCATTGCCTGTTTTGTCTGGTTTATCAAAGATAATATGGTTGTAGATATGTTGTGTTGCCTCCGATGCTTCTGTTCTGTTCCATTGGTCTATATCTCTGTTTTGGTACCAGTACCATGCTGTTTTGATTACTGTAGCCTTGTAGTATAGTTTGAAGTCTGGTAGCGTGATGCCTCCTCTGTGTTCTTTTGCTTAGAATTGACTTGGCTATGCGGGCTCTTTTTGGTTCCATATGAAATTCATGGTGGTTTTCCAGTTCTGTGAAGAAATTCAATGGTAGTTTGATGGGGATAGCATTGATTGTGTAAATTACTTTGGGCAGTATAGCCATTTTCACGATATTGATTCTTCCTAACCACGAACATGGAATGTTTCTCCATCTGTTTGTGTCCTCTCTTATTTTGTTGAGCAGTTGTTTGTAGTTTTCCTTAAAGAGGTCCCTTACATTCCTAGTGAGTTGTATTCCTAGGTATTTTATTTTCTTTGTAGCAATTGTGAATGGCAGTTCGTTCTTGATTTGGTTCTCTTTAAGTCTGTTATTGGTGTATAGGAATGCTTGTGATTTTGCACATTGATTTTATATCCTGAGACTTTGCTGAAGTTGCTTATCAGTTGCAGGAGCTTTTGGGCTGAGGTGATGGGGTCTTCTAGGTATACTATCATGTCGTCTGCAAATAGAGACAATTTGGCTTCCACCTTTCCTATTTGAATACCCTTTATTTCTTTTTCTTGCCTGATTGCTCTGGCTAGAACTTCCAGTACTATGTTGAATAGAAGTGGTGAGAGAGGGCATCCTTGTCTAGTGCCAGATTTCAAAGGGAATGCTTCCAGTTTTGCCCATTAAGTATGATATTGGCTGTTGGTTTGTCATAAATAGCTTTTATTACTTTGAGATATGTTCCATCAATACCAAGTTTATTGAGGGTTTTAGCATAAAGGGCTGTTGAATTTTGTCAAATGCCTTCTCTGCATCAATTGAGATAATCATGTGGTTTTGTTTTGCTTCTGTTTATGTGGTGAATTACATTTATAGACTTGCGTATGTTGAACCAGCCTTGCATCCCAGGATGAATCCTACTTGATCATGATGGATAAGTTTTTAATGTGCTGTTGCAATCGGTTTGCCAGTATTTTATTGAAGATTTTGCATCTATGTTCATCATGGATATTGGCCTGAAGTTTTCTTTTCTTGTTGAGTCTCTGCCAGGTTTTGGTATCAGGATGATGTTGGTCTCATAAAATGATTTGGGAAGGGTTCCCTCTTTTGGATTATTTGGAATAGTTTCAGAAGGAATGGTACCAGATCCTCTTTGTGTGTCTGGTAGAATTCAGCTGTGAACCCATCTGGACCTGGGCTTTTTTGTGTGGTAGGCTCTTAATTGCTGCCTCAACTTCAGACCTTGTTATTGGTCTATTCATAGTTTGCTTCCTCCTGGTTTAGGCTTGGGAGGACACAGGCGTCCAGGAATTTATCCATTTCTTCCTGATTTACTAGTTTATGTGCATAGAGTTGTTTGTAGTATTCTCTGATGATGGTTTGAATTTCTGTGGAATCTGTGGTGATTTCCCTTTATCGTTTTTATTGCATCTATTTGGTTGTTCTCTCTTTTCTTTTTATCAGTCTGGCTAGTGGTCTGTCTATTTTGTTGATCTTTTCAAAAACCAGCTCTTAGATTTATTGATTTTTGAAGGGTTTTCTTGTCTCTATCTCCTTCAGTTCTGCTCTGATCTTAGTTATTTCTTGTCTTGGCTAGGTTTTGAGCTTTTTGATCTTGCTCCTCTAGCTCTTTCAATTTTGATGATAGGGTGTCAATTTTGGATCTCTCCACTCTTCTCATGTGGGCACTTATTGCTATATATTTTCCTCTACAGACTGCTTTAAATGTGTCCCAGAGATTCTGGTACGTTGTGTCTTCATTCTCGTTGGTTTCAAAGAACTTCTTTATTTCTGCCTTCATTTCATTGTTTGGAATAGTTTCAGAAGGAATGGTACCAGATCCTCTTTGTGTGTCTGGTAGAATTCAGCTGTGAACCCATCTGGACCTGGGCTTTTTTGTGTGGTAGGCTCTTAATTGCTGCCTCAACTTCTGACCTTGTTATTGGTCTATTCATAGTTTGCTTCCTCCTGGTTTAGGCTTGGGAGGACACAGGCGTCCAGGAATTTATCCATTTCTTCCTGATTTACTAGTTTATGTGCATAGAGTTGTTTGTAGTATTCTCTGATGATGGTTTGAATTTCTGTGGAATCTGTGGTGATTTCCCTTTATCGTTTTTATTGCATCTATTTGGTTGTTCTCTCTTTTCTTTTTATCAGTCTGGCTAGTGGTCTGTCTATTTTGTTGATCTTTTCAAAAACCAGCTCTTAGATTTATTGATTTTTGAAGGGTTTTCTTGTCTCTATCTCCTTCAGTTCTGCTCTGATCTTAGTTATTTCTTGTCTTCGGCTAGGTTTTGAGCTTTTTTGATCTTGCTCCTCTAGCTCTTTCAATTTTGATGATAGGGTGTCAATTTTGGATCTCTCCACTCTTCTCATGTGGGCACCTATTGCTATATATTTTCCTCTACAGACTGCTTTAAATGTGTCCCAGAGATTCTGGTACGTTGTGTCTTCATTCTCGTTGTCAAAGAACTTCTTTATTTCTGCCTTCATTTCATTGTTTATCCAATCAACATTCAAGAGCCAGTTTTTCAGTTTCCATGAAGCTGTGTGGTTCTGAGTTGTTTTCTGAATTCTGCGTTCCAACTTGATTGCACTATGGTCTGAGAGACTGTTTGTTAAGATTTCCATTGTTTTGCATTTGCTGAGGAGTGCTTTACGTCCAATTATGTGGTCAGTTTTGGAGTAGGTGTGATGTGGTGCTGAGAAAAATATATATTCTGTGGATTTGGGGTGGAGAGTTCTGTAAATGTCTATCAGGTTTTCTTGTTCCAGGTCTCAGTTCAAGTCCTGGATATCCTTGTTAAATTTCTGTCTGGTTGATCTGTCTGATATTGACAGTGGAGTGTTAAAGTCTCCCACTATTATTGTGTGGGAGTCTAAGTCTCTTTGTAAGTCATTAAGAACTTGCCTTATATATCTGGGTGCTCCTACATTGGGTCCATATATATTTAGAATCGTTAGCTCTTCTTGTTGTATCGATCCTTTTACCATTATGTAATGACCTTCTTTGTCCCTTTTGATCTTTGTTGCTTTAAAGTCTATTTTATCAGAGAAGAGAATTGCAACTCCTGCTCCTTTTTGCTCTCCATTTGCTTGGTAAATCTTCCTCCATCCTTTTATTTTGAGCCTTTGTGTATCTTTGCATGTGAGGTGGGTTTCCTGGATACAGCATACTGATGGGTTTTGTTTTTTTATCCAATTTGCCAGTCTGTGTCTTTTGATTGGTGCATTTAGCCCATTTACATTCAGGGTTAATATTGTTATGTGTGAATTTGATACTGCCATTTTGATGCTAGCAGGCTGTTTTGCCCATTGGTTCATGTACATTCTTCATTTTGTTGATGGTCTTTAGCATTTGGTATGCTTTTAGGATGGCTGGAACTGGTTGTTTCTTTCTATGTGTAGTGCCTCTTTCAGGAGCTCTTGTAAAGCAGGCCTAGTGGTGACAAAATCTCTGAGTACTTGCTTGTTCATGAAGGATTTTATTTTTCCTTCACTTATGAAGCTCAGTTTGGCTGGATATGAAATTCTGGGTTGAAAGCTCTTTTCTTTAAGGATGTTGAATATTGGCCCCACTCTTCTGGCTTGTAGAGTCTCTGCCGAGAGATCTGCTGTGAGTCTGATGGGCTTCCCTTTGTGGGTGACCTGACCTTTCTCTCTGGCTGCCCTTAGTATTTTCTCCTTCATTTCAACCCTGGTGAATCTGACGATTATGTGCCTTGGGGTTGCTCTTCTTGCAGAGTATCTTTGTGGTGTTCTCTGTATTTCCTGGAGTTGAGTATTGCAACTCCTGCTCCTTTTGCTCTCCATTTGCTTGGTAAATCTTTCTCCATCCTTTTATTTTGAGCCTTTGTGTATCTTTGCATGTGAGGTGGGTTTCCTGGATACAGCATACTGATGGGTTTTGTTTTTTTATCCAAATTGCCAGTCTGTGTCTTTTGATTGGTGCATTTAGCCCATTTACATTCAGGGTTAATATTGTTATGTGTGAATTTGATACTGCCATTTTGATGCTAGCTGGCTCTTTTGCCCATTGGTTCATGTACATTCTTTATTTTGTTGATGGTCTTTAGCATTTGGTATGCTTTTAGAATGGCTGTAACTGGTTGTTTCTTTCTATGTGTAGTGCCTCTTTCAGGAGCTCTTGTAAAGCAGGCCTAGTGGTGACAAAATCTCTGAGTACTTGCTTGTTCATGAAGGATTTTATTTTTCCTTCACTTATGAAGCTCAGTTTGGCTGGATATGAAATTCTGGGTTGAAAGCTCTTTTCTTTAAGATGTTGAATATTGTCCCCCACTCTCTTCTTGCTTGTAGAGTCTCTGCCGAGAGATCTGCTGTGAGTCTGATGGGCTTCCCATGGTGGGTGACCTGACCTTTCTCTCTGGCTTCCCTTAGTATTTTCTCCTTCATTTCAACCCTGGTGAATCTGACGATTATGTGCCTTGGGGTTGCTCTTCTTGCAGAGTATCTTTGTGGTGTTCTCTGTATTTCCTGGAGTTGAGTATTGACCTGTCTTGCTAGGTTGGGGAAATTTTCCTGGATAATATCCTGAAGAGTGTTTTCCAGCTTGGATTCATTCTCTTCACATTCTGGTACACCTATCAAACGTAGGTTGGGTCTCTTCACATAGTCCCACATTTCTTGGAGATTTTGTTCATTCCTTTTGTGCTTTTTCTTTAATCTTGGTTTCTCGTTTTATTTCATTGAGTTGATCTTCAACTTCTGATATTCTTTCTTCTGCTTGGTCAATTCGGCTGTTGAAACTTGTGCATGCTTCATGAAGTTCTCGTGTTGTGTTTTCAGCTCCTTCAATTCATTCATATTCCTCTCTAAGTTGTCCATTCTTGTTATCAATTCCTCGAATTTTTTCAAATCTTTTTCAAGGTTCTTAGTTTCTTTGCACTGGTTTAGAACATGTTCCTTTAGCTCACTGAAGTTTCTCATTATCCACTTTCTGAAGTCTGATTCCGTCATTTCATCACATTCATTCTCCATCCAGCTTTGTTCCTTGCTGGTGAGGAGTTTGGGTCTTTTTGGAGGTGATGTGTTTTGGTTTCGGTGCTTTCCTCCTTTTGCGCTGTTTCTTCCCATCTTTATGGATTTATCCACCTGTCATCTTATTAGTTGCTGATTTTTCAATTGGGTCTCTGTGTGGACGCTGAGATTGTTGATGATGAAGTATTTCTGTTACTTAGTTTTCCTCTAATGGTCTATCCTCTGCTGTATGAGTGCTGAGGTCCACCCAGGCCCTGCTTGTCTGGGGTATACCTGCAGCAGCTGCAGAACAGTGAGGATGATACCAGTTTCTTCTTCTGCTGTCCTTGTTCCAGAATGATGCCAGCCAAATGTCAGTCTGATTAGTCCTTTTCTGGGGTGACTCCTTGGATATACAGGGGTCAGGAGCTGCTTGAGGAGACAGTCTGTGCTTTATAGGAGCTCCAGTGCTGAGCTGTGAGCTCCGTTGTTCATTCAGCATTTTGGGAGGTCTTTTATATCTGCTGCTACAGAACTCATAAAACACTGCCCTTTTTTCCCCCTTAGATGCTCTGTCTCAGGAGTTGGGGATTTCTTTATGCGTATCTGTTGCACTGTCCTGCCCCACTAGGCGGCAGTCTATTCACTATTTGCCTGCCGGGCTCTGACCTGCTAGCGCGGGTCCGCCGTGTTGCTGCTGGACTGCCTTCTTCTGTGGAGCGCGGAGTCTCTCTGTTTTGGCAGGTTGCCTTGGCAATGGCAGGCTGCGTCAGTTCTTGGCGGTACATCAGTGGGGATGAACTGCATCAGCAATGGTGGACACCCCTCCTCACCGGGCTGCACCATCCTAGATGGTGGCAGCAAAGTCTCAGCCCCAAGCATCTCCAGTCGCCGCCCTGCTTTTCCCGTGTGCGTGGGACCCGCCGAGCCCGATCACCCAGCTCCCTGCCTCAGAGTCCGTCCTCTCTCTCTCTCTCTTCCTCTCAGCAAGCTGAAAGGTCGACTCTCACTGGCACCCCAGTAGCCTGCCAATAGGGTACTGGGATCCGTGTGATCTCCCATGCCGCTGCCCACTACCTCGGCTCAGATCACGCTTCCAAGGAAACTTCTGGTCTGGCTCATTGTCCAAGTCCCGTTCAATCAGATGAACATGCCAATCTTCCTTCCAAATCTCAGATTGCCGGTTTAACAGGGCACCCAGACCAGTGAGTTCCATGCCGGGTCCCGCTGCAGCGCTGGCTGAAGAGGCAGCAGGAGCCAGCTGCGTTAGCCAGCTGCACGTCTCTTTCTCACCTGGGACTTTCAACGCTCTGTGGGCATAAAAGAAACATCCGAGAATGCGGCTAGGACTCACCCTCTGAGCCTTCACTGAGAGCTGCAATACTGAGTCACCTCTACGACGTGCCTTGGGGTTGCTCTTCTTGCAGAGTATCTTTGTGGTGTTCTCTGTATTTCCTGGAGTTGAGTATTGACCTGTCTTGGTACGTTGGGGAAATTTTCCTGGATAATATCCTGAAGAGTGTTTTCCAGCTTGGATTCATTCTCTTCGTCAAATTCTGGTACACCTATCAAACGTAGGTTGGGTCTCTTCACATAGTCCCACATTTCTTGGAGATTTTGTTCATTCCTTTTTGTGCTTTTTTCTTTAATCTTGGTTTCTCGTTTTATTTCATTGAGTTGATCTTCAACTTCTGATATTCTTTCTTCTGCTTGGTCAATTCGGCTGTTGAAACTTGTGCATGCTTCGCGAAGTTCTCGTGTTGTGTTTTTCAGCTCCTTCAATTCATTCATATTCCTCTCTAAGTTATCCATTCTTGTTATCAATTCCTCGAATTTTTTTCAAATCTTTTTTCAAGGTTCTTAGTTTCTTTGCACTGGTTAGTACATGTTCCTTTGGCTCACTGAGGTTTCTCATTATCCACTTTCTGAAGTCTGATTCCGTCATTTCATCACATTCATTCTCCATCCAGCTTTGTTCCCTTGCTGGTGAGGAGTTTGGGTCTTTTTTTGGAGGTGATGTGTTTTGGTTTCGGGTGCTTTCCTCCTTTTTGCGCTGTTTTGTTCCCATCTTTATGGATTTATCCACCTGTCATCTTATTAGTTGCTGATTTTTCAATTTGGTCTCTGTGTGGACGCTGAGATTGTTGATGATGAAGTATTTCTGTTACTTAGTTTTCTCTCTAATGGTCTATCCCCTCTGCTGTATGAGTGCTGAGGTCCACTCCAGGCCCTGCTTGTCTGGGGTATACCTGCAGCAGCTGCAGAACAGTGAGGGATGATACCAGTTTCTTCTTCTGCTGTCCTTGTTCCAGAATAATGCCAGCTAAATGTCAGTCTGATTAGTCCTTTTCTGGGGTGTCTCCTTGGATATACAGGGGTCAGGGAGCTGCTTGAGAAGACAGTCTGTGCTTTATAGGAGCTCCAGTGCTGAGCTGTGAGCTCCGTTGTTCATTCAGCATTTTTGGGAGGTCTTTTATATCTGCTGCTACAGAACTCATAAAACACTGCCCTTTTTTTTTCCCCCCTTAGATGCTCTGTCTCAGGGAGTTGGGGATTTCTTTATGCGTATCTGTTGCACTGTCCTACCCCACTAGGCGGCAGTCTATTCACTATTTGCCTGCCGGGGCTCTGACCTGCTAGCGCGGGTCCGCCGTGTTGCTGCTGGACTGCCTTCTTCTGTGGAGCGCGGAGTCTCTCTGTTTTGGCAGGTTGCCTTGGCAATGGCAGGCTGCGTCAGTTCTTGGCGGTACTTCAGTGGGGATGAACTGCATCAGCAATGGTGGACACCCCTCCCTCACCGGGCTGCACCATCCTAGATGGTGGCAGCAAAAGTCTCAGCCCCAAGCATCTCCAGTCGCCGCCCTGCTTTTCCCCGTGTGCGTGGGACCCGCCGAGCCCGATCACCCAGCTCCCTGCCTCAGAGTCCGTCCTCTCTCTCTCTCTCTCTTCCTCTCAGCAAGCTGAAAGGTCGACTCTCTCACTGGCACCCCAGTAGCCTGCCAATAGGGTACTGGGATCCGTGTGATCTCCCATGCCGCTGCCCACTACCTCGGCTCAGATCACGCTTCCAAGGAAACTTCTGGTCTGGCTCATTGTCCAAGTCCCGTTCAATCAGATGAACATGCCAATCTTCCCTTCCAAATCTCAGATTGCCGGTTTAACAGGGCACCCAGACCAGTGAGTTCCATGCCGGGTCCCGCTGCAGCGCTGGCTGAAGAGGCAGCAGGAGCCAGCTGCGTTAGCCAGCTGCACGTCTCTTTCTCACCTGGGACTTTCAACGCTCTGTGGGCATAAAAGAAACATCCGAGAATGCGGCTAGGACTCACCCTCTGAGCCTTCACTGAGAGCTGCAATACTGAGTCACCTCTACGACGCCATCTTGCCTCCTCTCTAAATTCTACATTTTTATGTGGCGGGATACATCAATGGGACATATTTCACACAAACTCACTTTGCCATTTGAATAAGACAATAATTATTTATGGTTACACATTTTATTTCTAATTATTAACCTTACTTTAGCTTGTTTGCTTTTTCTAAAATATATTATAATTACATTTTTAGTAGACTTTCTGAAGTCAGAAAAAAGGAAATAATTTTCACATGAATTTTTAGTTATTTGTGTCTATGAGTCTACAAATAATACATTGAATCATCAAACTTGAATCATCAAATACATATGAATCATCTAATACATAAAATCATCAAATATATAAATCATCAAATCTTACTCAAGATTTTTGAGTTACAGTTTAGATTTTTATTAATACAGTTTAAAATATAATATGATTCATAAAGAATTTTATTTTCAATATTAGATTTTTTAAATTAGGTAATATATCATATCTTTTCATTAACAAAGTCATTAATATCTAGGAGAATAATCTGTAGCCCTCCTTAACGTGATTTATGTAACTGCAGAATCACAAAACTTTCTTTTTATTTTCATATTGTTGTTAGGTGGAATAAATTTAACTTGGAAGATTTAACTTAATACTAGTATAAAAGTTAACTATGGTTTTATTATATTTGTGTGATTAGCCATTCCCTGAACTTCTTTATTAATCTTAAATTTTCTCTATTGATTTATAAAGATTTCCTTAGGATAAAACATATTAACTATAAATACATATAAATGATCTCTGTCACTATCATTTCAGTGCTAGATATTTGAGAAAATATTACTAATATTAATCAATAATTATTATATTATTTAATTAATATATTTTACTAAAAATAATACTAATATTACTAATAGTTTTTACTAATAACATTATTAATTATTGCCGTTTTCTAAATTTTACTTGAAACAGTTTAAAATTTCACTACATGTATGTCTTTTATTTCAAAAATAGTCCTTATAATATTAAAAGCCAAAAATATTAAATGCATATCTATTTATTTTAATCACTTTTCTCATGTCAGAAATGGGTAACGTGTATTTTTAACGATTCAACTGCTAAAAATGTCATTTTACATTATATATTGTGCTAATCCTATGTTTCTAAATTAAATCATTCTTCCATTTCTAAAATTAAACATTTGCTACTGTGTATAAATGCTCTCTTTCTCTGAGTGGATTTATTTTTCTCCTCTTTTATGAAAATGTTCCTCATTTATATTAATTACTGAAGCAATTTTTATCTTTCAGCATTTTTGCTAAGTTTGTCAATTTTTTTAATTTTTTAAATTTTTATTGCATTATAGGTTTTGGGGTACATGTGCAGAACGTGCAAGATAGTTGCATAGTTACACACATGGCACTGTGTTTTGCTGCTTTCCTTCCCTTCACCCACACTTGGCATTTATTCCCAGGCTATTCCTCCCCAGCCCCCTCACTGTTTCTCTCCCATTCCCCCTAATAGACCCCAGTGTGTAGTACACCCCTCCATGTGTCCATGTGTTCTCATTTCTCTCACCCACCTACGAGTGAGAATATGCGGTATTTTCTTTTCTGTTCTTGTGTGAGTTTGCTGAGAATGATGTTCTGCAGATTCATCCATGTCCTTACAAAGGACACAAACTCATCATTTTTGATTGCTGCGTAATATTGCATGGTGTATATGTGCCACGTTTTCCCAGTCCAGTCTATCATTGATGGGCATTTGGGTTGGTTCCAGGTCTTTGCTATTGTAAACAGTGCTGCAGTGAACATTCGTGTGCATGTGTTTTCATAGTAGAACTATTTACAGTCCTTTGGATATATACCCAGTAATGGGATTGCTGGGTCTAATGGAATTTCTATTTCTAGGTCCTTGAGGAATCGCCACACTGTCTTCCACAAGGGTTGAACTAATTTACACTCCCACCAACAGCATAAAAGTGTTCCTATTTCTCCACATCCTCTCCAGCATCTGTTGTCTCCAGATTTTTTAATGATTGCCATTGTAACTGGCGTGAGATGGTATCTCAATGTGGTTTTGATTTGCATCTCTCTAATGACTAATGATGATGAGCATTTTTTCATGTGTTTGTTGGCCTCATGTATGTCTTATTTTGTAAAGTGTCTGTTCATATCCTTTGACCATTTTTGAATGGGCTTGTTTTTTATTTTTATTGCATTATAGGCTTGTTTGTTTTTTTTCCTGTAAATCTGTTTGAGTTCTTTGTAAATTCTGGATATCAGCCCTTTGTCAGATGGGTAAACTGCAAAGATTTTTTCCCATTCTGATGGTTGCCGATTCATTCTAGTGACTGTTTCTTTTGCCGTGCAGAAGCTGTGGAGTTTGATTAGGTCCCATTTGTCTATTTTGGCTTTTGTTGCCAATGCTTTTGGTGTTTTCTTCATGAAGTTTTTGCCTACTCCTATGTCCTGAATGGTTTTGCCTAGATTTTCTTCTAGGGTTTTTATGTTGTCACGTCTTATGTTTAAGTCTTTAATCCTTCTGGAGTTAATTTTAGTGTAAGGTGTCAGGAAGGGGTCCAGTTTCTGCTTTCTGCACATGGCTAGCCAGTTTTCCAAACACCATTTATTAAACAGGGAATCTTTTCCCCATCGCTTGTTTTTGTTTGGTTTATCAAAGATTATATGTTTGTAGATATGTTGTCTTTCCTCCGATGCCTCTGTTCTGTTCCATTGGTCTATATCTCTATTTTGGTACCAGTACCATGCTGTTTTGATTACTGTAGACTTGTAGTATAGTTTGAAGTCTGGTAGTGTGATGCCTCCCGCTGTGTTCTTTTTGCTTAGAATTGGCTTTGCTATGCCGGCTCTCTTTTGGTTCCATATGAAGTTCATGGTGGCTTTTTCCAGTTCTGTGAAGAAATTCAATGGTAGTTTGATGGGAATAGCATTGATTGTGTAAATTACTTTGGGCAGTATAGTCATTTTCACGATATTGATTCTTTATAACCACAAACATGGAATGTTTCTCCATCTGTTTGTGTCCTCTCTTATTTTGTTGAGCAGTGGTTTGTAGTTTTCCTTAAAGACGTCCCTTACGTTCTTTGTGAGTTGTATTCCTAGGTATTTTATTTTCTTTGTAGCAATTGTGAATGGCAGTTCGTTCTTTATTTGGTTCTCTTTAAATCTGTTATTGATGTATAGGAATGCTTGTGATTTTTTCACATTGATTTTATATCCTGAGACTTTGCTGAAGTTGCTTATCAGTTTCAGGAGCTTTTGGGCTTAGGAGATGTGGTCTTCTAGGTATACTATCATGTTGTCTGAAAATAGAGACAATTTTACTTCCACCTTTTCTATTTGAATACCCTTTATTTCTTTTTCTTGCCTGATTGATCTGGCTAGAACTTCCAGTACTATGTTGAATAGGAGTGGTGAGAGAGGGCATCCTTGTGTAGTGCCAGATTTCAAAGGGAATGCTTCTAGTTTTTTCTCATTCAGTATGATATTGGATGTTGGTTTGTCATAGATAGCTTTTATTTCTTTGATATATGTTCCATCAATACCTAGTTTATTGCGGGTTTTTAGCATAAAGGGCTGTTGAATTTTGTCAAATTCCTTCTCTGTGTCAATTGAGATAATCATGTGGTTTTTGGTTTTGCTTCTGTTTATGTGGTGAATTACATTTATAGACTTGTATGTTGAATCAGCCTTGCATCTCCGGGATGAATCCTACTTGATCATGATGGAAAAGTTTTTTAATGTGCTGTACCAATCGGTTTGCTAGTATTTTATTGAATATTTTTGCATCTATGTTTATCATGGATTTTGGCCTGAAGTTTTCTTTTCTTGTTTAGTCTCTGTCAGGTTTTGGTATCAGGATGATGTTGGTCTCATAAAATGATTTGTGAAGGGTTCCCTCTTTTTGAATTATTTGAAAAAGTTTCAGAAGAAATGGTACCAGATCCAAATTGTGTGTCTAGTAGAATTCAGCTGTGCACCCATCTGGACCTGGGCTTTTTTTGTGTGGTAGGCTCTTAATTGCTGCCTCATCTTCAGACCTTGTTATTGGTCTATTCATAGTTTAGGCTTCCTCCTGGTTTAGGCTTAGGAGGTCACAGTCGTCCAGGAATTTATCCGTTTTTTCCTGGTTTACTAGTTTATGTGCATAGAGTTGTTTGTGGTATTCTCTGATGATTGTTTGAATTTCTGTGGAGTCTGTGGTGATTTCCTTTTTATCATTTTTATTCCATCTATTTGGTTGTTCTCTCTTTTCTTCTTTTTCAGTCTGGCTGGTGTTCTGTCTTTTGTTGATGTTTTTGAAAAACCAGCTCTTGGATGTATTAATTTTTTTAAGGGGTTTTCGTTTCTGTGTCTCCTTCAGTTCTGCTCTGATTTTAGTTATTTCTTGTTTTCAGCTAGGTGTTGAGCTTTTTAAATCTTGCTCCTGTAGCTCTTTCAATTTTGGTGATAGGGTGTCAGTTTTGGATCTCTTCACTCTGCTCATGTGGTCACTTATTGCTATATAGTTTCCTCTACAGACAGCTTTAAATGTGTCCCAGAGATTTTGGTATGTTGTGTCTTCATTCTCGTTGGTTTTCAAGAACTTCTTTATTTCTGCCTTCATTTCATTGTTTATCCAATCTAAATTCAAGAGCCAGTTTTTTAGTTTTCATGAAACTGTGCGGTTCAGAGTTAGTTTCTGAATTCTGAGTTCTAACTTGATTGCACTATTGTCTGAGAGAATGTTTGTTATGATTTCAGTTGTTTTGCATTTGCTGAGGAGTGCTTTACTTCCAATTATGTGGTCAATTTTGGAGTAGGTGTGATGTGGTTCTGAGAAGAATGTATATTCTGTGGATTTGGGATGGAGAGTTCTGTAAATGTCTGTCAGGTTTGCTTGTTTCAGGTCTGAGTTCAAGTCCTGTATATCCTTGTTATTTTTCTGTCTGGTTGATCTGTCTGATATTGACATTGGAGTGTTGAAGTTTCCCACTATTTTTGTGTGGGAGTCTAAGTCTCTTTGTAAGTCATTAAAAATTGCCTTATATATCTAGGTGCTCCTGCATTGGGTCCATATATATTTAGAATCGTTAGCTCTTCTTGTTTTATCGATTTTTTTACCATTATGTAATGACCTTCTTTGTCTCTTTTGATCTTTGTTGCTTTAAAGTCTATTTTATCAGAGATGAGAATTGCAACTTTTGCTTTTTTTGCTCTCCATTTGCTTGGTAAATCTTCCTCCATCCCTTTATTTTGAGCCTTTGTGTATCTTTGCATGTGAGGTGGGTTTCCTGGATACAGCACACTGATGGGTTTTGGTTTTTATCCAATTTGCCAGTCTGTGTCTTTTGATTGGTGCATTTAGCCCATTTACATTCAGGGTTAATATTGTTATGTATTTTCCTCTACAGACTGCTTTAAATGTGTCCCAGAGATTCTGGTATGTTGTGTCTTCATTCTCGTTGGTTTCAAGAACTTCTTTATTTCTGCCTTCATTTCATTGTTTATCCAATCAACATTCAAGAGCCAGTTGTTCAGTTTCCATGAAGCTGTGCGGTTCTGAGTTATTTTCTGAATTCTGAGTTCCAACTTGATTGCACTATGGTCTGAGAGACTGTTTGTTATGATTTCAGTTGTTTTGCATTTGCTGAGGAGTGCTTTACTTCCAATTATGTGGTCAATTTTGGAGTAGGTGTGATGTGGTGCTGAGAAGAATGTATATTCTGTGGATTTGGGGTGGAGAGTTCTGTAAATGTCTATCAGGTTTGCTTGTTCCAGGTCTGAGTTCAAGTCCTGGATATCCTTGTTAATTTTCTGTCTGGTTGATCTGTCTGATATTGACAGTGGAGTGTTAAAGTCTCCCACTATTATTGTGTGGGAGTCTAAGTCTCTTTGTAAGTCATTAAAAATTGCCTTATATATCTAGGTGCTCCTGCATTGGGTCCATATATATTTAGAATCGTTAGCTCTTCTTGTTTTATCGATTTTTTTACCATTATGTAATGACCTTCTTTGTCTCTTTTGATCTTTGTTGCTTTAAAGTCTATTTTATCAGAGATGAGAATTGCAACTTTTGCTTTTTTTGCTCTCCATTTGCTTGGTAAATCTTCCTCCATCCCTTTATTTTGAGCCTTTTTGTATCCTTGCATGTGAGATGGGTTTCCTGGATACAGCACACTGATGGGTTTTGGTTTTTATCCAATTTGCCAGTCTATGTCTTTTGATTGGTATATTTAGCTCATTTACATTCAGGGTTAATATTGTTATGTGTGAATTTGATACTGCCATTTTGATGCTAGCTGGCTGTTTTGCCCATTGGTTTATGTAGATTCTTTATTTTATTGATGCTCTTTAGCATTTGGTATGCCACAAGATGGCTGGTACTAGTTGTTTCTTTCTATGTGTAGTCCTTCTTTTAGGAGCTCTTGTAAAGCAGGCCTGGTGGTGACAAAATCTCTGAGTACTTGCTTGTTCATGAAGAATTTTATTTTTCCTTCACTTATGAAGCTCAGTTTATCTGGATATGTAATTCTGGGTTGAAAGTTCTTTTCTTTAAAGATGTTGAATATTGGCCCCCACTCTCTTCTGGTTTGTAGAGTCTCTGCCGATGGATCTGCTGTGAGTCTGATGGTCTTCTCTTTGTGGGTGACCCGACCTTTCTCTCTAGCTGCCCTTAGTATTTTCTCCTTTATTTCAACACTGGTGAATCTGACGATTATGTGCCTCGGGGTTGCTCTTCTTGCAGAGTATCTTTATGGTGTTCTTTTATTTCCTGGAGTTGAGTATTGACCTGCCTTGCTAGGTTGGGGAAATTTTTGTGGATAATATCCTGAAGAGTATTTTCCAGCTTGGATTTATTCTCTTCATCACATTCTGGTACACCTGTCAAACGTAGGTTGGGTCTCTTTACATAGTCCCACATTTCTTGGGGATTTTGTTCATTCCTTTTTGCACTTTTTTCTCTGATCTTGGTTTCTCATTTTATTTCATTGAGTTGATCTTTGACTTCTCATATTCTTTCTTCTGCCTGGTCAATTTGGCTTTTGAATCTTTTTCATGCTTTATGAAGTTCTCGTGTTGTGTTTTTCCGCTTCTTCAATTCATTCATATTCCTCTCTAAGTTGTCCATTCTTGTTATCATTTCCTCGAATCTTTTTTCAGATCTTTTTTCAAGGTTCTCAGTTTCTTTGCATTGATTTAGAACATGTTTTTTTAGTTCACTGAAGTTTCTCATTATCCAGTTTCTGAAGTCTTATTCCATCATTTTGTCACACTCCTTCTTTGTCCAGCTTTGTTTCCTTGCTTGTGAGGAGTTTTGTTTTTTTGTAGAAGGTGAGGTATTTTGGTTTCGGGTGTTTTCCTCCTTTTTGCGCTGGTTTCTTCCCATCTTTGTGGATTTATCCACCTCTCGTCTTGGTGGTTGCTGATTTTTCAATTTATTCTCTGAGTGGACACCCAGATTGTTGATGATGAAGTATTTCTGTTACTTAGTTTTCCTTCTAATGATCTAGCCCCTCTTCTGTACGAGTGCTGAGGTCCACTCTAGGCCCTGCTTGTCTGGGGTACACCTGTAGTGTCTGTAGAACAGTGAAGGATGCTACCAGTTTCTTCTTCTGCTATCTTTGTCCCAGAATGATACCCGCCAAATATCAGTCTGATTAGTCTTTTTATGAGGTGACTCTTTGGATATACAGGGGTCAGGGAGCTGCTTGAGGAGACTGTCTGTACTTCATAGGAGTTCCAGTGCTGAGCTGTGAGCTCCGTTGTTCATTCATGGTTGTTGGGCGGATGGATGTGTTTAGGTCTGCTGCAGAACTTATAAGCCCCCCCATTTTTTCCCCTCATATGCTCTGTCTCAGGGAGTTGGGGCTTTATTAATATTTGTTGCACTGTGCTGCCCGGCTCGGAGGTAGTCTATTCACTATTTGCCTGTTGAGACTCCACCCTGCTAGTGCGGGTCCTCCCTGCTGCTGTGGGGCTTTGTTCTGCTGTGGTGTGCTCCACTCTGCTGGTGGAGTCTCTCTGTTAAGGTGGGTTGCATTCGCAATGGCATGCTGCATCAGCACTGGGTGTGTACCTGAGTAGGGGTGGATTGCATCCATAATGGTGGATGCTTCTCCCCCACTGGGCTGCACTCTCCTAGTTTCAGCTGTGCTCACAGCAAAACTCTCAATCCCAAGTGCCTCCAATCACCACCATTCTTGTCCCTGTGAGGGTGGGACCCGCTGAGCCCCATCACTTGGCTCCCTGCCTCAGAGTTTGTCCTCTCTCTCTCTGTTTTTATCCCTTATTTAAATGGTTGACTCTCTCACTGTCACCCTAGTAGCGTCCTGATAGGGCACTGGGATCCATGCGATCTCCCATGCCACTGCCCACTGCACCAGCTCAAATCATGCTTCCCAGTAATCTCCTGTTCTGGCTCATTGTCCAAGTTCCATTTAATCAGATGGACATGTCAGTCTGCCCTTCCAAATCTCAGTTTGCCAGTTTAACAGGGCACCCAGACCAGTGAGTTTTGTGCTGGGTGCTGCTATGCTGTGGTGCCGGCCGAACTGGCTGTGCGAGCTAAACCACCAGCTGTGCTGGTGTCTTGTTTTCCTCATACACTTGGGACTTTCCCATTCTGTGGGCAACAAAGATCCGTCTGAGAATGCGGCTAGGACTCACCCTTTGCGCCTTCACTGAGAGCTGCAATCCTGAGTTGTTTCTATGGCGCCATCTTGGAAAACCCACCCATCGAGGTCATTTTTAGGAAGGTCTTTTCCAACATAAAATATACTTGTAAAATAAGCATTTGTGTTATTTTCTGGTACTTTTCTCATTTGCCTGTGTAAAAATTTAATTTTTACCTCTGTAGAAACTGGATAATATTGGTGTCAGAAGTGAAATACATTAGAATGTTTTTTCTTATTTTTTTCTAATAATTTTGTTTGTACCATATTACTATATAACCTCTCCAAAAATACATTTTAAAAATAAAAAAATTCAACCTGTAATCCATCAGGATCTCATGTTTGTGACTTAAAATTTCATTAGTTTTCTTCAAACATCAGTCATTTTTTATTAATAATTCATTCTTTCTTTCCTACTCATAACTGTTAACATTATCAATCTTTACATATATCTTATGTAATTTTAGTGTTTCTGAATTTTCTGTTCTGTTCCATGCATTTATATATCTTTTCAATTGCTAGTTAACAGTAATTGTAGAAATTAGTAGCATATTTTGATATCTAGAGAAGCAAATGTTTTTTTACTTTATTATAAAAATTTTTTAAATATCATTACAATAGTAAGAGACAGCAGGTGTCATGCAAAAATGCTAAAACCTTAATGTTTTCATTCGGTTTATGAAAAATTGGTAAACACCATAAGAGCTCACATTTTGAGAAAAATTTTCCTTCCCATTCAAAAACACAGAACCCACCTTTCACTTCCAAGTTTCCCTGTAAGAACTTTCAGTAAAAAACCTATCTACACAGGTGAGAATGGATGTAAAGTGGACAGTTTTACCTGAGAACTTTTCACCTACAGGAAATTACTCAGTATTTTTTTATAGGGGAATGAGTTCTCTCATTAGGCACCTTTAGTAATGTGTATAACACCATGTTTCTAATGTGTACATTAATAAAAACACCGTATATGCTTAACTTTTTATCAAACAATACAAAAGGAGGCAATTCTCCCTAACTCATTTTATGAGACCAACATCATCCTGATACCAAAACAAGGCAGAGACTCAACTAAAAACGAAAACTTCAGGCAAATATCTATGATGAAAATCAATGCAAAAATCTTTAATAAAATACTGGCAAGCCAATTGAAACAGTACATCCAGAAGCTTATCCATCACAATGAAGTAGGCTTCATCCCAGGGATGCAAGTCTGGTTTAACATACACAAATCCATAAATGTAATCCATCACATACATGAAACCAAAGCAAAAACCACATGATTATCTCAATAGATGCAGAGAAGTCCTTCAATAAAATTCAACAGCCCTTCATGCTAAAAATTCTCAATAAACTAGCTATTGATGGAACATATCATAAAATAATAAAAGCTATATATCACAGACCTACAGACAATATTATGCTGAATGGGTAAAAGCTGGAAGAATTTGAAATCAGGCACTAGACAAGGATGCCCTCTCTCACCACTCCTATTCAATATACTATTGAAAGCTCTAGCCACAGCAATCAGGAAAGAAAAAGAAATAAACGGTATTCAATTAGGAAATGAGGAAGTCAAACTGTCTTTATTTGCAGATGACATGATTATATATCTAGAAAACCCCATTATCTCAGCCCAAAAACTCCTGAAACTGATAAGCAACTTCAGCAAAGTCTCAGGATATAAAATCAATGTGCAAAAATCACAGGCATTCCCATACACCAATAACAGACTTAAAGAGAGCCAAATCAAGAATGAACTGCCATTCACAATTGCTACAAAGAGAATAAAATACCTAGAAATACAACTAACAAAGGATTTAAAGGACCTCTTTAAGGAGAATAACAAACCACTGCTCAATATAATAAGAGAGGACAGAAACAGATGGAAAAACATTCCATGCTCATGGTTAAGAAGAATTAATATTGTGAAAATGGCCATACTGCCCAAAGTAATCTATAGATTCAATGCTATCCCCATCAAGCTAACAATGATCTTCTTCAAAGAACTGGGAAAAACAACTTTAAACTTTATATGGAATCACAAGAGAGCCTGCATCACCAAGACAATCCTAAGCAAAAAGAACAAAGCTGGAGGCATCACACTGCTGGACTTCAAACTATACTACAAGACTACAGTAATCAAAACAGCATGGCACTGGTACCAAAACAGACATAGACCAATGGAGCAGAACAGAGGCCCCAAAAGAAATGCCACAGATCTACAACCATGTTATTTGACAAACCTGGCAAAAACAAGCAATGGGGAAATGACTTTATATTTAAAAAATGGTGTTGAAAAAACTCTAGCAATGGGCAGAAAGCAGAAACTGGATGCCTACCTGTCACCTTACACTAAAATTTACTCCAGATAGATGAAATATTTAAACATAAAACCTAACCCCATAAAAACACTAGAAGAAAACGTAGGCAAAACCATCCAGGACATAGGCATAGGCAAGGACTTCATGACTAAAACACCAAAAGCAATGGCAATAAAAGCCAAGATATACAAATGGAATCTAATTAAAACTCAGAGCTTCTGTACAGCAAAAGAAACTATCATTAGAGCGAATTGGCAACCAATAAAATGGGAAAATAATTTGAAATCTACTCATGTGACAAAGGGATAATATCCAGAATCTACAAAGAACTAAAACATATATGCAAGAAAAAAAAATCCCACTCAAAAGTGGGCAAAGGATATGAATAGATACTTCTCAAAAGAAGACATATATGAGGTCAGCAAACATATTACAAAATGCTCATCATCACTGGTCATTAGAGAAATGCAAATCAAAACCACACTGAGATATTATCTTATGCCAGTTAGAATGGCGATCATTAAAAAATCTGGAGACAATGGATACTGGAGAGTATATGGAGAAATAGTAACACTCCTACACAGTTGGTGGAAGTCTAAATTAGTTTAACCATTGTGGAAGACAGTGTGGTGCTTTCTAAAGGATCTAGAAATAGTAACACCATTTGACCCAGCAATCCCATTACTGGGTATATACCCAAAGAACTATAAATTATTTTACTATAAAGAAACATGCACACGTATGTTCATTGAAGCCCTGTGTACAATAGCAAAGACCTGGAACCAACCCAAATGCTCATCAATGATAGACTGGACAAAGAAAATGTGGTACATATACACTATGGAATACTATGCAGCCATAAAAAACAGCCACGATGAGTTCGTGTCCTTTGTAGCGACCTGGATAAATCTGGAAACCATTATTCTCAGCAAACTGACATAAGAACAGAAAGCCAAACACCACATGTTCTCACTCATAGGTAGATGTTGAACAACGAGGACATGTGGACTCAGGGAGAGGAGCATCACACACTGGAGGCAGTTGGAGGGGGTAGGAGACAGACAGTGGGGGTGGGGAGGGAGGGGAATGGGGAGGGATAACATGAAAAGAAATGCCAGATATAGTATGCACATAAAGTAAAATAAATAAATCTAAAAAAGAAAAAGAAAATGCAAATTAAAATAACAATGAAAAATTACTACACACATAGTAGAATGGCCAAAATCCAGAACACTGACAACAACAAATGGTGGTGAGGTTGTGGAACAATAGAAACTCTCATTTGTCGTTGATGGCAGTGCAAAATTTTATAGCCACATTGGAGGACAGTTTGGTGGTTTCTTACAAAATTAAACATAAACATACCCTTACCATAAAATTCGGCAATCACTCTTCTTTGTGGTTACCCAAAGGAGGTGAAAACTTATTATTTCTTATTTCTCACAAAATCATTGTGTCTAGCATACCAAAAGAAAAAGTCCTAGAAAAATCGTCTCTCTGTCACTTCCGTTGATCTCTATAGTTCCTTTCTCCACTCAGAGTAGTATTCTCCCACCACAAGCCAGTATTTTGATATGATTTATCAGCTTCTGGACTAAAGCCCTCTTTCTCACTTCATTCTCCCATTCAACTGTACTGTATCAAACCTAGAATTTATTTCGCCTTGTTCTCTTTTGTTTCTATCTGTATATACCACCCTCATCATTAATACTTGCTCTCAACTAGCTGTAATTTTGGCAAAAACTTGATATTCTATTTCACACTTTTGTGGATATTCATAGTTACTTAAACTCAGTGAAAATATAAAACTAACTTTTGCTAATTCTGCTGGTGATATTCCTTTTGCAGATCCTAGGTAGCTGGAAGAATTAAATAAATGATGTTTGCAGTTATAGAGAAAAAAGATTTGGTCAGCCTATGGAATGCTGCTCGGTGATCAGAAAATATTATAACTCAAAATGTGCTTTGAATTTGTTAGGAAGATCAGTTTTAGGAAGGGTGATTAGAAGAACTCCAGAAAGAAACAATTTCAGGGGGTAACAAAAATTTGTTATAACCAGAGAAAACTCTTCTCCAGAGAATGATTGACCTTTTTCTTTTCATATGTATTGTTTTTAAACAAGTTGCTCTTTTTTTCCACGTGATGTCTTGGGCTCTTACCGTAACAAGTTAATGTGACATCCTTGTAGTGATTGCAATCAACAATCCCAGAGTGCTGACTCATTTTCCTGGCATAAAAATGTTATCCAGCCAAATGGTGCTAAAGTTAGCAGGGCTACTAACAACTCCAAAAGAAATAAAAGAAAGTAAACATCCTAGTTGCCTGCCCACCACAGCAGCAGGATTCGAGTTCTATCCATCATCACATATAGTCCCCCACCTTCCTTGGAATTTCACCTCCACTCTCCCTGAACAGGAGCTACTTCCATCCACTAGCCTCAGACTCACATTGGTTTCACCTATGAGAAATACAAGCAGACATATCAGAAATTGGTCCAACTTTGTGCCTGAAATAATATCAAAATGATACTTAGAAGATAGCCCTGTAATGAATGAAGTTACCAAAAATAAAATAATTAACTGAAAATACTTACAGGAGGGGTACGTGAGACTTTTCTTCTAAACACAAATACACAAGCACACACACACAAAAATTCTAGGTAAAATAATCAATAATTAGCATGATATTCTTTATCATTTTGCTTTGATGTTATGCCTCATTTTTCAAAAAATATTTGTTCTTTTATTTTACTTGGTACATGAGAAAAGGCACTTAAATCAAAGCTATCTCTGCTCCTGACCTTCTTCATTTCTTTCTCAACTCAATTACAGTTATGATAAAGATATTATATTAGTAACTAATGCATTCTCTCTCTCTCCTCTCTCCCCCTCTTCATTTCTTTCTAAACTCAGTTATAGTTATGAAAAAGAAAAGTTATTAGACATTACTTTAGAAGTAAGGGAAGACATATAAAAATATACAAAATATTTTTATACCTCTCCCAGAAGGACACTATCAAAGTCAAAATAGAGATTCCTACCTCCCATCAGATGATTCCTGACTATAGGTCTTGCCTTCTTACTCTAGTTAGACTCTTACCATAACAGGTCACAGCAACATCTTCTATATGATCACAGTTATTGCTTCCCCATTTCTGGTGTTGACATTCCCAGAGAGATGACTCATTTCCATGACAGGAAACATCATCAAGCCAATTATTTTCATATGCAGGCATGGCATAACCAAACGTGGTGAAATAAAATGGACATCCAAGCTCTTTGCATACGACAATCGAGGCAGTAGTGTTCCACCCATCATCACACAGTTTCTCACTCTCCCTTGAATTTCACCTCCACTATCCCAAAGCAGGGACCATCTCCATCAATCAGCCTCAACACCAAATCTGTTTCATCTGCAAGAAAGACAAACATACATTAGAAATGGCAAAGGTTAGAAGGCAGAAATAATATAAGTAGGTGAGATGGATGATGATCATTTAGCTTAACTGTTGTTATTAAAAATTATAGTAGAGAGAAAAAATGAGAAAATTTGAGGTGAGAAGCTTTAATGTTTCACCATAGGAAACTAGAGATCACCTTGCAGCATCGTTTTGCTTTGGATTGTAACGTGAAAATAGAAAAAAAGGGAAAAGAAATTTTTCCTTTGGATGCAATTCTTACCAATAGAAACGATTTAAAAGATAAAGTTGGCTGTGTTGCAGCCATAATGAAAGTCCCTTGACTAGTTACTTTCAAAATAAACTATATTTGAGGATTCTACCTTACATTTTTAAAGAAGATATTTAATATTCTTAATAAGTGAAAATATTTTGTAAGGTTGACATAAATTTTACACAATAAAATCTACATCATTAAATACTTTTGAGTATTTATATCCTCAAATGTTTTAAATACATTCTACAATAGGCCTTGCAGGGCAAGAAGACCTAATCATTCATGATTGTAATATGTTACTCTACCATCCCTAATTAACAGCTATGTGTACCACAGGTAGATAACACCTTCAGAAAAGGTCTGTTCTCCAGATGACCATTGACTATTCACATTCCTATCTTAAAAATTTTAAATAAGTAAAATGGATGATAATTTGAAACAAGTGAAGTTAATATTAACACAAATTCACTTGTGAGCCAAACTTTTGAAGAACAGACAATAAAAATTTAATTGGGAAACTAATATGAAGGGAGAAAACTTTAAAGCAACCATAAATTTTCAGTGTGAAACTTTATGGTGAATTCCATGCATATGATAATATGAGAGGGTATGTTAGTAAAAGCAAGTAAGCCAAAGGGAGAGAGAAGACATAAGGAGAAAAAAAAAGAAAGAATGAGAGAAAAAGAAAAAAGAAAGAAGAAAAGATAAAAGGAAGGAAAGAAGGGAGGAAAAAGAAGGAAAGAGAGAGATGAAAGAAAGAAGAAAGAAAGAAAGAAGAAAGAAAGAAAGAAAGAAAGAGAAAGAAAGAAGAAAGGAAGAAGAAAAAAGAGGCCAGGTGTGGTGACTAATGCCTATAATCCCAGCACTTTGGGAGGCCAAGGCGGGTGGATCATGAGGTCAAGAGATCCAGACCATCTTGGTCAACATGATGAAACCCCATCTCTACTAAAAATACAAAAATTAGCTGGGCGTGGTGGTGCACGCCTGTAGTCCCAGCTACTTGGGAGGCTGAGGCAGGAGAATTGCTTGAACCTGAGAGGCAGAGGTTGTGGTGAGATGAGATCGCCCCATTGCACTCCAGCCTGGGGAGTGAAACTCCATCTAAAAAAAGAAAGCAGAGAGAGGAAGAAAAGGAGAGAGAGAAACAAGTAGATAAATTATAATTAAAAAGGATTCCCACTTCTGAGTTTCAGTCCCTAATGTCTCAGTAAGAATATATTTTTCACAAGAGATAACAATATTCTTTCTGAAAGTGGACTGTAAATTAATCATAAGTCTTCATTGAGTGAGGTCTTGCCTATACTATATTCACGAGAATAACTAGAAATTTTGGTTTTCTTATATTTTCATTCTCATTTCTTTCTTATTTCTTTTATATGTACATTTTTTAGTTGAAATATGTGTGAGGGGCATTCTAATGCTTGTGTCCATATCATATAACTCTTAAGTCTAATGAAATCTCTTAAAATGTAGTTGGCACACACACACACGGATGAATATTTTAATATGATTGATATTTGCCATTTCTATTTGTTCAATATGTTGATTAAGATTTTTTTATGTGTAGATTCTAATTTCTACTAATTTTTAGATATACCAAATTTTTACCAAGGTGTAATAAAAATTATTAAAGAAAATTTGATAAATTAAGAACTTCTGCTCTTCAAAAGACACTGTAAAAAGTGAAAAATCACAAACATGGAGAATACATTAGCAACATATATTATGACTATGTACTAGTACCTAGATTATACTTTTAAATATATAAATTTAGAAAAATAAGGAAAATGGGCAAAAAGAGTTGAACAGACATTTCATGGAAGAAAACAAAAGACATGACCATTAAATACATGGAGAAATGCCTAAATTTATTAGTATTTAGGAAATTCAAAATTAAGATAAAGATATAACTTCATACTCTCTTAATTGGCAAAAATTTAGACAATTTAAAATGCTAATGAAGCTATGAATCATTGAAAATATATAGACATTGCTGGTGAAATTCATCCTATCTCATAAAATTGAAAGCATGCACAGCTCAGAACCTGGTAATTCCACTCCTACATAAAGATCCTATAAAACTCCCATAAATCTGCCCCAGAGACATATACAAGAATATTTCTATCAGTACATTTGACAACAATAATTAATGAAAAATCCAAATAACTATTGACATATTCATTGGGAATATTTATTTATACATGATAACATATTTTACTTAATGAAAACTAAATTAATTATAGCCATTGCAACAACAGAGATGAAGCTTAGAAATATAATGTTGAAAGATGAAAGCAAGTGTCAGAACACTAAATGCAGTTTGATGTTATAAAGCTTAAAATAAGCAAAACTAAACAATGCATTTTTTCTGTATCTATATCTATGTCTATCATATTACTAGAAAGTAAGGGAGTGAGAAATGCACAATTCAGGATAGATATTATCTCTGGCGGGATTGGAAGGTAGGTGGAAGAGAAGAGGAAATCATACTTAGAAAAAAGTGGTTGATAAGAATTCAGTTTCCTGGTTGAGTGATGGATTTATGTGTGCCATTACATTATGCTTAAGGATTTGTGTATATGTTATAAAATGGCCATTTTGTCTAATCAAACATAACATTAAACAGCAAGAAATTTAAAGCATTTTAAAAAGTAAATACATTTAATCCAAAATATTTGTAACTGAACAAGAACCAGTACTAGTTTGGAATATAAAAAATATATTAATATTACCTAAGATTAAACAGAAATAAGAAAATTACACAAATAAAGTAAGCATTCGATTAAAATAAATAATCATGTGAATACAATGATTAAATTTCAACAGCATTTAAAATGTTAATTTAGCCAAAGTGCCATGGCCTATGCCTGTAATTTCAACAACTTGGGAGGCAGAGGTGAGAGAATTGCTGGAGGCCAAGAGTTTCAGGTCAGCCTGGACAACATAGTGAGACCCTATCTGTACAAATTTTCTTTTTTTGATGAGCTGGGTACAGTGGGACACATCTGAGTCATAGATACCTGAGAGGCTGAAGTGGGAGGATTGCTTGAGTCCAGGAACTCAAGGCTTCAGTGAGCTATGATCATACCACTGTTCCCCAGCCTGGGTGACAAGAGTCAAACTCTGTCTCTTTTAAAAAAAGCAATCTACGGGGATTACAGGCATGAACCACTGCACCTGGCTGGATGTTGATTTTTTTTCAGTGATAGAAAAACGTTTATTGAGGCTTATTTTACTGAGGTGAAAGACTACTGAATACTCTCAAGGAGTTTATAAGAAAAACAGATTTATGAACCTAAACTTTAAACTGCAATCAATAGAGATCCTGAAATCGGAAGTAGTGTGGATGAAGAACTGATTCATTTTCTAATGGAAGTGACAGGGAGAAGAAAGTGGGGAATAACTGTGAAAAAAATTATATCTAAATATATCCTAAATATAAATGATTTGTAAGTAATATCCTGCCCACAAGAGATGATAACAAAACTGTTTGAAGTTTAAAAAATAATGGAATGTGGTGGGGGATCTTCCAAGATGGTGTCGTAGAGGCAACTTGGGATTGCAGCTCTCAGTGAAGGCACAGAGTGTGAGTCCTAGCCGCATTCTCGGATGAACCTTTTTCCCCACAGAACGTTGAAAGTCCCAGGTGGGAGAGACACGGGATGCCAGCACAGCCAGCTCGTGGCTGGTTCAGCTGGTGCCACAGCGCAGTGGCACCCAGCACAAAACTCACTGGTCTGGGTGCCCTGTAAAACCGGCAATCTGAGATTTGGAACGGCAGATTGGCATGTCCATCTGATTGAATGGGACTTGGACAATGAGCCAGACCAGGAGATCCCTGGGAAGCGATCCGTGTGATCTGAGCCAGTGAAGTGGGCAGCGGCATGGGAGATCACACGGATCACAGTGCCCTATCAGTAGGCTACTGGGGTGCCAGTGGGAGAGTCAACTGTTCAGCTTGGGAGAGGAAGAGAGAGAGAGAGAGGATGAAGTCAGAGGCAGGGAGCTGGGTGATCAGGCTTGGTGGGTCCCACCCTCACAGGGACAAGCAGAGTGGCGATTGGAGGCACTTGGGGCTGAGAGTATTGCTGCCAGCACAGTTGAATCTAGGACGGTGCAGCCCATTGGGGAGGGGTGTCCGGCACTATGGATGCAATCTGCCCCTACTGAAGTACCGCCCAGTGCTGATGCAGCCTGCAATTTCCGAGGCAACTCTCCATAACAGAGAGACTCCACAGGCAGGGCGGAGTGCACCAGAGCAGAACAGAACCCTGCAGTAGCAGGGCAGACCCGCGCTAGCAGGGGGGAGTCTTGGCAGGCAAATAGTGAAGAGACTACCTCCTAGCTGGGCAGAAAAGTGCAACAGATACTCATAAAGAGAGCCCCAACTCCCTGAGAAAGAGCATCTAAGGGGAAAAAAAAGGGGGGGTTTATGAGTTCTGTTGCAACAGACATAAACACATCCTCCCAACAACCCTGAATGAAAAATGCAGCACACAGCTCAGCACTAGAGCTCCTATAAAGCACAGACCGTCTCCTCAAGCAGCTCTGTGACCCCCTGTATATCCAAAGAGTCACCCCAAAAAAGGACTAAGCAAACTGATATTTGGCAGGCATCATTCTGGAACAAAGATAGCAGAAGAAGAAACTGGTAGCATCCCTCACTGTTCTGCAGCTGCTACAGGTGTACCCCAGACAAGCAGGGCCTGGAATGGACTTCAGCACTCATACAGCAGAGGGTTAGACCATTAAAAGGAAAATTAAGTAACAGAAATGCTTCATCATCAACAAGCTGGGCGTCCACACAGAGACCCAATTGAAAAATCAGCAACTACTTAGACGACAGGTGGATAAATCCATAAAGATGGAAAGAAACCAGCGCAAAAAGGAGGAAAACACCTGAAACAAAAACACCTCACCTCCTACAAAGGACCAAAACTACTCACCAGCAAGGGAACAAAGCTGGAGAGAGAAAGTGTGACAAACTGATGAAATCAGACTTCAGAAAGTGGACAATGAGAAACTTCAGTGAGTTAAAAGAACATGTTCTAAATCAGTGAAAAGAAACTAAGAACCTTGAAAAAAGGTTTGAAAAAAGAATTGAGGAAATGATAACAAGAATGGACAACTTAGAGAGGAATATGAATGAATTGAAGGAGCTGAAAAACAAAACACATGGAGATAATATGCAGTAAATGTTATTTTTTGCAAATGCACTTCCTTTGAAGAAAAACACAGGAGTAGTTAGAATCAGACTAGGTCCTTAGCATATTTCCAAGAGGAGAATCCACAAAGTACATCCCTGCTTTCCCTTGACATTTCGACGTAATTATTAACAACTAAAAATACTTCCCTTCCTGTGGCATTTTGCACTTTATAATACATTTCATCACCAGCATTTGATTCTTATCAATATAATTGTGAAGTCATTTCTGCCAATAGCATCACCCATTTAGTGGGTATGTGCAGATGATTTGCTTAGGACAAGGGTTTGTGTCCTAGTCCCTACAGGAGAATCAGCTGGGCAAACCTGCAAGCACACCCAGGCCAGAGCTGTTCCCCAAGCCAGGTGAACGAGAAACACCAGGAGAGTGGCCAGAGATCAGTAAAGTGATTGATCACATGAATAACTTGTATATTGATTACATGTTGAAGTGAAAACCTCTTGAATATATTGGATTAAAGTATATTGTGAAAATTAAAAAAAAATTATGTTTGAGAGTTTATTGAGATAATATTACCACTTAATTATTATCCTTAAACAACCAGTATATTACTCAGAATAAAGAAGTTTCCCCCCCCAAAAAAAAAGAAAAAAAGAAAAACAAAACACGAGAACTTCACAAATCATGCACAAGTTTCAACAGCCGAATCAACCAAGCAGAAGAAAGAATATCAGAAGTCGAAGATCAACTCAATGAAATAAAACGAGAAACCAAGATTAGAGAAAAAAGTGCAAAAAGGAATGAACAAAATCTCCAAGAAATGTGGGACTATGCGAAGAGACCCAACCTATGATTGATAGGTGTACCAGAATGTGATGAAGAGAATGAATCCAAGCTGAAAAACACTTTTCAGGATATTATCCAGGAAAATTCCCCCAACCTAGCAAGACAGGTCAATACTCAACTCCAGGAAATACAGAGAACACCACAAAGATACTCCACAAGAAGAGCAACCCCAAGGCACATAATCGTCAGATTCACCAGGGTTGAAATGAAGGAGAAAATACTAAGGGCAGCCAGAGAGAAAGGTCGGGTCACCCACAAAGGGAAGCCCATCAGACTCAGAGCAGATCTCTCGGCAGAGACTCTACAAGCCAGAAGAGAGTAGGGGCCAATATTCAACATCCTTTAAAAAAAGAACTTTCAACCCCGAATTTCATATCCAGTCAAACTGAGCTTCATAAATGAAGGAAGAATAAAATCTTGCCAACAAGCAAGTACTCAGAGATTTTGTCACTACTAGGCCTGCTTTACAAGAGCTCCTGAAAGAGGCACTACACATAGAAAAAAACAACCAGTACCAGCCATCCTAAAAGCATACAAAATGCTAAAGAGCATCACCAAATGAAGAATCTACATGAACCAATGGGTAAAACAGCCAGCTAGCATCAAAATGGCAGTATAAAATTCACACATAACAATATTAACACTAAATGTAAATGGGCTAAATGCAACAATCAAAAGACACAGACTGGAAAATTGGATAAAAAAACCAAAACTCATCAGTGTGCTGTATCCAGGAAACCCACCTCACATGCAAAGGCTTGTTCTTGTTTTTTATCATTTTATTTATTTGCTTTACTAAAATTTACATCAGAAAAATCAGGGCTCAGATTTAACTAGTCCTAATTTAAACCATTTTTTTTTTAATTTTATTTATTTCTAGTTTTATACATGTGCAGACTAAGATTGTCACATAGGTACACACATGGCAGTGTTTGCTCCCCTCACCTATATTAGGTATTTCTCTTGTTATCCCTCCCCAATCCCCACCACTGATATCCCTCCCCTAGCTCCCCCACCCCCAAAGAGACCCCAGTATGTGCTGTTCCTCCTGTGTCCATGCATTCTCATTGTTCAACACGCACTTATGAGTGAGAATATGCGGTTCTTGGTTTTCTCTTCTTCTGTCACTTTGCTGAGAATGATGGTTTCCAGATCCATCCATGTCTCTGTGAAGGACATGAACTCATTCTTTATGGCTGCATAGTATTCCATGGTATATATGTGCCACATTTTCTTTATCCAGTTGATCATTGATGGGCATTTGGGTTAGTTCCAAGTCTTTGCTATTGTTAACAGCTGCAATGAACATTCGTGGATGTGTCCATAACACAATGATTTATAATCCATTGGTTATGTACCCAGTAATGGCATTGCTGGGTCAAATGCAATTTCTATTTCTCGATTCTTGAGGAATCGCCACACTGTCTTTCACAATGGTTGAACTAATTTACATTCCCACCAACAGTGTAAAAGTGTTCCTATTTCTCCACATCCTCTCCAGCTTCTGTTGTCTCCTGATTTCTTTACTTTTCTTTTCTTTTCTTTTCTTTTCTTTGGTTTTATTTATTTATTTTTTTAAATTTTTATTGCATTACAGGTTTTGGGGTACATGTGCAGAACGTGCAAGATAGTTGCATAAATACACACATGGCAGTGTGTATTGCTGCCTTCCTCCCCTTCACACACACTTGGCATTCATCCCAGGCTTATCCCTCCTCAGCCCCCACGCTGTCCCTCCCCATTCCCCCAATAGACCCCAGTGTATAGTAGACCAGCCTCTGTGTCCATGTGTTCTCATTTTTCTTAACCCACCTATGAGTGAGTATATGCGGTATTTCTTTTTCTGTTCTTGTGTCAGTTTGCTGAGAATGATGTTCTCCAGATTCATCCATGTCCTTACAAAGAACACAAACTCATCATTTTTGATTGCTGCATAATATTCCATGGTGTATATGTGCCACATTTTCCCAGTCCAGTCTATCATCGTTGGGCATTTGGGTTGGTTCCAGTTCTTTGCTATTGTAAACAGTGCTGAAATGAATATTCGTGTGCATGTGTCCGTATACTAGAACGATTTATAGTCCTTTGGATATATACCAAGTAATGGGATTGCTGGGTCAAATGGAATTTCTATTTCTAGGTCCCTGAGGAATCGCCACACTGTCTTCCACAATGGTTGAACTAATTTACACTCCCAATAACAGTCTAAGAGTGTTCATACTTCGCCACATCCTCTCCAGCATCAGCTGTCTCCAAATTTTTTAATGATCGCCATTCTAACTGGCGTGAGATGGTATCTCAATGCGATTTTGATTTGCATCTCTCCAATGACCAGTGATGATGAGCATTTTTTATATGTTTACTGGCCTCATGTATGTTTTCTTTTGTAAAGTGTCTGTTCATATCCTTTGCCCATTTTTGAATGCACTTGTTTGCTTTTTTCCTGTAAATCTGTTTGAGTTCTTCGTAAATGCTGGATATCAGAACTTTTTCAGATGCGTAAACTGCAAAGATTTTTTCCCATTCTGATGGTTGCCGATTCACTCTAGTGACTGTTTCTTTTGCCATGCAGAAGCTGTGGAGTTTGATTAGGTCCCATTTGTCTATTTTTGCTTTCGTTGCCAATGCTTTTGGTGTTTTGGTCATGAAGTCCTTGCCTACTCCTATGTCCTGAATGGTTTTGCCTAGATTTTCTTCTAAAGTTTTTATAGTGTCAGGTCTTAGGTTTAAGTCTTCAATTCATCTGGAGTTAATTTTAGTGTCAGGTGTCAGAAAGTGGTCCAGTGTCTGCTTTCTGCACATGGCTAGCCAGTTTTCCCAACACCATTTGTTAAATAAAGAATTATTTCCCCATTGCTTGTTTTTGTCTGGTTTATTAAAGATAATATGGCTGTAGATATGTTGTGTTGCCTCCGATGCTTCTGTTCTGTTCCATTGGTCTATATCTTTGTTTTGGTAACAGTACTATGCTGTTTTGATTACTGTAGCCTTGTAGTATAGTTTGAAGCTTGGTAGTGTGATGCCTCCCGCTGTGTTCTTTTTGCTTAGAATTGACTTGGCTATGTGGGCTCTCTTTGGTTCCATATGAAGTTCATGGTGGTTTTTTCCAGTTCTGTGAAAAAATTCAGTGGTAGTTTGATAGGGATAGCATTGATTGTGTAAATTACTTTGGGCAGTATAGCCATTTTCACGATATTGATTCTTCCTAACCACGAACATGGAATGTTTCTCCATCTATTTGTATCCTCTCTTATTTCGTCGAGCAGTGGTTTGTAGTTTTCCTTAAAGAGGTACCTTACATTCCTTGTGAGTTGTATTCTTAGGTATTTTATTCTCTTTGTAGCAATTGTGAATGGTAATTCGTTCTTGATTTGGTTCTCTTTAACTCTGTTATAGGTGTATAGGAATGCTTGTGATTTTTGCACATTAATTTTATATCATGAGACTTTGCTGACGTTGCTTATCAGTGTCAGAAGATTTGGGCTGAGGTGATGGGGTCTTCTAAATATACTATCACGTCGTCTGCAAATAGAGACAATTTGGCTTCCACCTTTCCTATTTGAATACCCTTTATTTCTTTTTCTTGCCTGATTGCTCTGGCTAGAACTTCCAGTACTATGTTGAATAGAAGTGGTGAGAGAGGGCATCCTTGTCTAGTGCCGGATTTCAAAGGAATGCTTCCAGTTTTTGCCCATTAAGTATGATATTGGCTGTTGGTTTGTCATAAATAGCTTTTATTACTTTGAGATATGTTCCATCAATACCAAGTTTATTGAGGGTTTTAGCATAAAGGGCTGTTGAATTTTGTCAAATGCCTTCTCTGCATCAATTGAGATAATCATGTGGTTTTTGTTTTTGCTTCTGTTTATGTGGTGAATTACATTTATAGACTTGTGTATGTTGAACCAGCCTTGCATCCCAGGATGAATCCTACTTGATCATGATGGATAAGTTTTTAATGTGCTGTTGCAATCGGTTTGCCAGTATTTTATTGAAGATTTTTGCATCTATGTTCATCATGGATATTGGCCTGAAGTTTTCTTTTCTTGTTGAGTCTCTGCCAGGTTTTGGTATCAGGATGATGTTGGTCTCATAAAATGATTTGGGAAGGGTTCCTCTTTTGGATTATTTGGAATAGTTTCAGAAGGAATGGTACCAGATCCTCTTTGTGTCTGGTAGAATTCAGCTGTGAACCCATCTGACCTGGGCTTTTTGTGTGGTAGGTTTAATTGCTGCCTCAACTTCAGACCTTGTTATTGGTCTATTCATAGTTTCGGCTTCCTCCTGGTTTAGGCTTGGGAGGACACAGGTCCAGGAATTTATCCATTTCTTCCTGATTTACTAGTTTATGTGCATAGAGTTGTTTGTAGTATTCTCTGATGATGGTTTGAATTTCTGTGGAATCTGTGGTGATTTCTTTATCGTTTTTATTGCATCTATTTGGTTGTTCTCTCTTTTCTTTTCTATCAGTCTGGCTAGTGGTCTGTCTATTTTGTTGATCTTTTCGAAAACCAGCTCTTAGATTTATTGATTTTTTGAAGGGTTTTTCTTGTCTCCATCTCCTTTAGTTCTGCTCTGATCGTAGTTATTTCTTGTCTTCGGCTAGGTTTTGAGCTTTTTTGATCTTGCTCCTCTAGCTCTTTCAATTCTGATGATAGGGTGTCAATTTTGGATCTCTCCACTCTTCTCATGTGGGCACTTATTGCTATATATTTTTCTCTACAGACTGCTTTAAATGTGTCCCAGAAATTCTGGTACGTTTTGTCTTCTTTCTCGTTGGTTTCAAAGAACTTCTTTATTTCTGCCTTCATTTCATTGTTTATTCAATCAACATTCAAGAGCCAGTTGTTCAGTTTTCGTGAAGTTGTGCGATTCTGAGTTATTTTCTGAATTCTGAGTTCCAACTTGATTGCACTATGGTCTGAGACACTGTTTTTTATGATTTCAGTTGTTTGCATTTTCTGAGGAGTGCTTTACTTCCAATTATATGGTCAAATTTGGAGTAGGTGTGATGTGGTGCTGAGAAGAATGTATATTCTGTGGATTTGGGGTGGAGAGTTCTGTAAATGTCTATCAAGTTTGCTTGTTCCAGGTCTGAGTTCAAGTCCTGGATATCCTTGTTAATTTTCTGCCTGGTTGATCTGTCTGATATTTACAGTGGAGTGTTAAAGTCTCCCACTATTATTGTATGGGAGTCTAAGTCTCTTTGTAAGTCGTTAAGAACTTGCCTTATATATCTGGGTTCTCCTGCATTGGGTCCATATATATTTAGAATCGTTAGCTCTTCTTGTTGTATCGATTGGTTTACCATTATGTAATGACCTTCTTTGTCCCTTTTGATCTTTGTTGCTTTAAAGTCTATTTTATCAGAGATGAGAATTGCAACTCCTGCTTATTTTTGCTCTCCATTTGCTTGGTAAATCTTCCTCCATCCTTTTATTTTGAGCCTTTGTGTATCTTTGCCTGTGAGGTGGGTTTCCTGGATACAGCACACTGATGGGTTTTGTTTTTTATCCAATTTTCCAGTCTGTGTTTTTTGATTGGTGCATTTAGCCCATTTACATTTAGGGTTAATATTGTTATGTGTGAATTTGATACTGCCATTTTGATGCTAGCTGGCTGTTTTGCCTGTTGGTTCATGTACATTCTTCATTTTGTTGATGGTCTTTAGCATTTGGTATGCTTTTAGGATGGCTGGAACTGGTTGTTTCTTTCTATGTGTAGTGCCTCTTTCAGGAGCTCTTGTAAAGCAGGCCTAGTGGTGACAAAATCTCTGAGTACTTGCTTGTTGGCAAAAGATTTTATTCTTCCTTCACTTATGAAGCTCAGTTTGGCTGGATATGAAATTCTGGGTTGAAAGTTCTTTTCTTTAAGGATGTTGAATATTGGCCCCCACTCTCTTCTGGCTTGTAGAGTCTCTGCCGAGAGATCTGCTGTGAGTCTGATGGGCTTCCCTTTGTGGGTGACCTGACCTTTCTCTCTGGCTGCCCTTAGTATTTTCTCCTTCGTTTCAACCCTGGTGAATCTGACGATTATGTGCCTTGGGGTTGCTCTTCTTGCAGAGTATCTTTGTGGTGTTCTCTGTATTTCCTGGAGTTGAGTATTGACCTGTCTTGCTAGGTTGGGGAAATTTTCCTGGATAATATCCTGAAGAGTGTTTTCCAGCTTGGATTCATTCTCTTCATCACATTCTGGTACACCTATCAAACGTAGGTTGGGTCTCTTCACATAGTCCCACATTTCTTGGAGATTTTGTTCATTCCTTTTTGTACTTTTTTCTTTTATCTTGGTTTCTCGTTTTATTTCATTGAGTTGATCTTCAACTTCTGATATTCTTTCTTCTGCTTGGTCAATTCTGCTGTTGAACCTTGTGCATGCTTCGCGAAGTTCTCGTGTTGTGTTTTTCAGCTCCTTCAATTCATTCATATTCCTCTCCATGTTGTCCATTCTTGTTATCAGTTCCTCGAATCTTTTTTCAAATCTTTTTTCAAGGTTCTTAGTTTCTTTGCACTGGTTTAGCACATGTTCATTTAGCTCACTGAAGTTTCTTATTATCCAGTTTCTGAAGTCTGATTCTGTCATTTCATCACATTTATTCTCCCTCCAGCTTTGTTCCCTTGCTGGTGAGGAGTTTTGATCCTTTTTTGGAGGTGAGGTGTGTTGGTTTCGGGTGCTTTCCTCCTTTTTGCGCTGGTTTCTTCCCATCTTTACGGATTTATCCCCCTGTCATCTTAGTAGTTGCTGATTTTTCAATTGGGTCTCTGTGGGGATGCTGAGATTGTTGATGATTAAGTATTTCTGTTACTTAGTTTTCCCTCTAATGGTCTATCCCCTCTGCTGTATGAGTGCTGAGGTCCACTCCAGGCCCTGCTTGTCTGGGGTATACCTGCAGCGGCTGCGGAACAGTGAGGGATGATACCAGTTTCTTCTTCTGCTGTCCTTGTTCCAGAATAATGCCAGCCAAATATCAGTCTGATTCGTCCTTTTCTGGCGTGACTCCTTGGATATACAGGGGTCAGGGAGCTGCTTAAGGAGACAGTCTGTGCTTTATAGGAGCTCCAGTGCTGAGCTGTGGGCTCCGTTGTTCATTCAGGGTTGTTGGGAGGTTGTTTATGTCTGCTGCAATAGAACACATAAAACACCACCCTTTTTTCCCCCCCTTAGATGCTCTGTCTCAGGGAGTTGGGGCTTTCTTTATGAGTATCTGTTGCAGTGTCCTGCCCCACTAGGTGGCAGTCTATTCACTATTTGCCTGCCGGGGCTCTGACCTGCTAGCACGGGTCCGCCCTATTGCTGCTGGTCTCTCTGCTGTGGAGCGCTCCCGGCTCCTGGAAGACTCTCTGTTATGGCAGGTTGCCTGGGCAACGGCGGGCTGCGTCAGTCCTGAGCGGTACTTCAGTGGGGGTGGACTTCGTCAGCAATGGTGTACGCCCCTCCCTCACCGGGCTGCACCGTCCTAGATGCCGGCAGCAAAACTCTCAGCCCCAAGCACCTCCAGTCGCCTCCCTGCTTGTCCCCGTGAGCGTGGGACCCGCCGAGCACGATCACCCAGCTCCCTGCCTCAGAGTCCGTCCTCTCTCTCTCTCTTCCTCTCCCGAAGCTGAAAGGTCGACTCTCTCTCTGGCGCTTCAGTAGCCTGCCGATAGGGCACTGGGATCCGTGTGATCTCCCATGCCTCTGCCCACTACCCCGGCTCAGATCACGCTTCCCAGGAAACTCCTGGTCTGGCTCATTGTCCAAGTCCCGTTCAATCAGATGAACATGCCAATCTGCCCTTCCAAATTTCAGATTGCCGGTTTAACAGGGCACCCAGACCAGTGAGTTCCACGCCTGGTCCCGCCGCAGTGCCGGCTGAAGAGGAGGTGGGAGCGGCTGCGGTAGCCGGGTGCGCTACCGTCCCATGTCTCTCACACACCTGGGACTTTCAACGCTCTGTGGGCATAAAAGGAACATCCGAGAATGCGGCTAGGACTCACCCTCTGCGCCTTCACTGAGAGCTGCAATCCTGAGTCACCTCTACGACGCCATCTTGCCTCGAACCCGGTTTCGAGCTTTTTTGATCTTGCTCCTCTAGCTCTTTCAATTCTGATGATAGGGTGTCAATTTTGGATCTCTTCACTCTTCTCATGTGGGCACTTATTGCTATATATTTTCCTCTACAGACTGCTTTAAATGTGTCCCAGAGATTCTGGTACGTTTTGTCTTCTTTCTCGTTGGTTTCAAAGAACTTCTTCATTTCTGCCTTCATTTCATTGTTTATCCAATCAACATTCAAGAGCCAGTTGTTCAGTTTTCATTAAGTTGTGCGATTCTGAGTTATTTTCTGAATTCTGAGTTCCAACTTGATTGCACTATGGTCTGAGAGACAGTTTGTTATGATTTCAGTTGTTTGCATTTGCTGAGGAGTGCTTTACTTCCAATTATGTGGTTAATTTTGGAGTAGGTGTAATGTGGTGCTGAGAAGAATGTATATTGTGTGGATTTGGGGTGGAGAGTTCTGTAAATGTCTATCAAGTTTGCTTGTTCCAGGTCTGAGTTCAAGTCCTGGATATCCTTGTTAATTTTCTTCCTGGTTGGTCTCTCTGATATTGACAGTGGAGTGTTAAATTCTCCCACTATTATTGTATGGGAGTCTAAGTCTCTTTGTAAGTCGTTAAGAACTTGCCTTATATATCTGGGTTCTCTTGCATTGGGTCCATATATATTTAGAATCATTAGCTCTTCTTGCTGTATCGATCCATTTACCATTATGTAATGACCTTTTTTGTCCCTTTTGATCTTTGTTGCTTTAAAGTCTATTTTATCAGACATGAGAATTGCAACTCCTGCTTATTTTTGCTCTCCATTTGCTTGGTAAATCTTCCTCCATCCTTTTATTTTGAGCCTTTGTGTATCTTTGCGTGTGAGGTCGGTTTCCTGGATACAGCACACCGATGGTTTTTTTTTTATCCAATTTTTCAGTCTGTGTTTTTTGATTGGTGCATTTAGCCCATTTACATTTAGGGTTAATATTGTTATGTGTGAATTTGATACTGCCATGTTGATTGTGGCTGGCTGTTTTGCTTGTAGGTTCATGTACATTCTTCTTTTTTTTGAGAATCTTAACATTTGGTATGCTTTTAGGATGGCTTGTACTTGTTGTTTCTTTCTATGTGTAGTGCCTCTTTCAGGAGCTCTTGTAAAGCAGGCCTAGTGGTGACAAAATCTCTGAGTACTTGCTTGTTGGCAAAAGATTTTATTCTTCCTTCACTTCTGAAGCTCAGTTTGGCTGGATATGAAATTCTGGGTTGAACGTTCTTTTTTTTAAGGATGTTAAATATTGGCCCCCACTCTCTTCTGGCTTGTAGAGTCTCTGCCGAGAGATCTGCTGTGTCTGATGGGCTTCCCTTTGTGGGTGACCCGACCTTTCTCTCTGGCTGCCCTTAGTATTTTCTCCTTCATTTCAACCCTGGTGATTCTGACGATTATGTGCCTTGGGGTTGCTCTTCTTGCGGAGTATCTTTGTGGTGTTCTCTGTACTTCCTGGAGTTGAGTATTGACCTGTCTTCCTAGGTTGGGGAAATTTTCCTGGATAATATCCTGAAGAGTGTTTTCCAGCTTGGATTCATTCTCTTCATCATTTTCTGGTACACCTATCAATCGTAGGTTGGGTCTTTTCACATAGTCCCACATTTCTTGGAGATTTTGTTCATTTTTTTGTGCTTTTTTCCTTTAATCTTGTTTTCTCGTTTTATTTCATTGAGTTGATTTTCAACTTCTGATATTCTTTCTTCTGCTTGGTCAATTCGACTGTTGAAACTTTTGCATGCCTTGCGAAGATGTTGTGTTCTGTTTTTCAGCTCCTTCAATTCATACATATTCCTCTCTAAGTTGTCCATTCTTGTTATAAATTCCTCGAATCTTTTTACAAATATTTTTTCAGGGTTCTTGTTTTTTTTTTGCACTGGTTTAGAACATTTCCGTTTAGATCACTGAAGTTTCTCATTATCCACTTTCTGAAGTCTGATTCCATCATTTCTTCACACTCATTCTCCGTCCAGCTTTGTTCTCTTGCTGGTGAGGAGTTTTGGTTCTTTTTTGAGGTGAGGTGTTTTGGATTCGGGTGTTTTCCTCTTTTTTGCGCTGGTTTGTTTCCATCTTTATGAATTTATCCACCTGTTGTCTTAGTAGTTGCTAATTTTTTAATTGGGTCTCTGTGTGGACGCTGAGATTGTTGATGATGAAGTATTTCTGTTACTTATTTGTTTTTCTAATGGTCTAGCCCCTCTGTTTTATGAGTGCTGAGGTCCACTTTAGGCCCTGCTTGTCTGGGGTATACCTGTAGCAGCTGCAGAACCGTGAGGGATGATACCAGTTTCTTCTTCTGCTGTCTTTTTCCAGAATGATGCTTGCCAAATGTCAGTCTGATTAGTCCTTTTTTGGGGTTACTCTTTGGATATACAGGGGTCAGGGAGCTGCTTCAGGAGATGGTCTGTGCTTTATAGGAGCTCCAGTGCTGAGCTCTGAGCTCCGTTGTTCATTCAGGGTTGTTGGGAGGTTGTTTATGTCTGCTGCAATAGAACTCGTAAAACACCACCCTTTTTTTTCCCCTTAGATGCTCTGTCTAAACGAATTGGGGCTTTCTTTATGAGTATCTGTTGTACTGTCCTGCCCCACTAGGAGGCAGTGTATTCACTATTTGCCTGCCGGGGCTCTGACCTGCTAGTGTGGGTCCACCCTGTTGCTGCTGGGCTCCCTTCTGCTGTGGAGTGCTCCCCCTTCCTTGCGGAGTCTCTCTGTTATGGCAGGTTGCCTCGGCAATGGCAGGCTGCGTCAGCCCTGGCCAGTACTTCAGTAGGGGCGGATTGCGTCAGTAATGGCGGATGCCCCTCCCTCACCGGGCTGCACTGTCCTAGATGCCGGCAGCAAAACTCTCAGCCCCAAGCGCCTCCAGTCACCACCCTGCTTGTCCCCATGAGGGTGGGACCCGCCGAGCTCGATCACCCAGCTCCCTGCCTCAGAGTTCGTCCTCTCTCTCTCTCTCTCTTCCTCTCAGCAAGGTGAAAGGTCGACTCTCTCACTGGCGCCCCAGTAGCCTGCCAATAGGGCACTAGAATCCATGCAATCTCCCGTGCCGCTGCCCACTGCACCGGCTCAGTTCATGCTTCCCAGGAAACTCCTGTCTAGCTCATTGTCCAAGTCCGGTTCAATAAGATGGGAATGCCAATCTGCCCTTACAAATCTCAGATTGACAGTTTAACAGGACACCCCGACCAGTGAGTTCCGTGCCGGGTCCCGCTGTGGTGCTGGCCGAATTGGCCGTTTGAGCCGGCTGCTCTAGCCGGCTGTACTAGCGTCCCGTGTCTCTCTCACACCTGGGACTTTCAACGCTCTGTGGGCAAAAAAGGTCCATCCGAGAATGCGGCTAGGACTCACCCTCTGCACCTTCACTGAGAGATGCAATCCTGTGTTGCTTCTACGACGCCATGTTGCGATAATGAGCATTTTTTAATGTGTTTGTTGGCCTCATGTATGTCTTCTTTTGTAAGGTGCCTGTTCATGTCCTTTGCCCATTTTTGAACGAGCTTGTTTGTTTTTTTCCTGTAAATCTGTTTGAGTTCTTTGTAAATTCTGGATATCAGCCCTTTGTCAGTTGGGTAAACTGCAGAGAGTTTTTCCCATTCTGTTGATGGCTGATTCACTCTAGTGACTGTTTCTTTTGCTGTAAAAAGCTATGGAGTTTGATTAGGTCCCATTTGTATATTTTGGCTTTGGTTGCCAATGCTTTTGGTGTTTTTGTCATGAATTCCTTGCCTACTCCTATGTCCTGAATAGTTTTGCCTGGATTCTCATCTATGGTTATTATGGTGTCAGGTCTTAAATTTAAGTCTTTAATCCATCTGGAGTTCATTTTAGTGTAAGGTGTCAGGAAGGAGTCCAGTTTCTGCTTTCTGCACAAGGCTACCTAGTTTTCCCAACACCATTTGTTAAACAGGGAATCCTTTCCCCATTGCTTGTTTTTATCTGGTTTATCAAAGATTATATGGTTGTAGATATGTTGATTTGCCTCCGATGCTTCCGTTCTTTTCCATTGGTCTATATCTCTGTTTTGGTACCAGTACCATGTTGTTTTGATTACTGTAGCCTTGTAGTATAGTTTGAAGTCTGGTAGTGTGATGCCTCCCGCTGTGTTCTTTTTGATTAGAATTGACTTGGCTCTGCGGGCTCTCTTTTGGTTCCATATAAAGTTCATGGTAGTTTTGTCCAGTTCTGTGAGGAAATTCAATTGTAGCTTGATGGGGATAGCGTTGATTGTGTAAATTACTTTGGGCAGAATAGCCATTTTCACAATATTGATTCTTCCTAACCACGAACATGGAATGTTTCTCCATCTGTTTGTGACCTCTCTTATTTCGTTGAGCAGTGGTTTGTAGTTTTTCTTGAAGAGGTCTCTTACGTTCCTTGTGAGTTGTATTTCTAGGTATTTTATTCTCTTTGTAGCAATTGAGTATGGCAGTGCATTCTTTTTTTTTTTAATTTTTATTTCATTATAGGTTTTGGGGTACATGTGCAGAACGTGCAAGATAGTTGCACAGGTATACACATGGCAGTGTGTTTTGCTGCCTTCCTCCCCTTCACCCACACTTGGTATTCATCCCCAGGCTATCCCCCCCAGCCCCACCGCTGTCCCTCCCCCATTGCCCCAAACAGTCCCCAGTGTAAACTATACTGCCTCTCTGTGTCCATGTGTTCTCATTTTTCTCATTCACCTATGAGTGAGTATATGCAGTATTTCTTTTCCTTTTCCTGTGTCAGTTTGCTGAGAATGATGTTCTCCAGATTCATCCATGTCCTTACAAAGGACACAAACTCATCATTTTTGATTGCTGCATAATATTCCATGGTGTATATGTGCCACATTTTCCCAGTCCAGTCTATCATCGATGGGCATTTGGGTTGGTTCCAGGTCTTTGCTATTGTAAACAGTGCTGCAATGAATATTCGTGTGCTTGTGTCCTTATAGTAGGACGATTTATAGACTTTTGGATAGATACCCAGTAATGGAATTGCTGAGTCAAATGGAATTTCTATTTCTAGGTCCCTGAGAAATCGCCACACTGTCTTCCACAATGGTTGAACTAATGTACACTCCCACCAACAGTGTAAGAGTGTTCCTATTTCTCCACATCCTCTCCAGCATCTGCTGTCTCCAGATTTTTTAATGATCGCCATTTTAACTGGTGTGAGATGATATCTAATTGTGGTTTTGATTTGCATCTCTCTAATGACCAATGATGATGAGCACTTTTTCATATGTTTGTTGGCCTCATGTATGTCTTCTTTGGTAAAGTTTCTGTTCATATCCTTTGCCCATTTTTGAATGGGCTTGTTTGATTTTTCTTTCTGTAAATCTGTTTGAGTTCTTTGTAAATTCTGGATATCAGCCCTTTGTCAGATGTGTAAACTGCAAAGATTTTTTCCCATTCTGATGGTTGCCGATTCACTCTAGTAACTGTTTCTTTTGCTGTGCAGAAGATGTGGAGTTTGATTAGGTCCCATTTGTCTATTTTGGCTTTTGTTGCCAGTGCTTTTGGTGTTTTGTTCATGAAGTCCTTGCCTACTCCTATGTCCTGAATGGTTTTGCCTAGATTTTTTTCTAGGGTTTTCATGGTGTCAGGTCTTAAGTTTAAGTCTTTAATGCATCTGGAGTTAATTTTAGTGTAAGGTGTCAGGAAGGGGTCCATTTTCTGCTTTCTGCACATGGCTAGCTAGTTTTTCCAACACCATTTATTTATTAGGGAATTCTTTCCCCATTGCTTGTTTCTGTCTGGTTTATCAAAGATAATATGGTTGTAGATATGTTGTGTTGCCTCCGATGCTTCTGTTCTGTTCCATTGGTCTATATCTTTGTTTTGGTAACAGTACCATGCTGTTTTGATTACTGTAGCCTTGTAGTATAGTTTGAAGTCTGGTAGTGTGATGCCTTTAGCTGTGTTCTTTTTGCTTAGAATTGACTTGGATAGGTGGGCTCTGTTTTGGTTCCATATGAAGTTCATGGTGGTTTTTTCCAGTTCTGTGAAGAAATTCAGTGGTAGTTTGATAGGGATAGCATTGATTGTGTAAATTACTTTGGGCAGTAGAGCCATTTTCACGATATTGATTCTTCCTAACCACGAACATGGAATGTTTCTCCATCTGTTTGTGTCCTCTCTTATTTCGTTGAGCAGTGGTTTGTAGTTTTCCTTAAAGAGGTCCCTTACTTTCCTTGTGAGTTGTATTCCTAGGTATTTTATTTTCTTTGTAGCAATTGTGAATGGCAGTTCGTTCTTGATTTGGTTCTCTTTAAGTCTGTTATTGGTGTATAGGAATGCTTGTGATTTTTGCACATTGATTTTTATCCTGAGACTTTGCTGAAGTTGCTTATCAGTTTCAGGAGCTTTTGGGCTGAGGTGATGGGGTCTTCTAGGTATACTATCATGTCGTCTGCAAATAGAGACAATTTGGCTTCCACCTTTCCTATTTGAATACCCTTTATTTCTTTTTCTTGCCTGATTGCTCTGGCTAGAACTTCCAGTACTATGTTGAATAGGAGTGGTGAGAGAGGGCATCCTTGTCTAGTGCCGGATTTCAAAGGGAATGCTTCCAGTTTTTGCCCATTAAGTATGATATTGGCTGTTGGTTTGTCATAAATAGCTTTTATTACTTTGAGATATGTTCCATCAATACCAAGTTTATTGAGGGTTTTAGCATAAAGGGCTGTTGAATTTTGTCAAATGCCTTCTCTGCATCAATTGAGATAATCATGTGGTTTTGTTTTTGCTTCTGTTTATGTGGTGAATTACATTTATAGACTTGCGTATGTTGAACCAGCCTTGCATCCCCGGATGAATCCTACTTGATCATGATGGATAAGTTTTTAATGTGCTGTTGCAATCGGTTTGCCAGTATTTTATTGAAGATTTTGCATCTATGTTCATCATGGATATTGGCCTGAAGTTTTTTTTTTCTTGTTGAGTCTCTGCCAGGTTTTGGTATCAGGATGATGTTGGTCTCATAAAATGATTTGGGAAGGGTTCCCTCTTTTTGGATTATTTGGAACAGTTTCAGAAGGAATGGTACCAGATCCTCTTTGTGTGTCTGGTAGAATTCAGCTGTGAACTTATCTGGACCTGGGCTTTTTTTGTGTGGTAGGCTCTTAATTGCTCCTCATTTTCTTACCTTGTTATTTGTCTATTCATGGTTTCGGCTTCCTCCTGGTTTAGGCTTGGGAGGACACAGGCGTCCAGGAGTTTATCCATTTCTTCCTGATTTACTAGTTTGTGTGCATTGAGTTGTTTGTAGTATTCTCTGATGATGGTTTCAATTTCTGTGGAATCTGTGGTGATTTCCCCTTTATCGTTTTTTATTGCATCTATTTGGTTGTTCTCTCTCTTCTTTTTTATCAGTCTGGCTAGTGGTCTGTCTATTTTGTTGATCTTTTCAAAAAACCGGCTCTTAGATTTATTGGTTTTTTGAAGAGTTTTTCTTGTCTCTATCTCCTTTAGTTCTTCTCTGTTCTTAGTTATTTCTCATCTTCGGCTAGGTTTTGAGCTTTTATGATCTTGCTCCTCTAGCTCTTTCAATTTTGATGATAGGGTGTCAATTTTGGATCTCTTCACTCTTCTCATTTGGGCACTTATTGCTATATATTTTTCTCTACAGACTGCTTTAAATGTGTCCCAGAGATTCTCATACGTTGTGTCTTCATTCTCTTTTGTTTCAAAGAACTTCTTTATTTCTGCCTTCATTTCATTGTTTATCCAATCAACATTCAAGAGCCAGTTTTTCCGTTTCCATGAAGCTGTGCGGTTCTGAGTTATTTTCTGAATTCTGAGTTTCAACTTGATTGCACTATGGTCTGAGAGACTGTTTGTTATGATTTCAGTTGTTTTGCATTTGCTGAGGAGTGCTTTACTTCCAATTATGTGGTCAATTTTGGAGTAGGTGTGATGTGGTGCTGAGAAGAATGTATATTCTGTGGATTTGGGGTGGAGAGTTCTGTAAATGTCTATCAGGTTTGCTTGTTCCAGGTCTGAGTTCAAGTCCTGGATATCCTTGTTAATTTTCTGTCTGGTTGATCTGTCTGCTATTGACCGTGGAGTGTTAAAGTCTCCCACTATTATTGTGTGGAAATCTAAGTCTCTTTGTTAGTCATTAAAAACTTGCCTTATATATCTGGGTGCTTTTTCATTGGGTCCATATATATTTAGAATTTTTAGCTCTTCTTGTTGTATCGATCCTTTTACCATTATGTAATGACCTTCTTTGTCCCTTTTGATCTTTGTTGCTTTAAAGTCTATTTTATCAGAGATGAGAATTGCAACTCCTGCTTTTTTTTGCTCTCCATTTGCTTGGTAAATCTTCCTCCATTTTTTTATTTTGAGCCTTTGTGTATCTTTGCGTGTAAGATGGGTTTCTTGAATAGACCACACCGATGGGTTTTGATTTTTTATCCAATTTTCCAGTCTGTGTCTTTTGATTGGTGCATTTAGCCCATTTACATTCAGGGTTAGTATTGTTATGTGTGAATTTGTTACTGCCGTTTTGATGCTAGCTGGCTTTTTTGCCCGTTGGTTGATGCAGATTCTTCATTTTTTTTTTATGCTCTTTAGCATTTGGTATGTTTTTAGAATGGCTGATACTGGTTGTTCCTTTCTATGTGTTGTGCCTCTTTCAGGATCTCTTTTAAAGCAGGCCTGGTGTGTACAAAATCTCTGATTTCTTGCTTGTTGGCAAAAGATTTTATTCTTCCTTCACTTATGAAGCTCAGTTTGGCTGGATGTGAAATTCTGTGTTGAAAGTTCTTTTCTTTAAAGATGTTGAATATTGGCCCCCACTCTCTTCTGGCTTGTAGAGTTTCTGCCGAGAGATCTTCTGTGAGTCTGATGGGCTTCCCTTTGTTGGTGACCCCACCCTTCTCTCTGGCTGCCCTTAGTATTTTCTCCTTCATTTCATCCCTGGTGAATCTGACGATTATGTTCCTTGGGGTCGCTCTTCTTGCAGTATATCTTTGTGGTGTTCTCTGTATTTCTTGCCGTTGAGTATTAGCCTGCCATGCCAGGTTGGGGAAATTTTCCTGGATAATATCCTGCGGAGTGTTTTCCCGCTTAGATTTATTATCTTTGTCACATTCTGGTACGCCTATCAAATGTAGGTTAGGTCTCTTCACATAGTTCCACATTTTGTGGAGATTTTGTTCATTCCTCTTTGCAGTTTTTTCTCTAATCTTGGTTTCTTGTTTTATTTTATTGAGTTGATCTTTGACTTCTGTTATCTTTTCTTCTCCCTGGTCAATTCAGCTGTTGAAACTTGTGCATGCTTCGCGAAGTTCTCGTGTTGTGTTTTTCAGCTCCTTCAATTCATTCATATTCCTCTCTACGTTGTCCCTTCTTGTTATTATTTCATCGAATCTTTTTTCAAATCTTTTTTCAATGTTCTTAGTTTCTTTGCATTGATTTAGAACATGTTCTTCTAGCTCACTGAAGTTTCTCATTATCCACCTTCTGAAGTCTGATTCCATCATTTTGTCACTCTCTCTCTCCATCCAGCTTTGTTCTCTTGCTGGTGAAAAGTTTTAGTCTTTTGTAGGAGGTGAGGTGTTTTGGTTTCAGGTGTTTTCCTTCTTTTTGCTTTGGTTTCTTCCCATCTTTGTGGATTTATTCACCTATCATCTTAGTAGTTGCTGACTTTTTGATTGGGTCTCTAAGTGGATGCCCAGATTGTTGATGATGAAGTGTTTCTGTTATTTAGTTTTTCTTCTAACTGTTTAGCCCCTCTGCTGTATGAGTGCTGAGGTCCACTCCAGGCCCTGCTTTTTTGGGGTACACCTGTAGCAGCTGCGGAACAGTGAGGGATGCTACCAGTTTCATCTTCTGCTAACTTTGTCCCAGAATGATGCCTGCCAAATGTCAGTCTGATTAGTCCTTTTTTAAGGTGGCTCTTTAGATATACAGGGGTCAGGGATCTGCTTGAGAAAATGGTCCATACTTCATAGGAGCTCCAGTGCTGAGCTGTGAGCTCCATTGTTCATTCAGATTTGCTGGGCAAATGTGTCTGCTGCAGCAGTGCAACAGATACTCATAAAGAAAGCCCCAACTCCCTGAGACAGAGTATCTGAGGCAAAAAAGGGGGGGCTTTTGTAAGTTCTGCTGCAGCAGACATTTGGCACGCTAAGCTGTGCCCAGGTTTTGCTCAATGCAAATTGTCAGGTATTAAGTATTTGTTGTTTAAAATCACTAAGCTTTAGGCAGAATGTTGTTAGAGACAAACAGGTCTCTATCCTCATGTCCCAGGCCCCAGACTCCACCCTCCCTCTGCTCCTCTCTCCCAAACCTCCCCCTGCAGCCACACTGGCCCCTTTTCAACCTCCTCTGCCAAACTCAGGTAAACCTTTGAGACTCTGCCTCAGGGTGGCTTCTTTCTTACACCCCTGTCTCTGTCTCGCGCAGCATTTGTCCCTTATTTTCATTCTGGCCCTGGCATAAATATCACCTCAGTGAAGCATCTGGATTCTCCCCACACAGTGTCTCCCCAGCCCTCTTATCATCCACCGTATTTTTATCACAGCACCTTCTCTTTTATTTTATGTGTACTTGCTCTAGTGGTTTTGTCCAGCTCTCCTGAGACTGTGGACTTCTGGAGTTAAGACAGGCTTTTTTGGTTATTTTAGCAGCAATGCTGAGCCCACCAGGGCACCTGGAACAAGGTAAGTGCTCAGGGCAGAGTAGCTAAGTGAATAAGTCGGTGCGGGGGGACAGTGATTAAACCCCCTTCCTGTTTCTGCTGTCCTTGCAATGTGAGGATCATTGATAATAACAAAGGTGCCTGTTCCAGGAGACTATCCTGAATCTCCAGCTGCTCCAACGAAGCTCAGTGGACACCAGGGACATGGGAGGCTGCTGCCCCCTAGTGACTAGCACTGGCACTGCAGCCCCAGGCAGGCACATTACAGAAGAGAACAGGCAGTTGCATTTGGAGGTCCTTTGGACAGTGGCTTTCCAGGGTCCCAGCATGTTTTGGAGCCAAATCTGCAGCCTCCAAGGTTAGTAAGAAGGACATCAGAAGCCTCCCTTACCACTTTTCCTCCACTTTTTGGGGTCTACACTTCACTCTTGAGGACCCTTACTTCATCCAGGGTGGTGATTTTCTGCCACTTCCCAATGGGGACCTCAGGAACCCAGCTGGGCCTGGTCTTGTCCCCAGACCTCAGACCTGCAGTCCAGTGTTCTAAAACATTCTGCTTTATTCAATTCCTCATCTGCCCAAGCCCCCAGTCTTTTTTATTTTTATTTTTGAAAGACCTCCGGAGAGTAGAAAGCATTTTCTCAGAGTCTCCTAGCACAGTGGGCCACCAGTGAGAACCAATTAGACACTTACCATGGAAGACTTGGGGTTCGGACAAACACCCCAATTCACACAGGAGAAAATGGACACTTCTGTCCTGCAGCTACTTCTCTACACCAGGGCAGGTGGGCTCATCTTAGCTCCAGTCATCCACAGATGTGGGCTGCAGGACTCAGTCCTGTCCTCTTAAGGTTGTGCTGGGTGTGACCCCAGCCCTGGCTGAGCCCTGGGAGTCTTGTGGATCTTCCTACCTATGCTTCAGGCTCCTGAGCACATGGCTAGGAGAGGAGTGGATGCCACTGACCCGTGACAGAGCTGCCCCCAACCTCTTTCTTCTTCTTCTCCTGTCACTTTTCTGATGTCCACTCTTTCTGTGACCACTGCCTCCATGGTCTCCACCTGAGGAGTCACTATGCTTGTGTAAGTCATGTGTGTCTGAGCTCACTTGGGATATGGAAAGGAAAATGGCCCCTGGTGGAGAAGTGGGCAGGGGTCCCCGGGATCTTAGAGGCTTCCATTTTCAAAGCAAATGTAATGGAAGAAGGTGGAGCCAAGGCCTTGGAAGCCAGAGCCCTTCCTAACACTGTGGTCTGGGCCACTCTCTCCCTCTTTCTGGGCCTCAGTTTCCCAATTGTACAATAAAGAGTTGAATAAGTGCATGCTCACTGAGGACATGGGATCAGGCTTCATTAATGCCACAGAGGGTGTCAGCGTGGCTGGGCTCAGTCACACATGGGTGCATAGGCTTTCTGACACTGCCTGGGCTGCAGATAGGGAGCACAGGAAGCCAGGGACCCTGTGAGAGGTGAGTGGGCATGTGCAGGGCACAGACAGTGCTGCTCTGGAGGCCAGTCCCATGGGAGCCCCCACCTCCAGCCTCTGACTTCTCTTATGTCCTACACCTTTGGGGCCCAGGGGCACTAGTGGTGCATTCAGGCAGGGCTGTGGGGCACTAGGCCTGTTGGGCCTAGACCAAAGGGAGCCATTTTTATATTGATCTGAAGCTTCACAGTGTGTAGTCAACTCTGAATCTGAAAATGCTGTTATATTATTACTGAGCCCCAGCACATGACACTGAACTTCCAACTACTGGGATCACTTTTTCTGTGATCTGTGGGTTATTGCCTTTTGTCCAGTTCTCTACAGTGTAATGTTTCTTTTCTATCCATTTCTAGGAGTTCTTTCTGTAATGGGAATGTGAGCCCCTTTGTGATATGAGTTGCAAATATTTATTCCTAGTTTATTATTATTTTTTAATTGTGGTGTTTAGTTCTGGTTTGGATGGATTTTCTTGGTGTTTTGTTTGCTCTGTTTTATTTTCTATGTATTATTAAGATGTAACTTTTCTCCAAATTGAGCTAAAAGTTTATATGACCACAATAAAGTAACTCAGCCAATATCTCTTGAAAACTGATTAACCAGTTTCAAAATTTATGTAAAAATAAGAGTCAAGAACCATCAAGACATTCATAAAAAACTAGAGGACTTACACTGTGAGGTATTAAGACTTAGATCAAAGCTACAGGAATCAAGGTCCTGTGGTTTAGTTTTGCAAGAATAGGCACAAGGAGGAGAAAGAATGGAGCTCAGATCCACAGATACCGACATTCTACCTATGACCGAGCACACAGCAGAACAGTGGGGAGAGAAAGGCTGCTCAGTGAATGGCCTGGGCAACTGGGAATCCACGTGGGAAGTCAACAAAGCTTAATTCCTACCTCACACTGTTCACAAAAGTTAATCCTGGGAGAATTTTAAATCTAAATGTGAAGGTTTAAAAAATATATATAGTCAATAACAGGAGAATATTTTTATGATTTTGAAACGGGTAGAGATTTCTTAGAACACAAAGTGCACTAATAACAAAAGTCAAATTTGATAAATTGGACTTAATTATAATTAATAACTTCTATTCATCAAAAGATGCCTTCAATAAAATTAAAAGGCAAGAATGGAGTGTGAAGAAACATTTATCATTTATGTGACAAAGCCTAATATCTAGGATATGGGACTAATCCCATCAATGAAGAAGAAAGGCAACACACTGGGGAGAATGGGTAAACAATCTAGGCATTTCCCAAAGAGTGACCAGATGATCAGCATGTGTATAGAAATTGCCCCACATTCTTGGTCATCAGGGAGATGCAGGTTAAAACCACAGTGTGATACCACTGTGCAATGGATGACATTTTATTTAAAAAGCAGTATCGAGTATTGGAGAGTGGCTGAGTGACTGGGACTCTCATATGCTGCTGTGTCTGTCAACTGCCACAACCACTCTCAAAAGCCCTTTGATAATATCTTCTAAAGATGGACAGATACACTCTACAGCCCCACAATTTGACTCTTAGCTATAGATCTGTTAGAAATGCCTTCATCTCTTCAACATGTCCACAATGGCCAGAACCACAAGAGGTAATGGAGGTAAATTCTCAGTCTTGGAGCTGTGGGTTAATGTAGTTTCTCCTTAGACTATTTTTCTGTTTTCTACAAAACATTATTTGGCATTTTTCCAAACTGGAAACCACTCACATGTGTATCAATAATAAGAATAAATGAAATGTTTTATGTATATATGTATATATAAAGTAACAAAATATTGCATATACATACACACACACATATAATGAAAGGTATACAGAAAAGTGAACTATAGCTGCATTTAGAAACATATATGAGACTTTCAAATATAATAAATTATCCTGAGTTTATTCTGTACAATTTCATTTAATTAAAATTTTAAGCTAATATTAAAATTAAAAATTAAAGTTCTTGCTTCAGAAGTAAGAGTACTCGTTACTACCAGAGAAGAGAGTGCAGTGGCCTGGGATTACAACATGAGGGGATTCCTGGAGGGCTGATGGTGTTCTGTTTCTTATGGGTACTGGTTACTGTGAACTTGCCTTGGATAATTCATTGAACTACACATTTATTTCCATATTTTTAGGCATATGAAATGCTATGCTTTGCTTCAACACACAAACTCATGGAATCAACCCAAATGCACATCAATGGAAGACTGGATAAAGAAAATAAGATGCAAATACACCAGCAATGACTTCAGCCCAAGGTTCTCAGCAGGGAAAGGTCTTGTCTTTGCCTGCACAGCACAAAGCTCCCTGGTGGAGTTCTGGACACAAGCTTCTTTCATATACATTAGAAACTCCAAGAAAAGCTGGCTGCATCTTCTGTCTGGCTGCATCTGTCTAACAGTTTAGAGAATGTTCCTTCCTCTTTTCTCCAGGTATCTTTGGAAGCCTTCCCAAAATCAAAGCACCTTAGAGAAATTTACTTCTGGAGAGGAAAGTGGCATTCAGGAGAGGAGAATCTATTCCAGGAACTGTGGCACAAGAGCTAGAGGCTGGGGTAGGGAACATTTTAAACTAAGTCCTCAGTCTTGTTTCCAGTTTTCTTCCTATAGGTCAGGGCTCAGGACACCTTGATACAGGCTCTTCACCCCTCCACCAGAATGCCTAAAGGCCATGCTCATGGATCCTGGGAAATCCAGGAGGCAGGGGGATGCTGGCAAGCCTCAGCAAGACTGCCTGGGACCAATCCTGCAGCCTGGGGAAGGAATCCCCAGGCTTCCTCAGCCCAGCTGGCCAGCAAAGTCAGGCAGGGCCTCTGGGTCCACACAAGAATGACCAGCAGCTGTTCTTTGCCTAGGCTGAGGTGAAAGATTCCGATTGCAACTCTAGGGGTGAGGGTAAAAGTCTGCAATCCAGCTTCTAGGAGTCTTTAAAATTAGGTGTGGTATGAGCCTGTCAGTAGCATATTAGGTAGAGAACTCTTACAGAGTTAAGGGTGAACCCTAGGGAGGGTGAGCCACCTGGACTGGTTCTAGAACTGGGGGTGGTGCCTCACAGCACGTTTTTGAGAATATGCAACCATGCTTCGTATGTGATGGAGTGTGTGCATGTGTGTGTGTCTGTGTGTGTGTGTGTGTGTCTGTGGATACACAGACACCCTGGAGCATATGCACACTTCCTTTTGCATTCACATAAGCCTTACAGATAACAAAGTGCTTTGATATCTATTCTCTGCAGCCCTCCACAGGAGGCAGGGCAAGCACTATCAAGCCTACTACAAACGGGTAAGCTAAAGCCCCACTGAGTGACTTTCCCACAGACACAGGAAGAATGAGTGCAAAGCCCTGAGCCTGTGCACTCCCCTCTGTTCCAGGCTGCTTCTCCTGGGCATGGCTGTGCCTCGTGCATGAGACTTTCTCCTCTGATGTGCCCTGGGTACATTAACTTAGATATTGCTCAGGTGGGATGAGGGGAGAACGTATTTTCAGGTTGTGTTACTCAAAGCAACATTGTATAGACTAGATGACTTTAAAGACATGCATTTATTTCTCAGAATACTGGAGGTTTGGAAGTCCAAGTTCAAGGTATCGGCTAGATTCATTCCTGGTTAGGGCTGTCATCCTGGTTTGCAGATGGCCACTTTCTCTTTCATCCTCACTTGGTGAGGGGCAGGGATAGAGATAGATAGAGAGAGAGAGAGAGAGAGAGAGAGAGCTCTCTTTTCTTACCAGATCCATCATGAGGTCCCCACCCCATGACTTCATGTAAACCTAATTATCTACCAAAGGCCCATCTCCAAAACCCATCACATTGGTGGTCAGCTTCAACAAAAGAATTTGGGGAGGACACAGAGATTCCGTCTACAGCATGGGTGGAAACCCATCTCTTCCTCACCACCTGTGGGGACCGCTGCAGCCATCAAGACAGTGGGTATGTTCTCCTTACAACTTCATCCGATTTCCCTAGAAGAGGAGGGGAAGGAAGGAGGGCAAAGATGGAAAAGTTGAAGAATGTTAAGAAAAGAATAGGATAGCCAGATTTAGCAAATAAAAATATAGAATGCCTAGTTAATTCTGAATTTTAGATAAGGAACAAATAATTTTTTAGCATAAGTATGTCCCAAACTAAGCATGGCACAAGACATATTTATACTAATGAAATTATGTATTCTCTAATAATAAATTATTTTCTCCAATGCACATTAACTGTGCATCCTGTATTTTTACCTGGCAACTCAAAGAAAAGGACCAAAAACTCGAGGCAAGCCAGTGGATTCCAGGAGGGACTATTGCTGGGTTTCTGGACTGAGGCTCGATTTATAACACTTAACTGTTTTTAGCCTCTTGTCTCCCTCCCCGTCTCTCTCTTTCTTTTCCTCCCTCCCTCCCTCTCTCCCTCCCTCCCTCCATCCTTCCTTTCCTTCCTTTCTTTTTTTCTCTTTCTTCTTTTCTTTTCTTTCTTTTTTCCTTTCTCTTCCTTTATTTTCTTTTTACCAGTTTTTCCTAGCCTTTTATTGTGATAAAATAGACCTAAGCTAAAATATGCCATAAAAAACATTTTGAAGCACACAGTTCAGTAGTATTAGCACGTTCACATCTCTGTGCAGCAGTCATCACCAGCCATTTCCAGGGATTTTCCATTATCCCCACCTGAAACTTCAGCTATGAAACACAATCTGCCCAACTCCTGCCCCGTCTCCCCATCCCTGGTGGCCACCGCTGCTGCCGCTATGAATTTGACTGTTGTAGGCACCTCAGGTAAGTGGACTCATAGGATATATGTCCTTTTGCGTCTGGCTTCTCTCTTTATTTTTTTTAATACAACATTTTTAGAGACGGGGTCTGCTTATGTTGCCCAGGCTGGTCACGGACTCCTGGTCTCTGTCGACCCTCCCGCCTCACCATGCCTCGCTTTTCTATGTAATTTTTAAAGGTGAGTGGAAACTAAGCGGGCCACAGAGGAGCTACCCGTGGAGGTGCTCTGAGACTCAGGAAAGCAGGACAGGGTGCAGGGCTAAAGGGCAGGGGCGGCCTCCCGGCTTGGGCTGGGGGTCCTACCCCGGGCACAGCCAGGTGGGAGGGCTGCCCAGAGGAGCGTAGGCTGACCACAGTTCGGCCCTGAGCCGGAGGGGAAGGCAGCGAGGGGACAGAAAACAGGGCGTGGGAAGAAAGTCTGCAGAGATGGGGGCGTGGGTAAGGGTGGCCTGGGGTTCGGAAGGCAGGAGGTGGGAGCCGTGTGCCGGCCGGGAGCTGTGGGTGCGCGTGGATCCGACTCCAGGTGAGCTGGCGCGGCTGCGGGAGGCGCGCGGGAGGCCCGGGACCCTTCCTGCGCTGGGGGCTTACGCCGCGCCTGTGCCCCGCGGGCGCGGCCCCGCGCCTGGCTCCAATCCCGACGCCGCCGCTGGGCCCAGGCAGCCCCGAAGGCGTCTCTGTCCCGCCCCCGGGCCTCCTCCTCGGAGCCGCTCTCTGCACCCGATCAGCCCGGCGCTTGCGGGGACCCAGGGTTCTGGGGAGTCCCGGCTCCGACCCCTCCCTCCCCGCCAGGGCGGCGGCTCTCCCGCGCCTCCCCTGCCTGAGCACAGGTTCTGGGAAGCCTCGCTCTGCTCTCCCGCAGCTGCCGCCCTCCCAGAGTAAGGAGTGTCCATCAAACAAAGGGGGTTGAGATTGGGACATGGCTGCTGGCTTTATATTAATAATTGTAGGAATAGAGTTGATCACAGGTAGGATGGAGGAGGCACCTGCACGGTGAAGTGAGGCAATGGTCGGATTCACCGGGGCTCCCGCATGCCACAGATTTCCTGCTGGGGGAGGGTGTGCTGTACAGCGCTTCCCACACCTGCTTCTATGGGAGAAGTAAGGACAAGTCAGAAGGAGTCAGAAGCTTCTATTATTCGTTCGGGGAAACGCTGTGTCAGGGGCACCAATGATACCGGGAACTAACCAGCTGCCAACTCCTGATCCTTGGAGTTGACCTCATGCCACTTAAACCTCTATGCAGGACTAAGATAGGATGGCCAGCAAATTTGCAGTGGCATAAATACAAAGAAGGGGAAAAGAGGAATATTCTGGAAAGGGATGGGTAGTTTTGCATAGTGGGGTTCCTCACATGGTTGGGGATCAGTTGGCTATGCCTCAGTTATATGATACCAGGGAAGAGAAGTGGGAGGAGAGGAGTAGGACCAGCTGAATAAAAACAAAGGATCGACCCTGTTAGCTTAATGCACACATTACAAAGCATATTCACAGATAGCTTCTCTCTTGTTTTTAACGTGGAATGTTTGGTTTATCACCAAAGGCCTCTATATCGCTCTTTAGATTCCACAAGAAGAGTGATTGCAACCTCCAGAATCAAAACCAACGTTAAACTGTATGAGTTGAATCCGCACATCACAAAGCATTTTCAGAGTATTTTCTTTTTAGTTTTCATTTTGGGATATTTAGTTTTTAACCATAGAATTCAATGGGCTCTGAAATGTTTTTTCCTGAATTTTACAAAGAAAGTGTTTCCAATATTCTGAATATAAACAAATATTAAACTATGTGAGCTGAATCCACACATCACAAAACATTTTAACAGATATATGTTTTCTAGTTTTTAATCACAAAATGCTCTTTCACCGGAAGCCTCAATGAGCTTCAAAATGTATTATCTTAGATTCTACAAAAACAGTGTTTTCAACCTGCTGAATCCAAACAAAAGTTCAAAGCCATAGACTGACTCTACATATTGCCAAGCATTTTTATAGAATGCTTGTTCCATTATAGATTCTACAAAAACGAGGTTTCCAACATGCTGAACCAAAACAAAGCTTCAAAACCTTGGGCTGAATCCACATATCACAAAGCATTTTTACATATAGCTTGTTTCCAGTTTTTATCATGGGATATTTTGTTTTTCACCATAGGTCTCAGTGGGCTTTGAAATACTTCTTCTTAGATTCGATAAAAACAGTTTTTCCAACCTGCTGAATCAAAACAATTCTTGAACTCTGTGAACTGGAGACATATATGTCAAAGCATTTGTAAAGATGGCTTGTTTGTAGTTTTCAACATGGGATTCATAGGCATCAATTGGCTCTAAAACATCCCACCAGAGAATCTCCAAAAAAGTTTTTCCAAACTGCTGAATCAAAACAGAGGTTCGAATCTGTGAGCTGAATCCACACATTACAAATCATGTTCACAGATTGTTGTTTCTAGTTTTTATCACAGGATATTTTTTTTTTCTTTTACCACAGGCCTTAATGGACTCTATAATATCCGTTAAATGATTCCACATAGTTTTCCAACATGCTAAATTAAAACAAAGATCAAATTCTGTAACATTAATTCACACATTGCAAAGCATTTTCATAGATAGCTTATTTCTTATTTTATTATTCAATATTAGATTTTTTATGACAGGCTTCAATGAGCTCCGAAATATTTTCCTAGATTCTACAAAGAAAAGTGTTCCCAGGATATGAACAGACATTTTACAAAAGAAGACATACATGAGGCCAACAAACATGAAAAAATGCTTATCATCACTGGTCATTAGAGAGATTTAAATCAAAACCACATTGAGATACCATCTCATGCCAGTTAGAATGGTGATCATTAAAAAATTTGGAGACAGCAGATGCTGGAGAGGATGTGGAGAAATAGGAACACTCTTACACTGTTGGTGGGAGTGTAAATTCGTTCAACCATTGTGGAAGACAGTGTGGCGATTCCTCAGGGACCTAGAAATAGAAATTCCATTTGACCCAGCAATCCCATTACTGGGTATATATCCAAAGGACTATAAATTGTTCTACTATAAGGACACATGCACACGAATGTTCATTGCAGCACTGTTTACAATAGCAAAGAACTGGAACCAAACCAAATGCCCAACGATGATAGACTGGACTGGGAAAATGTGGCACATATACACCTTGAAATATTATGCAGCAATCAAAAATGATGAGTTTGTGTCCTTTGTAAGGACATGGATGAATCTGGAGAACATCATTCTCAGCAAACTGACACAAGAACAGAAAAAGTAATACCGCATATACTCACTCATAGGCGGGTGAGAAAAATGAGAACACATGGACACAGAGAGGTGGTCTACTATACACTGGGGTCTATTGGGGGAATGGGGGAGGGACAGCGGGGAAGGCTGGGAAGGGATAGCCTGGGGATGAATGCCAAGTTTGGGTGAAAGGGAGGAAGGCAGCAAAACACACTGCGATGTGTGTTCCTATGCAACTATCTTGCACGTTCTGCACATGTACCCCAAAACCTATAATGCAATAAAAATAAAAAAAAAAGGAAAGTGTTCCCAACTTGCTAAATCAAAATGAATGTTCAAATCTGTGAGCTGGACCCACACATCAAACAGCATTTTCACAGATATCTTGCTTCTAATTTTTATCACAGGATATTTGGCTTTTCACCTATAGTCCTCAATGAGCTTTAAAATTTCTTTTTCTAGATTCTAAAAAACAGAGTGCTTCCAAACTGATGTATAAAAACAAATAATCAACTCCGTGAACTTAATCGACAAATTGCAAAGCATTTTCTCAGATCATTTGTTTCTAGTTTGTATACGGGGTATTTTGTTTTTGACTGTAAGCCTTTAAAGGCTCTGAAATGTCCCTTTTTAGATTCTCAGAAGAAAAGTATTTCAGACATTTATGATGAAAACAAACGTTTAACATTGTGAGTTGAATCTGCACGTCACAAAGTATTTTTCACATATAGCTTCTTTTTTTTTTTTTTTTTATTTTTATTTTTATTTTTATTTTTTTAATTTTTATTGCGTTATAGGTTTGGGGGTACATGTGCAGAACGAGCAAGATAGTTGCACAGGCACACACATGGCAGTGTGCTTTGCTGCCTTCCTCCCCCTCACCCACACTTGGCATTCATCCCCAGGCTATCCCCCCCAGCCCCCAACGCTGTCCCTCCCCCTTTTCCCCCAACAGTCCCCAGTGTATAGTAGACCACCTCTCTGTGTCCATGTGTTCTTATTTTTCTTACCCACCTATGAGTGAGTATATGCGGTATTTCTTTTTCTGTTCTTGTGTCAGTTTGCTGAGAATGATGTTCTCCAGATTCATCCATGTCCCTACAAAAGACACAAACTCATCATTTTTGATTGCTGCATAATATTCCATGGTGTATATGTGCCACATTTTCCCAGTCCAGTCTGTCATCGTTGGGCATTTGGGTTGGTTCCAGTTCTTTGCTATTGTAAACAGTGCTGCAATGAACATTCGTGTGCATGTGTCCTTATAGTAGAACGATTTATAGTCCTTTGGATAGATACCCAGTAATGGGATTGCTGGGTCAAATGGAATTTCTATTTCTAGGTCCCTGAGGAATCGCCACACTGTCTTCCACAATGGTTGAACTAATTTACACTCCCACCAACAGTGTAAGAGTGTTCCTATTTCTCCACATCCTCTCCAGCATCTGCTGTCTCCAGATTTTTTAATGATCGCCATTCTAACTGGCGTGAGATGGTATCTCAATGTGGTTTTGATTTGCATCTCTCTAATGGCCAATGACGATGAGCACTTTTTCATATGTTTGTTGGCCTCATGTAGCTTCTTTTTAGTTATCATCGTGGTGTATGTGGTTTTTCATCATAAGTCTCAAAGGTATCTGAAATGTTGCTGCTAGATTCTACAAATAAATTGTTTCCGACCAGCTGAATAAAAACAAAGAATAGACTCTGTGTGATTAAGGTAAATATCACAGAGCATTTTATTTTATTTTATATTTTCTATTTTTTTTTAATTTTTATTGCATTATAGGATTTGGGGTACATGTGCAGAACGTGCAATATAGTTGCATAGGTACACACATGGCAGTGTGTTTTGCTGCCTTCCTCCCCTTCACCCACACTTGGCATTCATCCCCAGGCTATCCCTCCCCAGCCCCCTGTCCCTTACCCATTCCCCCCAATAGACCCCACTGTATACTAGACAACCTCTCTGTGTCCATGTGTTCTCATTTTTCTCACCCACCTATGAGTCAGTATATGCCGAATTTCTTTATCTGTTCTTGTGTCAGTTTGCTAAGAATGATGTTCTCCAGATTCATCCATGTCCTTACAAAGGACACAAACTCATCATTTTTGATTGCTGCATAATATTCCATGGTGTATATATACCATACTATCGCAGTCCAGTCTATCATCATTGGGCATTTGGGTTGGTTCCAGTTCTTTGCTATTGTAAACAGTGCTGCAATGAACATTCGTGCGCATGTGTCCTTGTAGTAGAATGATTAATAGTCCCTTGGATATATACCCAGTAATGGGATTGCTGGGTCAAAAATGGAATTTCTATTTCTAGGTCCCTGAGAAATCGCCACACTGTCTTCCACAATGGTTGAATTAATTTACACTTCCACCAACAGTGTAAGAGTATTCCTATTTCTCCACAACCTCTCCAGCATCTGCTGTCTCCAGATTTTTTAAGGATCACCATTCTAACTGGGATGAGATGGTATCTCAATGTGGTTTTGATTTGCATCTCTCTAATGACCAGTGATGATGAGCATTTTTTCTTTTTTTTTTATTTTTTATTGCATTATAGGTTTGGGGGTACATGTGCAGAACATGCAAGATAGTTGCATAGGTACACACATGGCAGTGTGCTTTGCTGCCTTCCTCCCCTTCACCCACACTTGGTATTCATCCCCAGGTCATCCCCCCCAGACCCCCGCTGTCCCTCCCCCATTACCCCCAACAGTCCCCAGTGTATAGTAGACCACCTCTCTGTGTCCATGTGTTCTCATTTTTCTCACCCACCTATGAGTGAGTATATGCGGTATTTCCTTTTCTGTTCTTGTGTCAGTTTGCTGAGAATAATGTTCTCCAGATTCATCCATGTCCCTACAAAGGACACAAACTCATCATTTTTGATTGCTGCATAATATTCCATGGTGTATATGTGCCACATTTTCCCAGTCCAGTCTATCATCGATGGGCATTTGGGTTGGTTCCAGGTCCTTGCTATTGTAAACAGTGCTGCAATGAACATTCGCGTGCATGTGTCCTTATAGTAGAACGATTTATAGTCCTTGGATAGATACCCAGTAATGGGATTGCTGGGTCAAATGGAATTTCTATTTCTAGGACCCTGAGGAATCGCGACACTGTCTTCCACAATGGTTGAACTAATTTACACTCCCACCAACAGTGTAAGAGTGTTCCTATTTCTCCACATCCTCTCCAGCATCTGCTGTCTCCAGATTTTTAAGGATCACCATTCTAACTGGGATGAGATGGTATCTCAATGTGGTTTTGATTTGCATCTCTAATGACCAGTGATGATGAGCATTTTTCTTTTTTTTTTTAATTTTTATTGCATTATAGGTTTGGGGTACATGTGCAGAACATGCAAGATAGTTGCATAGGTACACACATGGCAGTGTGCTTTGCTGCCTTCCTCCCTTCACCCACACTTGGTATTCATCCCCAGGTCATCCCCCAGACCCCCGCTGTCCCTCCCCATTACCCCCAACAGTCCCCAGTGTATAGTAGACCACCTCTCTGTGTCCATGTGTTCTCATTTTCTCACCCACCTATGAGTGAGTATATGCGTATTTCCTTTTCTGTTCTTGTGTCAGTTTGCTGAGAATGATGTTCTCCAGATTCATCCATGTCCCTACAAAGGACACAAACTCATCATTTTTGATTGCTGCATAATATTCCATGGTGTATATGTGCCACATTTTCCCAGTCCAGTCTATCATCGATGGGCATTTGGGTTGGTTCCAGGTCCTTGCTATTGTAAACAGTGCTGCAATGAACATTCGTGTGCATGTGTCCTTATAGTAGAACGATTTATAGTCCTTTGGATAGATACCCAGTAATGGGATTGCTGGGTCAAATGGAATTTCTATTTCTAGGTCCCTGAGGAATCGCCACACTGTCTTCCACAATGGTTGAACTAATTTACACTCCCACCAACAGTGTAAGAGTGTTCCTATTTCTCCACATCCTCTCCAGCATCTGCTGTCTCCAGATTTTTTAATGATCGCCATTCTAACTGGTGTGAGATGGTATCTCAATGTGGTTTTGATTTGCATCTCTAATGACCAATGATGATGAGCACTTTTTCATATGTTTGTTGGCCTCATGTATGTCTTCTTTTGTAAAGTTTCTGTTCATATCCTTTGCCCATTTTTGAATGGGCTTGTTTGTTTTTATCCTGTAAATCTGTTTGAGTTCTTTGTAAATTCTGGATATCAGCCCTTTGTCAGATGTGTAAACTGCAAAGATTTTTTTCCCATTCTGATGGTTGCCGATTCACTCTAGTGACTGTTTCTTTTGCCGTGCAGAAGCTGTGGAGTTTGATTAGGTCCCATTTGTCTATTTTGGCTTTTGTTGCCAATGCTTTTGGTGTTTTGTCATGAAGTCCTTGCCTACTCCTATGTCCTGAATGGTTTTGCCTAGATTTTCTTCTAGGGTTTTTATGGTGTCAGGTCTTACGTTTAAGTCTTTAATCCATCTGGAGTTAATTTTAGTGTAAGGTGTCAGGAAGGGGTCCAGTTTCTGCTTTCTGCACATGGCTAGCCAGTTTTCCCAACACCATTTATTAAATAGGGAATCCTTTCCCCATTGCCTGTTTTTGTCTGGTTTATCAAAGATAATATGGTTGTAGATATGTTGTGTTGCCTCCGATGCTTCTGTTCTGTTCCATTGGTCTATATCTCTGTTTTGGTACCAGTACCATGCTGTTTTGATTACTGTAGCCTTGTAGTATAGTTTGAAGTCTGGTAGCGTGATGCTTCCCGCTGTGTTCTTTTTGCTTAGAATTGACTTGGCTATGCGGGCTCTTTTTTGGTTCCATATGAAATTCATGGTGGTTTTTTCCAGTTCTGTGAAGAAATTCAATGGTAGTTTGATGGGGATAGCATTGATTGTGTAAATTACTTTGGGCAGTATAGCCATTTTCACGATATTGATTCTTCCTAACCACGAACATGGAATGTTTCTCCATCTGTTTGTGTCCTCTCTTATTTCGTTGAGCAGTTGTTTGTAGTTTTCCTTAAAGAGGTCCCTTACATTCCTAGTGAGTTGTATTCCTAGGTATTTTATTTTCTTTGTAGCAATTGTGAATGGCAGTTCGTTCTTGATTTGGTTATCTTTAAGTCTGTTATTGGTGTATAGGAATGCTTGTGATTTTTGAACATTGATTTTATATCCTGAGACTTTGCTGAAGTTGCTTATCAGTTTCAGGAGCTTTTGGGCTGAGGTGATGGGGTCTTCTAGGTATACTATCATGTCGTCTGCAAATAGAAACAATTTGACTTCCACCTTTCCTATTTGAACACACTTTATTTCTTTTTCTTGCCTGATTGCTCTGGCTAGAACTTCCAGTACTATGTTGAATAGAAGTGGTGAGAGAGGGCATCCTTATCTAGTGCCGGATTTCAAAGGGAATGATTCCAGGTTTTGCCCATTCAGCATAATATTGGCTGTTGGTTTGCCGTAAATAGCTTTTATTACTTTGAGATATGTTCCATCAATACCAAGTTTATTGAGGGTTTTAGCATAAAGGGCTATTGAATTTTGTCAAATGCCTTCTCTGCGTCAATTGAGATAATCATGTGTTTTTTGTTTTTGCTTCTGTTTATGTGGTGAATTACATTTATAGACTTGCGTATGTTGAACCAGGCTTGCATCCCCGGGATGAATCCTACTTGATCATGATGGATAAGTTTTTTAATGTGCTGTTGCAATCGGTTTGCCATTATTTTATTGAAGATTTTTGCATCTATGTTCATCATGGATATTGGCCTGAAGTTTTCTTTTCTTGTTGAGTCTCTGCCAGGTTTTGGTATCAGGATGATGTTGGTCTCATAAAATGATTTGGGAAGGGTTCCTCTTTTGGATTATTTGGAATAGTTTCAGAAGGAATGGTACCAGATCCTCTTTGTGTGTCTGGTAGAATTCAGCTGTGAACCCATCTGGACCTGGGCTTTTTTTGTGTGGTAGGCTCTTAATTGCTGCCTCAACTTCAGACCTTGTTATTGGTCTATTCATAGTTTCGGCTTCCTCCTGGTTAAGGCTTGGGAGGACACAGGCATCCAGGAATTTATCCATTTCTTCATTATTTACTAGTGTATGTGCATAGAGTTGTTTGTAGTATTCTCTGATGATGGTTTGAATTTCTGTGGAATCTGTGGTGATTTCCCCTTTATCGTTTTTTATTGCATATATTTGGTTGTTCTCTCTCATTTTTTTATCAGTCTGGCTAGTGGTCTGTCTATTTTGTTGATCTTTTCGAAAAACCAGCTCTAAGATTTATTGATTTTTTGAAGGGATTTTCTTGTCTCTATCTCCTTCAATTCTGCTCTGATTTTAGTTATTTCTTGTCTTCGACTAGGTTTTGAGCTATTTTGATCTTGCTCCTCTAGCTCTTTCAATTTTGATGATAGGGTGTTAATTTTGGATCTCTCCACTCTTCTCATGTGGGCACTTATTGCTATATATTTTCCTCTACAGACTGCTTTAAATGTGTCCCAGAGATTCTGGTACGTTGTGTCTTCGTTCTCGTTGGTTTCAAAGAACTTCTTTATTTCTGCCTTCATTTCATTGTTTATCCAATCAACATTCAAGAGCCAGTTGTTCAGTTTCCATGAAGCTGTGCAGTTCTGAGTTATTTTCTGAATTCTGAGTTCCAACTTGATTGCACTATGGTCTGAGAGACTGTTTGTTATGATTTCAGTTGTTTTGCATTTGCTGAGGAGTGCTTTACTTCCAATTATGTGGTCAATTTTGGAGTAGGTGTGATGTGGTGCTGAGAAGAATGTATATTCTGTGGATTTGGGGTGGAGAGTTCTGTAAATGTCTATCAGGTTTGCTTGTTCCAGGTCTGAGTTCAAGTCCTGGATATCCTTGTTAATTTTCTGTCTGGTTGATCTGTCTGCTATTGACAGTGGAGTGTTAAAGTCTCCCACTATTATTGTGTGGTTGTCTAAGTCTCTTTGTAAGTCATTAAGAACTTGCCTTATATATCTGGGTGCTCCTACATTGGGTCCATATATATTTAGAATCGTTATCTCTTCTTGTTGTATTGATCTTTTTACCATTATGTAATGACCTTCTTTGTCCCTTTTGATCTTTGTTGCTTTAATGTCTATTTTATCAGAGATGAGAATTGCAACTCCTGCTTTTTTTTGCACTCCATTTGCTTGGTAAATCTTCCTCCATCCTTTTATTTTGAGCCTTTGTGTATCTTTGCATGTGAGGTGGGTTTCCTGGATACATCACACCGATGGGTTTTGGTTTTTTATCCAATTTGCCAGTCTGTGTCTTTTGATTGGTGCATTTAGCCCATTTACATTCAGGGTTAATATTGTTATGTGTGAATTTGATACTGCCATTTTGATGCTAGCTGGCTGTTTTGCCCATTGGTTCATGTACATTCTTCATTTTGTTGATGGTCTTTAGCATTTGGTATGCTTTTAGGATGGCTGGAACTGGTTGTTTCTTTCTATGTGTAGTGCCTCTTTCAGGAGCTCTTGTAAAGCAGGCCTAGTGGTGACAAAATCTCTGAGTACTTGCTTGTTCGTGAAGGATTTTATTTTTCCTTCACTTATGAAGCTCAGTTTGGCTGGATATGAAATTCTGGGTTGAAAGTTCTTATTTTTAAGGATGTTGAATATTGGCCCCCACCCTCTTCTGGCTTGCAGAGTCTCTGCCGAGAGATCTGCTGTGAGTCTGATGGGCTTCCTTTTGTGGATTACCCGACCTTTCTCTCTGGCTGCTTTTAGTATTTTCTCCTTCGTTTCAACCCTGGTGAATCTGACGATTATGTGCCTTGGAATTGCTCTTCTTGCAGAGTATCTTTGTGGTGTTCTCTGTATTTCCTGGAGTTGAGTATTGACCTGTCTTGCTAGGTTGGGGAAATTTTCCTGGATACTATCCTGAAGAGTGTTTTCCACCTTGGATTCATTCTCTTCGTCACATTCTGGATGAGCATTTTTTCATATGTTGTTGGCCTCATGTATGTCTTCTTTTGTAAAGTGTCTGTTCATATCCTTTTCCCATTTTTGAATGGGCTTGTTTTTTTTTTCCTGTATCAGTTTGAGTTCTTTCTAAATTCTGGATATCAGCCCTTTGTCAGATGTGTTAACTGCAAAGATTTTTTCCCATTCTGATGGTTGCCGATTCACTCTAATGAGTGTTTCTTCTGCCGTGCAGAAGCTGTGGAGTTTGATTAGGTCCCATTTGTCTATTTTAACTTTTGTTGCCAATGCTGTTGGTGTTTTCTTCATGAAATCCTTGCCTACTTCTGTGTCCTGAATGGTTTTGCCTAGATTTTCTTCTAGGGTTTTTATGGTGTCAGGTCTTACGTTTAAGTCTTTAATCCATCTGGAGTTAATTTTAGTGTAAGGTGTCAGGAAGGGGTCCAGTTTCTGCTTTCTGCACATGGCTAGCCAGTTTTCCCAACACCATTTATTAAATAGGGAATCCTTTCTCCATTGCTTGTTTTTGTCTGGTTTATCAAAGATAATATGGTTGTAGATATGTTGTGTTGCCTCCGATGCTTCTGTTCTGTTCCATTGGTCTATATCTCTGTTTTGGTACCAGTACCATGCTGTTTTGATTACTGTAGCCTTGTAGTATAGTTTGAAGTCTGGTAGTGTGATGCCTCCCGCTGTGTTCTTTTTGCTTAGAATTGACTTGGCTATGCGGGCTCTTTTTTGGTTCCATATGAAATTCATGGTGGTTTTTCCAGTTCTGTGAAGAAATTCAATGGTAGTTTGATGGGGATAGCATTGATTGTGTAAATTACTTTGGGCAGTATAGCCATTTTCACGATATTGATTCTTCCTAACCACGAACATGGAATGTTTCTCCATCTGTTTGTGTCCTCTCTTATTTCGTTGAGCAGTGGTTTGACTTTTCCTTAAAGAGGTCCCTTACATTCCTAGTGAGTTGTATTCCTAGGTATTTTATTTTCTTTGTAGCAATTGTGAATGGCAGTTCGTTCTTGATTTGGTTCTCTTTAAGTCTGTTATTGGTGTATAGGAATGCTTGTGATTTTTGAACATTGATTTTATATCCTGAGACTTTGCTGAAGTTGCTTATCAGTTGCAGGAGCTTTTGGGCTGAGGTGATGGGGTCTTCTAGGTATACTATCATGTCGTCTGCAAATAGAGACAATTTGGCTTCCACCTTTTCTATTTGAATACCCTTTATTTCTTTTTCTTGCCTGATTGCTCTGGCTAGAACGTCCAGTAGTATGTTGAATAGAAGCGGTCAGAGAGGGCATCCTTGTCTAGTGCCGGATTTCAAAGGGAATGCTTCCAGTTTTTGCCCATTCAGTATGATATTGGCTGTTGGTTTGTCATAAATAGCTTTTATTACTTTGAGATATGTTCCATCAATACCAAGTATATTGAGTGTTTTTAGCATAAAGGGCTGTTGAATTTTGTCAAATGCCTTCTCTGTCAATTGAGATAATCATGTGGTTTTTGTTTTTGCTTTCTGTTTAAGTGGTGAATTACATTTATAGACTTGCGTATGTTGAACCAGCCTTGCATCCCTGGGATGAATCCTACTTGATCATGATGGATAAGTTTTTTAATGTGCTGTTGCAATCGGTTTGCCAGTATTTTATTGAAGATTTTTGCATCTATGTTCATCATGGATATTGGCCTGAAGTTTTCTTTTTCTTGTTGAGTCTCTGCCAGGTTTTGGTATCAGGATGATGTTGGTCTCATAAAATGATTTGGGAAGGGTTCCTCTTTTGGATTATTTGGAATAGTTTCAGAAGGAATGGTACCAGATCCTCTTGTGTGTCTGGTAGAATTCAGCTGTGAACCCATCTGGACCTGGGTTTTTGTGTGGTAGTCTCTTAATTGCTGCCTCAACTTCAGACCTTGTTATTGGTCTATTCATAGTTTTGGCTTCCTCCTGGTTTAGGCTTGGGAGGACACAGGCGTCCAGGAATTTATCCATTTCTTCCTGATTTACTAGTTTATGTGCATAGAGTTGTTTGTAGTATTCTCTGATGATGGTTTGAATTTCTGTGGAATCTGTGGTGATTTCCATTATCGTTTTTATTGCATCTATTTGGTTGTTCTCTCTCTTCTTTTTATCAGTCTGGCTAGTGGTCTGTCTATTTTGTTGATCTTTTGAAAACCAGCTTTTGGATTTATTGATTTTTGAAGGGTTTTTCTTGTCTCTATCTCCTTCAGTTCTGCTCTGATCTTAGTTATTTCTTGTCTTTGGCTAGGTTTTGAGCTTTTTTGATCTTGCTCCTCTAGCTCTTTCAATTTTGATGATAGGGTGTCAATTTTGGATCTCTCCACTCTTCTCATGTGGGCACTTATTGCTATATATTTTCCTCTACAGACTGCTTTAAATGTGTCCCAGAGATTCTGGTACGTTGTGTCTTCATTTTCGTTGGTTTCAAAGAACTTCTTTATTTCTGCCTTCATTTCATTGTTTATCCAATCAACATTCAAGAGCCAGTTGTTCAGTTTCCATGAAGCTGTGCAGTTCTGAGTTATTTTCTGAATTCTGAGTTCCAACTTGATTGCACTATGGTCTGAGAGACTGTTTGTTATGATTTCAGTTGTTTTGCATTTGCTGAGGAGTGCTTTACTTCCAATTATGTGGTCAATTTTGGAGTAGGTGTGATGTGGTGCTGAGAAGAATGTATATTCTGTGGATTTGGGGTGGAGAGTTCTGTAAATGTCTATCAGGTTTGCTTGTTCCAGGTCTGAGTTCAAGTCCTGGATATCCTTGTTAATTTTCTGTCTGGTTGATCTGTCTGCTATTGACAGTGGAGTGTTAAAGTCTCCCACTATTATTGTGTGGGAGTCTAAGTCTCTTTGTAAGTCATTAAGAACTTGCCTTATATATCTGGGTGCTCCTACATTGGGTCCATATATATTTAGAATCGTTAGCTCTTCTTGTTGTATCGATCCTTTTACCATTATGTAATGACCTTTTTTGTCTTTTTTGATCTTTGTTGCTTTTAAGTCTATTTTATCAGAGACGAGAATTTCAACTCCTGCTTTTTTTTGCTCTCCATTTGCTTGGTAAATCTTCCTCCATCTTTCTGTTTGAGCCTTTGTGTATCTTTGCATGTGAGGTGGGTTTCCTGGATACAGCACACCGATGGGTTTTGTTTTTTTATCCAATTTGCCAGTCTGTGTCTTTTGATTGGTGCATTTAGCCCATTTACATTTAGGGTTAATATTGTTATGTGTGAATTTGATACTGCCATTTTGATGCTAGCTGGCTGCTTTGCCCATTGGTTCATGTAAATTCTTTATTTTGTTGATGGTCTTTAGCATTTGGTATGCTTTTAGGATGGCTGGTACTGGTTGTTTCTTTCTATGTGTAGTGCCTCTTTCAGGAGCTCTTGTAAAGCAGGCCTAGTGGTGACAAAATCTCTGAGTACTTGCTTGTTCATGAAGGATTTTATTTTTCCTTCACTTATGAAGCTCAGTTTGGCTGGATATGAAATTCTGGGTTGAAATTTCTTTTCTTTAAGGATGTTGAATATTGGCCCCCACTCTCTTCTGGCTTGTAGAGTCTCTGCCGAGAGATCTGCTGTGAGTCTGATGGGCTTCCCTTTGTGGGTGACCTGACCTTTCTCTCTGGCTGCCCTTAGTATTTTCTCCTTCATTTCAACCCTGGTGAATCTGACGATTATGTGCCTTGGGGTTGCTCTTCTTGCAGAATATCTTTGTGGTGTTCTCTGTATTTCCTGGAGTTGAGTATTGACCTGTCTTGCTAGGTTGGGGAAATTTTTCTGGATATTATCCTGAAGAGTATTTTCTAGCTTGGATTCATTCTCTTCATCACATTCTGGTACATCTATCAAACGTAGGTGTGGTCTTTTCACATAGTCCCACATTTCTTGGAGATTTTGTTCATTCTTTTTTTTTTTTTTTAATCTTGGTTTCACGTCTTATTTCATTGAGTTGATCTTCAACTTCTGATATTCTTTCTTCTGCTTGGTCAATTCGGCTGTTGAAACTTGTGCCTGCTTCATGAAGTTCTCGTGTTGTGTTTTTCAACTCCTTCAATTCATTCATATTTCTCTCTAAGTTGTCCATTCTTGTTATCAATTCCTCTAATTTTTTTCAAAGTTCTCAGTTTCTTTGCACTGATTTAGAGGATGTTCTTTTAGCTCTATGAAGTTTCTCATTATCCACTTTTTGAAGTCTGATTCCGTCATTTCATCCCACTCATTCTCTGTCCAGCTTGCTTCCCTTGCTGGTGAGGAGTTTTGGTCCTTTGTAGGAGGTGAGGTATTTTGGTTTCGGGTGTTTTCCTCCTTTCTGCCCTGGTTTCTTTCCATCTTTATAAATTTAACCGCCTGTCGTCTTAGTAGTTGCTGATTTTTTGATTGGATCTCTGTGTGGATACTGAGATTGTTGATGATGCAGTATTTCTGTTACTTAATTTTTCTTCTAATGGTCTAACCCCTCTGTTTTATGAGTGCTGAGGTCCCCTCTAGGCCCTGCTTGTCTGGAGTATACCTGTAGCAGCTGTGGAACAGTGAGGGATGATACCAGTTTCTTCTTCTGCTGTCTTTGTTCCAGAATGATTTCTGCCAAATGTCAGTCTGATTAGTCTTTTTTTTGGGGTGACTCTTTTGATATACTGGTCTTAGTGATCCACTTAAGGAGACAGTCTGTGCTTTATAGGAGCTCCAGTGCTGAGCTGTGAGCTTCGTTGTTCATTCAGGGTTGTTGGGAGGTTGTTTATGTCTGCTGCAAGAGAACTCATAAAACACCACACTTTTTCTTTTTTCCCCCTTAGATGCTCTGTTTCAGGGTGTTGGGGCTTTCTTTATGAGTATCTGTTGCACTTTCTTGCCCCACTAGGTGGCAGTCTCTTCAGTATTTGTGTGCCGGGGCTCTGACCTGCTAGCGCAGGTCTGCCCTGTTGCTGCTGGGCTCCCTTCTGCTGTGAGTGCTCCCCCCTCCTGGTGGAGTCTCTCTGTTATGGCAGGTTGCCTTGGCAATGGCAGGCTGCATCAGCCCTGGGCGGTACTTCAGTAGGGGCGGATTGCATCAGCAATGGCGGGCACCCCTCCCTCACCAGGCTGCACCATCCTAGATGCCAGCAGCCAAACTCTCAGCCCCAATCGCCTCCAGTCGCTGCCTTGCTTGTCCTCGTGAAGGTGGGACACGCCGAGCCCGATCACCCAGCTCCCTGCCTCAGAGTCCATCCTCTCTCTCTCTCTCTCTTTCCCTCTCTGCAAGCTGAAAGTTTGACTCTCTCACTGGCGCCCCAGTAGCCTGCTGATAGGGCACTGGGATCCGTGTGATCTCCCATGCCACTGCCCACTTCACTGGCTCAGATCACGCTTCCCAGAAAACTCCTAGTCTGGCTCACTGTCCAAGTCCCGTTCAATCAGATAGACATGCCAATCTGCCCTTCCATCTCTCAGATTGCCGGTTTAACAGGGCACCTAGACCAGTGAGTTCTGTGCTGGGACCCGCTGAGGCACCAGCTGAAGCGGCTGCATGAGCCAGCTGCATTAGCTGGCTTTACTAGCGTCCCATGTCTCTCCCACACCTGGGACTTTCAACGATCTGTGGGCAAAAAAGGTCCATCCGAGAATGCAGCTAGGACTCACCCTCTGCGCCTTCACTGAGAGCTGCAATCCTGAGTCGCTTCTATGATGCCATTTTGCCCTAGACCACCAAGCATTTTAACAGATATCTTCTCTCTTGTTTTTAACCTGGAATTCTCCCTTCTTAGATTCCACAAGAAGAGTGTTTTCAACTTACAAAATCAAAATGAATATTCAACTGTATGAGCTGAAATGCCACATCACAAAGCATTTTCACAGTACTTTTTTTTTAGTTTTTATTTTGGGATATTTGGTTTTTAACTACAAGACTCAATGGGCTCTGACATGCATTCTCCTGAATTTTACAAAGAAAGTGTTTCCAAACTTCCAAATCAAAATATATGTTCAAATCTGTGAACTGAATCCAATCCTCAAAAAACATTTTCCCAGATCGCTTGTTTCTAGTTTTTATCACGGGACATTCTATTTTTCGCCATAGGCCTCTATGGGCTCTGAAATGTCACTTTATTAATTCTCCAAAAAGAGTATTTCAGACATTCTGTGTGAAAAGAAACGTTTAACACTGTAAGCTAAATTTGCACATCACAAAGTATTTTTTCACAGATAGCTTATTGTTGGTTTTCAATGCAGGGAATTCAGATTTTCATCATACGTCTCAATAGGATCTGAAATGTTGTTGCTAGATTCTACAAAAAGAGTGTTTCTGACCAGCTGAATAAAAACAAATTATCAGCTCTGTGAGCTAAATGCAAACATTACAAAGTATTTTCACAGATAGCTTCTCTCATGTTTTTAACATGGAATATTCAGTTTTTTACCATAAAACTTTAAATCACTTCTTAGATTCCACATGAAGAGAGTTTGTAACCTCCAGAATTAAAACAAAAGTTCGTATGTACAAGTGAAATCCCCACATCACAAAGAAATCTCAGAGTATATTTTTAGTTTTCATTGTGAGGTATTTGTTTTTTAACCATAGGACTCAATGGGCTCTGAAATGTTTTTTCTTAAATTTTACAAAGAGAGTGTTTCCAACATTGTGAATCAAAACAAATGTTAAACCATGTGAGCTGAATCCACACATACAAAAATATTTTAACAGATATATATTTTCTAGTTTTTAATCACAAAATGTTCAGTCTTTCACCAGAAGCCTCAATAAGCTTCAAAACATTACTTTAGATTCTACAAAAAGAGTGTTTTCAACATGATGAATCCAAACAAAAGTTCAAAGCCATAGACTGACTCCACATTTTGCAAAGCATTTTTATAGAATGCTTGTCCGTTTATAGATTCTACAAAAACAGGGTTTCCAACCTGGTGACCCAAAAAAAACCTCAAAACTTTGTGCTGAATCCACATATCACAAAGCATTTTCACAGATAGATTGTTTCCAATTTTTATCATGGGATATTCCGTTTTTCACCATAGGCCTCAGTGGACTTTCAAATATTTCTTCTTATATTCTATAAAAAAAGTTTTTTTCAACCTGCTGAATTAAAACAATTCTTGAACTCTGTGAACTGGAGGCATACATGGCAAAGCATTTGTAAAGATAGCTTGTTTATAGTTTTCATCCTGGGATTCATAGGTCTCAAGTGGCTCTGAAGTATCCCACCCTAGAGTCTCCAAAAAAGTGTTTCCAAACTGCTGCATCAAAGCAAAGTTTCGAATCTGTGAGCTGAATCCACACATTGCAAAGCATATTTACAGATAGTTTTCTCTAGTTTTTATCAGGGGATATTCAGTTTTTTACCATGGGCCTTAATGGACTCTATAATGTCCCTTTCATGATTCCACATAGATTTTCCAACATGCTAAATAAAAACAAAAGTTAAATTCTGTAACATTAATTCACACATTGAATAGCATTTTCATAGATAGCTTATTTCTCATTTTTATTATTCAATATTAGATTTTTTATGACAGGCTTCAATGAGCTTTGAAATTTTTTCCTAGATTCTCCAAACAAAAGTATTCCCAACTTGCTAAACCAAAATGAATGTTCAACTCCGTGAGCTGAATCCACATATCAAAAAGAATTTTCACAGATATCTTGCTTCTAATTTTTATCACAGGATATTTGACTTTTCACCTATAGTTTTCAATGAGCTTTCAAATATCTTTTTCTAGATTCTACAAAATAGAATGTTTCCAACCTGCTGAATAAAACAATTGATCACCCCTGTGAACTTAGTACACACATTGCAAAGCATCTTCCAAGATTGTTTGTTTCTAGCTTGTATCACGGGATATTCTGTTTTTCGCTATAGGCCTCTAAACACTCTCAAATGTATCTTTTTAAATTCTCTGAAAAGAGTATTTCAGACATTCTTTATTAAAACAAACGTTTGACACTATGAGTTGAATCTTCACGTCACAAAGTATTTTTCACACAGATAGCTTCTTTTTAGTTTTCATCGTGGTGTATTTGGTTTTTCATCATACATCTCAAACGGATCTCAAATGTTGCTGTTAGATTCTACAAATAGAGTGTTTCCAACCAGCTGAATAAAAACAAAGAATCGACTTTGTTTGCTTAAGGCAAACATCATGAAGCATTTTCACAGATATCTTCTCTTTTGTTTTGACCTGGAATATTCTTTTTATCACCATAGGTCTATATATACCTTTGTAGAAAGTATATATAATACCATAGGTAGAAGGTACCTATGATAACACCACAAGAAAAGTGTTATCAACCTATAGAATCAAAATGAAGATTTGACTGTATGAGCTGAAACTCCAGGAAAAAAAAAGCATTTTCACAGTACTTTTTTTTAGTTTTCACTTTGGAATGTTTGGTTTTTAACTATAGGACTCAATGGGCTCCGAAATGCTTTCTCCTGAATTTTACAAAGAAAGTGTTTCCAAACCTCCAAATCAAAACACATGTTTAACTCTGTGAGCTGAATCCACACATCAAAAAGCATTTTCAAAAATATCTTGTTTCTAATTTTTATCACAACATATTTGGTTTTTCATGTATATTTTTCAATGAGCATTCAAATGCTTTTCCTAGATTCTACAAAAAAGAGTGCTTCCAACCTTCTGAATAAAAACAAACCTTCACCTCTGTGAAATTAATTCACACATTGCAAAGTATTTTCCCAGATCACTTGTTTCTGGTTTTTATCAAGAAATATTCTGTTTTTCGCCATAGGCCTCTATGGGCTCTGAAGTGTCACTTTATAAATTCTCCAAAAAGAGTATTTCAGACATTCTGTATGAAAACAGAAATTTAACACTGTGAGCTGAATCTGCACGTCACAATGTATTTTTAGTAAACAGCTTCTTTTTAGGGTTAATTGCCTGGAATTCGGCTATTCATCATACGTCTCAATGGGATCTGAAATGTTGTTGCTAGATTCTACAAAAAGAGTGTTTCCAACCAGCTGAATAAAAGCAAAGGATTGACTCTGTTAGCTTAATGCACACATCACAAAGCATTTTCACAGATAGCTTCTCTCTTGTTTTTAACGTGGAATATTAGGTTTTTCACCAAAGCCCTCTCTATCGCTTCTTAGATACCACAAGAAGAGTGATATCAACCTCCAAAATCAAAACCAAGGTTTAACTGTATGAGCTGAATCTTCAAATCACAAAGCATTTTCAGAGTTTTTTTTTTAAGTTTTCATTGTGGGATAGTTGGTTTTTAACCATAGGACTCAATGAGCTCTGAAATGTTTATTTCTAAATTTTACAAAGAGAGTGTTTCCAACATTCTGAATCAATACAAATGTTAAACTCTGTGAGCTGAATTCACACATCCAAAAACATTTTAGCAGATATGCATTTTCTAGTTTTTAATCACAATATGTTGAATCTTTCAACAGAAGCCTCAATAAACTTCAAAATATATTATCTTAGATCCTACAAAAAGAGTGTTTTCAACCTGCTGAATCCAAACAAAAGTTCAAAGCAATAGGCTGACTCTACATATTGCAAAGCATTTTTATAGACTGCTTGTTCCTATAGATTCTACAAAAACAGGGTTTTCAATGTGCTGAACCAAAACAAAACTTCAAAATTTTGGGCTGAATCCACATATCACAAAGCATTTTCACAGATAGATTGTTTCCAGTTTTTTTCATGGGATATTTGATTTTTAAACATAGGCCTCAGTGCTTTGAAATATTTCTTCTCAGATTCTATAAAAACAGTTTTTCCAACCTGCTGATTCAAAACAATTGTTGAACTATGTGATCAAGATGCATACATTTCAAAGCAGTTTTAAAGATAGCTCGTTTCTAGATTTCATCATGGATTCATAGGCCTCAATTGGCTCTGAAATATTGCACCCTAGAATCTATAAAGTGTTTCCAAACTGCTGAATCAAAACAAAGGTTCAAATCTCTGAGCTGAATCCACACATTGCAAAGCATATTCATAGAAAGTTGTTTCCAGTGTTTATCACATGATACTCAGTTTATTAACACAGGCCTTAATAGACTCTATAGTGTTCCTTTAATGATTCCACATAGATTTTCCAACATGCTAAATAAAAGCAAATTTTAAATTCTGTAACATTAATGAACACATTGCAAATAATTTTTATAGATAGCTTATTTCTGATTTTTATTATTCAATATTAGACTTTTCATCACAGGCTTCAATGAGCTTTGAAATATTTTCCTAGATTCCACAAAGAAAAGTGTCCCCAACTTGCTGAATCAAAACGAAAGTTCAACTCTGTGAGCTGAATCCACATATCAAAAAGCATTTTCACAGATATCTTGCTTCTAATTTTTATCACTGGATATTTGGTTTTTCACCTAGAGTCCTCAATGAGCTTTCAAATGTCCTTTTCTAGATGCTACAATCCATAGTGCTTCCAAATTGCTGAATAAAATCAATCACCTCTGTGAACTTAATCCACACATTGCAAAACGTTTTCCCAGATTATTTGTTCCTGGTTTGTATCACGGGATATTCTATTTTTTTGCTGTAGGCCTCTAAAAGCTCTGAAATGTCCCTTTATAAATTTTCCAAAAAAAGTATTTCAGACATTCTTTATGAAAACAAACGTTTAACACTGTGAGCTGAATCTGCACATTAAAAAGTATGTTTCACCGATAGTTTATTTTTTGTTTTCATCGTGTTCTATTCGGTTTTCATCATACGTCTAAATGGGATCTGAAATATTACTGCTAGATTCTACAAATATAGTGTTTACGACCAGCTGAATTAAAAAAAAAAAAGGATCGACTTTGTGTGCTTAAGAAAAACATCACAAAGCATTTTCACAGAAACCTTTTCTCTTGTTTTTAACGTGGAATATTCTTTTTTTCACCATAGGCCTCTATATACCTTCTTATTTTCCACAAAAAAACAGTGTTTGTAACATACAGAATAAAAACAAAGGTTCGCCTGGATGAGCTGAATCCGCACATTGTAAAGCATTTTCAGAGCAGTATTTTTAGTTCTCATTGTGGGACATTTTATTTTTTTTAATTTTAAATTTTTATTGCATTATAGGTTTTGGGGTACATGTGCAGACCGTGCAAGGTAGTTGCATAGGTACACATATGGCAGTGTGTTTTGCTGCCTTCCTCCCCTTTACCAAAACTCGGCATTTCTCCCCAGGCTATCACTCCCCAGCGCCCCCTGCTGTCCCTCCCCATTGTCCTCAATAGACCCCAGTGTGTAGTAGACCCCCTCCCTGTGTCCATGTGTTCTCATTTTTCTCACCCGCCTATGAGTGAGAATATGTGGTATTTCCTTTTCTGTTCTTGTGTCAGTTTGCTGAGAATCATGTTCTCCAGATTCATCAGTGTCCTTACAAAGGATGAAAACTCATCATTTTTGATTGCTGCATAATATTCCATGGTGTATATGTGCCACATTTTCCCAGTCCAATATATCATCGATGGGCATTCGGGTTGGTGACAGGTCTTTGCTATTGTAAACAGTGCTGCAATGAACATTCGTGTGCATGTGTCCTTATAGTAGAAAGATTTATAGTCCTTTGGATATATACTCAGTAATGGGATTGCTGGGTCAAATGAAAATTCTATTTCTAAGTCCTTAAGGAATCGACACACTGTCTTCCACAATGGTTGAACTACTTTACACTCCCACCAACAATGTAAGAGTGTTCCTATTTCTCCACATCCTCTCCAGCATCTGTTATCCCAGAATTTTTAATGATCGCCATTCTAACTGGCGTGAGATGGTATCTCAATGTGGTTTTGATTTGCATCTCTCTAATGACCAGTGATGATGAGCATTTTTTTATGTGTTTGTTGGCCTCATGTATGTCTTCTTTTGTAAAGGGTCAGTTCATATTCTTTGCCCGTTTTTAAATGGGTTTGTTGGTTTTTTTTCCTGTAAATCTGTTTGAGTGTTTTGTAAATTCTGGACATCAGCCCTCTGTCAGATGCATAAACTGCAAAGACTTTTTTCTATTCTGATGGTTGCCGATTCACTCTAGTGACTGTATCTTTTGCCGTGCAAAAGCTGTGGTGTTTGATTAGGTCCCATTTGTCTATTTTGGCTTTTGTTGCCAATGCTTTTGGTGTTTTTGTCATGAAGTCCTTGCCTACTCCTATGTCCTTAATGGTTTGGCCTAGATTTTCTTCTAGGGTTTTTATGGTGTCAGATCTTACGTTTAAGTCTTTAATCCATCTGGAGTTAATTTTAGTGTAAGGTGTCAGGGAGGGGTCGAGTTTCTGCTTTTTGCACATGGCTAGCCAGTTTTCCCAACACCATTTATTAAACAGGAAATTCTTTTTCCATTGCTTGCTTTTGTCTGGTTTATCAAAGATTAAATGGTTGTAGATATGTTGATTTGCCTTCAATGTCTCTGTTCTGTTCCATTGGTCTATATCTCTGTTTTGGTACCAGTACCATGTTGTTTTGATTACTGTAGCCTTGTAGTATAGTTTGAAGTCTGGTAGTGTGATGCCTCCCGCTGTGTTCTTTTTGCTTAGCATTGACTTGGCTAGGTGGGCTCTCTTTGGTTCCATATGAAGTTCATGGTGGTTTTTTCCAGTTCTGTGAAGAAATTTAATGGTAGTTTGATAGGCATAGCATTGATTGTGTAAATTACTTTGGGCAGTATAGCCATTTTCACGATATTGATTCTTCCTAACCACGAACATGGAATATTTCTCCATCTGTTTGTGTCCTCTCTTATTTCGTTGAGCAGTGGTTTGTAGTTTTCCTTAAAGAGGTCCCTTACATTCCTTGTGAGTTGTATTCCTAGGTATTTTATTTTCTTTGTAGTAATTGTGAATGGCAGTTTATTCTTGACTTGGTTCTCTTTAAGTCTGTTATTGGTGTATCGGAATGCTTGTGATTTTCGCACATTGATTTGATATCCTGAGACATTGCTGAAGTTGCTTATCAGTTTCAGAAGCTTTTAGGCTGAGGTGATGGGGTCTTCTAGGTATACTATCATGTCGTCTGCAAATAGAGACAATTTGGCTTCCACCTTTCCTATTTAAATACACTTTATTTCGTTTTCTTGCCTGATTTCTCTGGCTAGAACTTCCAGTACTATGTTGAATAAAAGTGGTGAGAAAGGAAATTTTTTTCTAGTGCCAGATTTCAAAGGGAATGCTTCCAGTTTTTGCCCATTCAGTATGATATTGGCTGTTGGTTTGTCATAAATAGCTTTTATTACTTTGAGATATGTTCCATCAATACCAAGTTTATTGACGGTTTTTAGCATAAAGGGCTGTTGAGTTTGTCAAATGCCTTCTATGCATCAATTGAGATAATCATGTGGTTTTTGTTTCTGCTTCTGTTTATGTGGTGAATTACATTTATAGACTTGCGTATGGTGAACCATGCCCAGGATGAATCCTACTTGATCATGATGGATAAGTTTTTTAATGTGCTGTTGTAATCGGTTTGCCAGTATATTGTTGAAGATTTTTGCATCTATGTTCATCATCGATATTGGCCTGAAGTTTTCTTTTCTTGTCGAGTTTCTGCCTGGTTTTGGTATCAGGATGATGTTGGACTCATAAAATGATTTGGGAAGGGTTCCCCCTTTTTGAATTATTTGGAATAGTTTCAGAAGGTATGGTACCAGATCCTCTTGTTGTGTCTGGTAGAATTTGGCTGTGAACCCATCTGGACCTGGGTTTTTTTGTGTGTGGTAAGCTCTTAATTGCTGCCTCAACTTTAGACCTTGTTATTGGTCTATTCATAGTTTTGCTTCCTCATGGTTTAGGCTTGGGAGGACACAGGTGTCCTGGAATTTTTTCATTTCTTACTGGTTTACTAGTTTATGTGCATAGAGTTTTTTGTAGTATTCTCTGATGATGGTTTGAATTTCTGTGGAATCTGTGATTTTCTTTTTATCGTTGTTTATTGCATCTATTTGGTTGTTCTCTCTTTTCCTTTCTATCAGTCTGGCTAGTGGTCTGTCTATTTTATTGACCTTTTTGAAAAACCAGCTCTTGGATTTATTGATTTTTTGAAAGGTTTTTCTTTTCTCAATCTTCTTCAGTTCTGCTCTGATTTTAGCTATTTCTTGTCTTCAGCTAGGTTTTGAGATTTTTTGATCTTGCTTCTCTATCTCTTTAAATTTTGATGATAGGGTGTCAATATTGGATCTCTCCACTCTTCTCATGAAAGGCACTTATGGCTATAGATTTTCCTCTACAGACTGCTTTAAATGTGTCCCAGAGATTCTGGTACGCTGTGTCTTCATTCTCGTCGGCTTCAAAGAACTTCTTTATTTCTTCCTTCATTTCATTGTTTATCCAATCAACATTCAAGAGCCACTTGTTCAGTTTCCATGAAGCTGTGCTGTTCTGAGTTAGTTTCTGGATTCTGAATTCCAACTTGATTGCACTATGGTCTGAGAGACTGTTTGTTATGATTTCAGTTGTTTTGCGTTTGCTGAGGGGTGCTTTACTTCCAATTATGTGGTCAGTTTTGGAGTAGGTGTGATGTGGTGCTGAGAAGAATGTATACTGTGTGGATTTGGGATGGGGAGTTCTTTAAATGACTATCAGGATTGCTTGTTCCAGGTCTGAGTTCAGGTCCTGGATATCCTGGTTAATTTTCTGTCTGGTTAGTCTGTCTGCTATTGACAGTGGAGTGTTAAACTCTCCCACTATTATTGTGTGGGAGTCCAAGTCTCTTTGTAAGTCATTAAGAACATGCCTTATATATCTGGGTGCTCCTGCATTGGGTCCATATAAATTTAGAATCGTTAGCTCTTCTTGTTGTATCGATTCTTTTACCATTATGTAGTAACATTCTTTGTCTCTTTTGTTTTGTTTTTTTTTTAATTTTTTTTTTAATTTTTATTGCATTATAGGCTTGGGGGTACATGTGCAGAACGAGCAAGATGGTTGCATAGGTACACACATGGCAGTGTGCTTTGCTGTTTTTCTCCCACTCACCCACACTTGGTATTCATCCCCAGGCTATCCCCCCCAGCCCACCCCCTGCTGTCTTACCCCCATTTCCCCCAACAGTCCCCAGTGTATAGTAGACCGCCTCTCTGTGTCCATGTGTTCTCATTTTTCTCACCCACTTATGAGTGAGTATATGCGGTATTTCTTTTTCTGTTCTTGTGTCAGTTTGCTGAGAATGATGTTCTCCAGATTCATCCATGTCCCTACAAAGGACACAAACTCATCATTTTTGATTGCTGCATAATATTCCATGGTGTATATGTGCCACATTTTCCCAGTCCAGTCTATCATCGTTGGGCATTTGGGTTGGTTCCAGGTCTTTGCTATTGTAAACAGTGCTGCAATGAACATTCCTGTGCATGTGTCCTTATAGTAGAACGATTTATAGTCCTTTGGATAGATACCCAGTAATGGGATTACTGGCTCAAATGGAATTTCTATTTCTAGGTCCCTGAGGAACCGCCACACTGTCTTCCACAATGGTTGAAATAATTTACACTCCCACCAACAGTGTAAGAGTGTTCCTATTTCTCCACATCCTCTCCAGCATCTGTTGTCTCCAGATTGTTAATGATCGCCATTCTAACTGGTGTGAGATGGTATCTCAATGTGGTTTTGATTTGCATCTCTCTAATGACCAATGACGATAAGCACTTTTTCATATGTTTGTTGGCCTCATGTATGTCTTCTTTTGTAAAGTTTCTGTTCATATCCTTTGCCCATTTTTGAATGGGCTTGTTTGTTTTTTTCCTGTAAATCTGTTTGAGTTCTTTGTAAATTATGGATATCAGCCCTTTGTCAGATGTGTAATCTGTAAAGATTTTTTCCCATTCTGATGGTTGCCGATTCACTCTAGTGACTGTTTCTTTTGCCGTGCAGAAGCTTTGGAGTTTGATTCGGTCCCATTTGTCTATTTTGGCTTTTGTTGCCAATGCTTTTGGTGTTTTGTTCATGAAGTCCTTGCCTACTCCTATGTCCTGAATGGTTTTGCCTAGATTTTCTTCTAGGGTTTTTATGGTGTCAGGTCTTACGTTTAAGTCTTTAATCCACCTGGAGTTAATTTTAGTGTAAGGTGTAAGGAAGGGGTCCAGTTTCTGCTTTCTGCACATGGCTAGCCAGTTTTCCCAACACCATTTATTAAATAGGGAATCCTTTCCCCATTGCCTGTTTTTGTCTGGTTTATCAAAGATAATATGGTTGTAGATGTGTTGTGTTGCCTCCGATGCCTCTGTTCTGTTCCATTGGTCTATATCTCTGTTTTGGTACCAGTACCATGCTGTTTTGATTACTGTAGCCTTGTAGTATAGTTTGAAGTCTGGTAGCGTGATGCCTCCCACTGTGTTCTTTTTGCTTAGAATTGACTTGGCTATGCGGGCTCTTTTTGGTTCCATATGAAATTCATGGTGGTTTTCCAGTTCTGTGAAGAAATTCAATGGTAGTTTGATGGGGATAGCATTGATTGTGTAAATTACTTTGGGCAGTATAGCCATTTTCACGATATTGATTCTTCCTAACCACGAACATGGAATGTTTCTCCATCTGTTTGTGTCCTCTCTTATTTCGTTGAGCAGTTGTTTGTAGTTTTCCTTAAAGAGGTCCCTTACATTCCTAGTGAGTTGTATTCCTAGGTATTTTATTTTCTTTGTAGCAATTGTGAATGGCAGTTCGTTCTTGATTTGGTTCTCTTTAAGTCTGTTATTGGTGTATAGGAATGCTTGTGATTTTTGAACATTGATTTTATATCCTGAGACTTTGCTGAAGTTGCTTATCAGTTGCAGGAGCTTTTGGGCTGAGGTGATGGGGTCTTCTAGGTATACTATCATGTCGTCTGCAAATAGAGACAATTTGGCTTCCACCTTTCCTATTTGAATACCCTTTATTAAATAGGAATCCTTTCCCCATTGCCTGTTTTGTCTGGTTTATCAAAGATAATATGGTTGTAGATGTGTTGTGTTGCCTCCGATGCCTCTGTTCTGTTCCATTGGTCTATATCTCTGTTTTGGTACCAGTACCATGCTGTTTTGATTACTGTAGCCTTGTAGTATAGTTTGAAGTCTGGTAGCGTGATGCCTCCCACTGTGTTCTTTTGCTTAGAATTGAATTGGCTATGCGGGCTCTTTTTGGTTCCATATGAAATTCATGGTGGTTTTCCAGTTCTGTGAAGAAATTCAATGGTAGTTTGATGGGGATAGCATTGATTGTGTAAATTACTTTGGGCAGTATAGCCATTTTCACGATATTGATTCTTCCTAACCACGAACATGGAATGTTTCTCCATCTGTTTGTGTCCTCTCTTATTTCGTTGAGCAGTTGTTTGTAGTTTTCCTTAAAGAGGTCCCTTACATTCCTAGTGAGTTGTATTCCTAGGTATTTTATTTTCTTTGTAGCAATTGTGAATGGCAGTTCGTTCTTGATTTGGTTCTCTTTAAGTCTGTTATTGCTGTGTAGGAATGCTTGTGATTTTTGAACATTGATTTTATATCCTGAGACTTTGCTGAAGTTGCTTATCAGTTGCAGGAGCTTTTGGGCTGAGGTGATGGGGTCTTCTAGGTATACTATCATGTCGTCTGCAAAGAGCGACAATTTGGCTTCCACCTTTCCTATTTGAATACCCTTTATTTCTTTTTCTTTCCTGCTTGCTCTGGCTAGAACTTTCAGTACTATGTTGAATAGAAGTGGTGAGAGGGCATCTCAATGTGGTTTTGATTTGCATCTCTAATGACCAATGACGATGAGCACTTTTTCATATGTTTGTTGGCCTCATGTATGTCTTCTTTTGTAAAGTTTCTGTTCATATCCTTTGCCCATTTTTGAATGGGCTTTATTTTTTCCTGTAAATCTGTTTGAGTTCTTTGTAAATTCTGGATATCAGCCCTTTGTCAGATGTGTAAACTGCAAAGATTTTTTCCCATTCTGATGGTTGCCGATTCACTCTAGTGACTGTTTCTTTTGCCGTTAGAAGCTTTGGAGTTTGATTAGGTCCCATTTGTCTATTTTGGCTTTTGTTGCCAATGCTTTTGGTGTTTTGTTCATGAAGTCCTTGCCTACTCCTATGTCCTGAATGGTTTTGCCTAGATTTTCTTCTAGGGTTTTTATGGTGTCAGGTCTTACGTTTAAGTCTTTAATCCATCTGGAGTTAATTTTAGTGTAAGGTGTCAGGAAGGGGTCCAGTTTCTGCTTTCTGCACATGGCTAGCCAGTTTTCCCAACACCATTTATTAAATAGGGAATCCTTTCCCATTGCCTGTTTTTGTCTGGTTTATCAAAGATAATATGGTTGTAGATGTGTTGTGTTGCCTCCGATGCCTCTGTTCTGTTCCATTGGTCTATATCTCTGTTTTGGTACCAGTACCATGCTGTTTTGATTACTGTAGCCTTGTAGTATAGTTTGAAGTCTGGTAGCGTGATGCCTCCCACTGTGTTCTTTTTGCTTAGAATTGAATTGGCTATGCGGGCTCTTTTTTGGTTCCATATGAAATTCATGGTGGTTTTTTCCAGTTCTGTGAAGAAATTCAATGGTAGTTTGATGGGGATAGCATTGATTGTGTAAATTACTTTGGGCAGTATAGCCATTTTCACGATATTGATTCTTCCTAACCACGAACATGGAATGTTTCTCCATCTGTTTGTGTCCTCTCTTATTTCGTTGAGCAGTTGTTTGTAGTTTTCCTTAAAGAGGTCCCTTACATTCCTAGTGAGTTGTATTCCTAGGTATTTTATTTTCTTTGTAGCAATTGTGAATGGCAGTTCGTTCTTGATTTGGTTCTCTTTAAGTCTGTTATTGCTGTGTAGGAATGCTTGTGATTTTTGAACATTGATTTTATATCCTGAGACTTTGCTGAAGTTGCTTATCAGTTGCAGGAGCTTTTGGGCTGAGGTGATGGGGTCTTCTAGGTATACTATCATGTCGTCTGCAAAGAGCGACAATTTGGCTTCCACCTTTCATATTTGAATACCCTTTATTTCTTTTTCTTTCCTGCTTGCTCTGGCTAGAACTTTCAGTACTATGTTGAATAGAAGTGGTGAGAGAGGGCATCCTTGTCTAGTGCCGGATTTCAAAGGGAATGCTTCCAGTTTTTGCCCATTCAGTATGATATTGGCTGTTGGTTTGTCATAAATAGCTTTTATTACTTTGAGATATGTTCCATCAATACCAAGTTTATTGAGGGTTTTTAGCATAAAGCGCTGTTCAATTTTGTCAAATGCCTTCTCTGCATCAATTGAGATAATCATGTGTTTTTTGTTTTTGCTTCTGTTTATGTGGTGAATTACATTTATAGTCTTGCGTATGTTGAACCAGCCTTGCATCCCCAGGATGAATCCTACTTGATCATGGTGGATAAGTTTTTTAATGTGCTGTTGCAATTGGTTTGCCAGTATTTTATTGAAGATTTTTGCATCTATGTTCATCATGGATATTGGCCTGAAGTTTTCTTTTCTTGTTGAGTCTCTGCCAGGTTTTGGTATCAGGATGATGTTGGTCTCATAAAATGATTTGGGAAGGGTTCCCTCTTTTTGGATTATTTGGAATAGTTTCAGAAGGAATGGTACCTGATTCTCTTTGTGTGTCTGGTAGAGTTCAGCTGTGAACCCATCTGGACCTGGGTTTTTTTGTGTGTGGTAGGCTCTTAATTGCTGCCTCAGCTTCAGACCTTGTTATTGGTCTATTCATAGTTTCGGCTTCCTCCGGTTTAGGCTTGGGAGGACACAGGCGTCCAGGAATTTATCCATTTCTTCCTGATTTACTAGTTTATGTGCATAGAGTTGTTTGTAGTATTCTCTGATGATGGTTTGAATTTCTGTGGAATCTGTGGTGATTTCTTCTTTATCGTTTTTTATTGCATCTATTTGTTTTTTCTCTCTCTTCTTTTTTATCAGTCTGGCTAGTGATCTGTCTATTTTGTTGATATTTTCGAAAAACCAGCTCTTAGATTTATTGATTTTTTGAAGGGTTTTTCTTGTCTCTATCTCCTTCAGTTCTGCTCTGATCTTAGTTATTTCTTGTCTTCAGCTAGGTTTTAAGCTTTTTGATCTTGCTCCTCTAGGTTTTTCAATTTTGATGATAGGGTGTCAATTTTAGATCTCTCCACTCTTTTCATGTGGGCACTTATTGCTATATATTTTCCTCTACAGACTGCTTTAAATGTGTCCCAGAGATTCTGGTACGTTGTGTCTTAATTCTCGTTGGTTTCAAAGTACTTCTTTATTTCTGCCTTTATTTCATTGTTTATCCAATCAACATTTAAGAGCCAGTTGTTCAGTTTCCATGAAGCTGTGCGGTTCTGAGTTATTTTCTGAATTCTGAGTTCCAACTTGATTGCACTATTGTCTGAGAGACTGTTTGTTATGATTTCAGTTGTTTTGCATTTGCTGAGGAGTGCTTTACTTCCAATTATGTAGTCAATTTTGGAGTAGGTGTGATGTGGTGCTGGGAAGAATATATATTCTGTGGATTTGGGGTGGAGAGTTCTGTAAATGTCTATCAGGTTTGCTTGTTCCAGTTCTGAGTTCAAGTCCTGGATATCCTTGTTAATTTTCTGTCTGGTTGATCTGTCTGCTATTAACAGTGGAGTGTTAAAGTCTCCCACTATTATTGTGTGGGAGTCTAAGTCTCTTTGTAAGTCATTAAGAACTTGCCTTATATATCTCGGTGCTCCTACATTGGTTCCGTATATATTTAGAATCGTTATCTCTTCTTGTTTTATCGATCCTTTTACCATTATGTAATGACCTTTTGGTTTCTTTTGATCTTTGTTACTTTAAAGTCTATTTTATCAGAGATGAGAATTGCAACTCCTGCTTTTTTTGCTTTCCATTTGCTTGGTAAATCTTCCTCCATCCCTTTATTTTGAGCCTTTGTGTATCTTTGCATGTGAGGTGGGTTTCCTGGATACAGCACACCGATGGGTTTTGTTTTTTTATCCAATTTGCAAGTCTGTGTCTTTTGATTGGTGCATTTAACCCATTTACGTTTACAGGTAATATTGTTATGTGTGAATTTGATATTGCCATTTTGATGCTAGCTGGCTGTTTTACGCATTGGTTCATGTAGGTTCTTCATTTTGTTGATGCTCTTTAGCATTTGGTATGCTTCTAGGATCGCTGGTACTTGTTGTTTCTTTCTATGTGTATTGCCTCTTTCAGGAGCTCTTGTAAAGCAGGCTTAGTGGTTACAAAATCTCTGAGTACTTGCTTGTTCATGAAGGATTTTATTTTTTCTTCACTTATGAAGCTCAGTTTGGCTGGATATGAAATTCAGGGTTGAAAGTTCTTTTCTTTAAGGATGTTGAATATTGGCCCCACTCTTTTCTGGCTTGTAGAGTCTCTGCCAATAGATCTGCTGTGAGTCTGATGGGCTTCACTTTGTGGGTGACTCGACCTTCTGGCTGCCCTTAGTATTTTCTTCTTCTTTTCAACCCTGGTGAATCTGATGATTATGTGCCTTGGGGTTGCTCTTCTTGCGGAGTATCTTTGTGGTGTTCTCTATATTTCCTGGAGTTAAGTATTGATCTGTCTTGCTAGGTTAGGAAAATTTTCCTGTATAATATTTTGAAGAGTATTTTCCAGCTTGGTTTCATTCTCTTCATCACATTCTGGTACACCTATCAAATGTAGGTTGGGTCTCTTCACATAGTCCCACATTTCTTGGAGATTTTGTTTATTTCTTTTTGTGCTTTTTTCTCTAATCTTGGTTTCTCATTTTATTTATTTATTTATTTATTTATTTTTAATTTTTATTGCGTTATAGGTTTGGGGGTACATGTGCAGAACAAGCAAGATAGTTGCACAGGCACACACATGGCAGTGTGCTTTGCTGCCTTCCTCCCCCTCACCCACTCTTGGTATTCATCCCCAGGCTATCCCCCCCAGCCCCCCATGCTGTCCCTCCCCCCTTCCCCCCAACAGTCCCCAGTGTATAGTAGACCACCTCTCTGTGTCCATGGGTCCTTATTTTTCTCACCCACCTATGAGTGAGTATATGCAGTATTTCTTTTTCTGTTCTTGTGTCAGTTTGCTGAGAATGATGTTCTCCAGATTCATCCATGTCCCTACAAAGGACACAAACTCATCATTATTGATTGCTGCATAATATTCCATGGTGTATATGTGCCACATTTTCCCAGTCCAGTCTGTCATCGTTGGGCATTTGGGTTGGTTCCAGTTCTTTGCTATTGTAAACAGTGCTGCAATGAACATTCGTGTGCATGTGTCCTTATAGTAGAACGATTTATAGTCCTTGATAGATACCCAGTAATTGGATTGCTGGGTCAAATGGAATTTCTATTTCTAGGTCCCTGAGGAATCGCCACACTGTCTTCCACAATGGTTGAACTAATTTACACTCCCACCAACAGTGTAAGAGTGTTCCTATTTCTCCACATCCTCTCCAGCATCTGCTGTCTCCAGATTTTTAATGATCGCCATTCTAACTGGCGTGAGATGGTATCTCAATGTGGTTTTGATTTGCATCTCTAATGACCAATGATGATGAGCACTTTTCATATGTTTGTTGGCCTCATGTATGTCTTCTTTTGTAAAGTTTCTGTTCATATCCTTTGCCCATTTTGAATGGGCTTGTTTGTTTTTTCCTGTAAATCTGTTTGAGTTCTTTGTAAATTCTGGATATCAACCCTTTGTCAGATGTAAACTGCAAAGATTTTTCCCATTCTGATGGTTGCCGATTCACTCTAGTGACTGTTTCTTTTGCCGTGCAGAAGCTGTGGAGTTTGATTAGGTCCCATTTGTCTATTTTGGCTTTTGTTGCCAATGCTTTTGGTGTTTTGTTCATGAAGTCCTTGCCTACTCCTATGTCCTGAATGGTTTTGCCTAGATTTTCTTCTAGGGTTTTATGGTGTCAGGTCTCACGTTTAAGTCTTTAATCCATCTGGAGTTAATTTTAGTGTAAGGTGTCAGGAAGGGGTCCAGTTTCTGCTTTCTGCACATGGCTAGCCAGTTTTCCCAACACCATTTATTAAATAGGGAATCCTTTCCCCATTGCCTGTTTTGTCTGGTTTATCAAAGATAATATGGTTGTAGATGTTGTGTTGCCTCCGATGCCTCTGTTCTGTTCCATTGGTCTATATCTCTGTTTTGGTACCAGTACCATGCTGTTTTGATTACTGTATAATATTCCATGGTGTATATGTGCCACATTTTCCCAGTCCAGTCTGTCATCGTTGGGCATTTGGGTTGGTTCCAGGTCTTTGCTATTGTAAACAGTGCTGCAATGAACATTCGTGTGCATGTGTCCTTATAGTAGAACGATTTATAGTCCTTTGGATAGATACCCAGTAATGGGATTGCTGGGTCAAATGGAGAATTTCTATTTCTAGGTCCTGAGGAATCGCCACACTGTCTTCCACAATGGTTGAACTAATTTACACTCCCACCAACAGTGTAAGAGTGTTCCTATTTCTCCACATCCTCTCCAGCATCTGCTGTCTCCAGATTTTTAATGATCGCCATTCTAACTGGCGTGAGATGGTATCTCAATGTGGTTTTGATTTGCATCTCTCTAATGACCAATGACGATGAGCACTTTTCATATGTTTGTTGGCCTCATGTATGTCTTCTTTTGTAAAGTTTCTGTTCATATCCTTTGCCCATTTTGAATGGGCTTGTTTATTTTTTCCTGTAAATCTGTTTGAGTTCTTTGTAAATTCTGGATATCAACCCTTTGTCAGATGTGTAAACTGCAAGATTTTTCCCATTCTGATGGTTGCCGATTCACTCTAGTGACTGTTTCTTTTGCCGTGCAGAAGCTGTGGAGTTTGATTAGGTCCCATTTGTCTATTTTGGCTTTTGTTGCCAATGCTTTTGGTGTTTTGTTCATGAAGTCCTTGCCTACTCCTATGTCCTGAATGGTTTTGCCTAGATTTTCTTCTAGGGTTTTATGGTGTCAGGTCTTACGTTTAAGTCTTTAATCCATCTGGAGTTAATTTTAGTGTAAGGTGTCAGGAAGGGGTCCAGTTTCTGCTTTCTGCACATGGCTAGCCAGTTTTCCCAACACCATTTATTAAATAGGAATCCTTTCCCCATTGCCTGTTTTGTCTGGTTTATCAAAGATAATATGGTTGTAGATGTGTTGTGTTGCCTCCGATGCCTCTGTTCTGTTCCATTGGTCTATATCTCTGTTTTGGTACCAGTACCATGCTGTTTTGATTACTGTAGCCTTGTAGTATAGTTTGAAGTCTGGTAGCGTGATTCCTCCCGCTGTGTTCTTTTGCTTAGAATTGACTTGGCTATGCGGGCTCTTTTTGGTTCCATATGAAATTCATGGTGGTTTTCCAGTTCTGTGAAGAAATTCAATGGTAGTTTGATGGGGATAGCATTGATTGTGTAAATTACTTTGGGCAGTATAGCCATTTTCACGATATTGATTCTTCCTAACCACGAACATGGAATGTTTCTCCATCTGTTTGTGTCCTCTCTTATTTCGTTGAGCAGTTGTTTGTAGTTTTCCTTAAAGGGTCCTTACATTCCTAGTGAGTTGTATTCCTAGGTATTTTATTTTCTTTGTAGCAATTGTGAATGGCAGTTCGTTCTTGATTTGGTTCTCTTTAAGTCTGTTATTGGTGTATAGGAATGCTTGTGATTTTTGAACATTGATTTTATATCCTGAGACTTTGCTGAAGTTGCTTATCAGTTGCAGGAGCTTTTGGGCTGAGGTGATGGGGTCTTCTAGGTATACTATCATGTCGTCTGCAAATAGAGACAATTTGGCTTCCACCTTTCCTATTTGAATACCCTTTATTTCTTTTTCTTGCCTGATTGCTCTGGCTAGAACTTCCAGTACTATGTTGAATAGAAGTGGTGAGAGGGCATCCTTGTCTAGTGCCGGATTTCAAAGGGAATGCTTCCAGTTTTGCCCATTAAGTATGATATTGGCTGTTGGTTTGTCATAAATAGCTTTTATTACTTTGAGATATGTTCCATCAATACCAAGTTTATTGAGGGTTTTAGCATAAAGGGCTGTTGAATTTTGTCAAATGCCTTCTCTGCATCAATTGAGATAATCATGTGATTTTGTTTTGCTTCTGTTTATGTGGTGAATTACATTTATAGACTTGCGTATGTTGAACCAGCCTTGCATCCCGGGATGAATCCTACTTGATCATGATGGATAAGTTTTTTAATGTGCTGTTGCAATCGGTTTGCCAGTATTTTATTGAAGATTTTTGCATCTATGTTCATCATGGATATTGGCCTGAAGTTTTCTTTTCTTGTTGAGTCTCTGCCAGGTTTTGGTATCAGGATGATGTTGGTCTCATAAAATGATTTGGGAAGGGTTCCCTCTTTTGGATTATTTGGAATAGTTTCAGAAGGAATGGTACCAGATCCTCTTTGTGTGTCTGGTAGAATTCAGCTGTGAACCCATCTGGACCTGGGCTTTTTTGTGTGGTAGGCTCTTAATTGCTGCCTCAACTTCAGACCTTGTTATTGGTCTATTCATAGTTTCGGCTTCCTCCTGGTTTAGGCTTGGGAGGACACAGGCGTCCAGGAATTTATCCATTTCTTCCTGATTTACTAGTTTATGTGCATAGAGTTGTTTGTAGTATTCTCTGATGATGGTTTGAATTTCTGTGGAATCTGTGGTGATTTCCTTTATCGTTTTTATTGCATCTATTTGGTTGTTCTCTCTCTTCTTTTTATCAGTCTGGCTAGTGGTCTGTCTATTTTGTTGATCTTTTCGAAAAACCAGCTCTTAGATTTATTGATTTTTTGAAGGGTTTTCTTGTCTCTATCTCCTTCAGTTCTGCTCTGATCTTAGTTATTTCTTGTCTTTGGCTAGGTTTTGAGCTTTTTGATCTTGCTCCTCTAGCTCTTTCAATTTTGACGATAGGGTGTCAATTTTGGATCTCCACTCTTCTCATGTGGGCACTTATTGCTATATATTTTCCTCTACAGACTGCTTTAAATGTGTCCCAGAGATTCTGGTACGTTGTGTCTTCATTCTCGTTGGTTTCAAAGAACTTCTTTATTTCTGCCTTCATTTCATTGTTTATCCAATCAACATTCAAGAGCCAGTTGTTCAGTTTCCATGAAGCTGTGCAGTTCTGAGTTATTTTCTGAATTCTGAGTTCCAACTTGATTGCACTATGGTCTGAGAGACTGTTTGTTATGATTTCCGTTGTTTTGCATTTGCTGAGGAGTGCTTTACTTCCAATTATGTGGTCAATTTTGGAGTAGGTGTGATGTGGTGCTGAGAAGAATGTATATTCTGTGGATTTGGGGTGAGAGTTCTGTAAATGTCTATCAGGTTTGCTTGTTCCAGGTCTGAGTTCAAGTCCTGGATATCCTTGTTAATTTTCTGTCTGGTTGATCTGTCTGCTATTGACAGTGGAGTGTTAAAGTCTCCCACTATTATTGTGTGAGTTCAAGTCCTTTGTAAGTCATTAAGAACTTGCCTTATATATCTGGGTGCTCCTACATTGGGTCCATATATATTTAGAATCGTTATCTCTTCTTGTTGTATCGATCCTTTTACCATTATGTAATGACCTTCTTTGTCCCTTTTGATCTTTGTTACTTTAAAGTCTATTTTATCAGAGATGAGAATTGCAACTCCTGCTTTTTTGCTCTCCATTTGCTTGGTAAATCTTCCTCCATCCCTTTATTTTGAGCCTTTGTGTATCTTTGCATGTGAGGTGGGTTTCCTGGATACAGCACACCGATGGGTTTTGTTTTTATCCAATTTGCCAGTCTGTGTCTTTTGATTGGTGCATTTAGCCCATTTACATTCAGGGTTAATATTGTTATGTGTGAATTTGATACTGCCATTTTGATGCTAGCTGGCTGTTTTGCTTGGTTCATGTACATTCTTCATTTTGTTGATGGTCTTTAGCATTTGGTATGCTTTTAGGATGGCTGGAACTGGTTGTTTCTTTCTATGTAGTGCCTCTTTCAGGAGCTCTTGTAAAGCAGGCCTAGTGGTGACAAAATCTCTGAGTACTTGCTTGTTCGTGAAGGATTTTATTTTTCCTTCACTTATGAAGCTCAGTTTGGCTGGATATGAAATTCTGGGTTGAAAGTTCTTTCTTTAAGGATGTTGAATATTGGCCCCACTCTCTTCTGGCTTGTAGAGTCTCTGCCGAGAGATCTGCTGTGAGTCTGATGGGCTTCCTTTGTGGGTGACCTGACCTTTCTCTCTGGCTGCCCTTAGTATTTTCTCCTTCATTTCAACCCTAGTGAATCTGACGATTATGTGCCTTGGGGTTGCTCTTCTTGCAGAGTATCTTTGTGGTGTTCTCTGTATTTCCTGGAGTTGAGTATTGCAACTCCTGCTTTTTTGCTCTCCATTTGCTTGGTAAATCTTCCTCCATCCCTTTATTTTGAGCCTTTGTGTATCTTTGCATGTGAGGTGGGTTTCCTGGATACAGCACCGATGGGTTTTTTTTATCCAATTTGCCAGTCTGTGTCTTTTGATTGGTGCATTTAGCCCATTTACATTCAGGGTTAATATTGTTATGTGTGAATTTGATACTGCCATTTTGATGCTAGCTGGCTGTTTTGCCCGTTGGTTCATGTACATTCTTCATTTTGTTGATGGTCTTTAGCATTTGGTATGCTTTTAGGATGGCTGGAACTGGTTGTTTCTTTCTATGTGTAGTGCCTCTTTCAGGAGCTCTTGTAAAGCAGGCCTAGTGGTGACAAAATCTCTGAGTACTTGCTTGTTCGTGAAGGATTTTATTTTTCCTTCACTTATGAAGCTCAGTTTGGCTGGATATGAAATTCTGGGTTGAAAGCTCTTTTCTTTAAGGATGTTGAATATTGGCCCCACTCTCTTCTGGCTTGTAGAGTCTCTGCCGAGAGATCTGCTGTGAGTCTGATGGGCTTCCCTTTGTGGGTGACCTGACCTTTCTCTCTGGCTGCCCTTAGTATTTTCTCCTTCGTTTCAACCCTAGTGAATCTGACGATTATGTGCCTTGGGGTTGCTCTTCTTGCAGAGTATCTTTGTGGTGTTCTCTGTATTTCCTGGAGTTGAGTATTGACCTGTCTTGCTAGGTTGGGGAAATTTTCCTGGATAATATCCTGAAGAGTGTTTTCCAGCTTGGATTCATTCTCTTCGTCACATTCTGGTACACCTATCAAACGTAGGTTGGGTCTCTTCACATAGTCCCACATTTCTTGGAGATTTTGTTCATTCCTTTTTGCACTTTTTTCTTTAATCTTGGTTTCTCGTTTTATTTCATTGAGTTGATCTTCAACTTCTGATATTCTTTCTTCTGCTTGGTCAATTCGGCTGTTGAAACTTGTGCATGCTTCGCGAAGTTCTCGTGTTGTGTTTTTCAGCTCCTTCAATTCATTCATATTCCTCTCTAAGTTGTCCATTCTTGTTATCAATTCCTCGAATCTTTTTTCAAATCTTTTTTCAAGGTTCTTAGTTTCTTTGCACTGGTTTAGAACATGTTCTTTTAGCTCACTGAAGTTTCTCATTATCCACTTTCTGAAGTCTGATTCCGTCATTTCATCACAGTCATTCTCTGTCCAGCTTTGTTCCCTTGCTGGTGAGGAGTTTTGGTCCTTTGTCGGAGGTGAGGTGTTTTGGTTTCAGTTGTTTTTTATCTTTTTGCGCTTTTTTCTTCCCATCCTTGTGGATTTATCCACCTGCTGTCTTAGTAGTTGCTGATTTTTCAATTGGGTTTCTGAGTGGATGCCCAGATTGTTGATTATGACGTATTTCTGTTACTTAGTTTTCCTTCTAATGGTCTATCCCCCTTCTGTACGAGTTCTGAGGTCCACTCCAGGCCCTGCTTGTCTGGGATACACCTGCAGCAGCTTTGGAACAGTGAGGGATGCTACCAGATTTTTCTTCTGCTATCTTTTTTCGAGAATGATGCCCGCCAAATGTCAGTCTGATTAGTCATTTTTGGGCGTGACTGTTTGGATATACATTGGTCAGGGAGCTACTTGAGGGGATGGTTTGTGCTCTAGAGGAGCTCCAGTGCTGAGGTGTGAACTCCATTGTTCATTCAGCGTTGTTGGGAGGATGTGTCTATGTCTGCTGCAACAGGACTCATAAAACACACCCCCTTTTTTCCCCTTAGATGCTCTGTCTCAGGGGGTTGGGGCTTTCTTTATGAGTATCTGTTGCACTGTCCTGCCCGGCTAGGAGGTAGTCTATTCACTATTTGCCTGCCAAGGCTTTGCCCTGCTAGCGCAGGTTCACCCTTCTGCTGCTGGCCCCATTCTGCTGTGGTGCTCTGCCCAGCTGAGAAAGTCTCTCTGTTATTGCGGGTTGCCTCGGCAATGGCAGGCTGCATCAGCCCTGGATGGTAGTTCAGTAGGGGCGGATTGCATCCATAGTGGTGGACACCCTTCCCCCACCAGGCTGCACCGTGCTAGTTTCAACTGTGTTGGCAGCAAAGCTCTCATCCCTGAGCTCCTCCAATTGCCACCCTGCTTGTCCCTGTGAGGGTGTGACCCACCGAGCTCAATCACCCAGCTCCCTGCCTCAGAGTCCGTCCTCTCTCTCTCTGTCTTCCTCTCCCCAAGGCGAATGGTCGACTCTCTCACTGGCGCCCCAGTAGCCTGATGATAGGGCACTGGGATCCATGCAATCTCCCGTGCCGCTGCCCACTGTGCTGGCTCAGATCACGCTTCCCAAAAATCTCCTGGTCTGGCTCATTGTCCAAGTCCCGTTCAATCAGATGGACATGTCAATCTGCCCTTCCAAATCTCAGATTGCTGGTTTAACAGGGCACCCAGACGAGTGAGTTTTGTGTGGGAGCCGAGGTGCTGCGGTGCAGGCTGAGCTGCATGAGCCAGCCATGCGAGCTGGCTGTGCTGGCTTCCTGTGTCTCTCCCACACCTGGGACTTTCAACGTTCTGTGGGCAAAAAAGGTCCATCCGAGAATGCGGCTAGCACTCACCCTCTGCCCCTTCACTGGTAGCTGCAATCCTGAGTTGCCTCTATGACGCCATCTTGGAAGCCTCTCCCAGAGGTTTCTTATATGCTCCATTTCTCCCACACATGCACAGCCTTTTTCATTATTAGTATTTTCAATTAGGTTGGTACATTTGTTACAAGTAATGAACCTACATTGATGATACCTTATAATCACTCAAAGTTCATAGTTTCTATTGGGCTTCAACCTTAATGGGTATGTTCTCTGAATTTGGACAAATGTATAGTAATATGTATCTATTGTTCTAATATTATGGAAAAAACAGTTTCACTGCCCTAAAATTTCTCTATACTATGCCTGTACATCTCTTCCTTTCTCCGTAACAACTCCTGGCAACTACTGAGGTTTACTATGTGTTTATAGTTTTATTTTTTTTTCAGAAGAGTCATATAGTTGAAATAATATAGTGGGTATATTTTTGAATAGTTAAAAAAGTTAAAGTTTCATGGTAATTGAATGCAGTCATTTAAGGTATACTTTTCTTTTTCTTTTGCTTCTTTATTATTGTAAGATCTGATGATACATGCTTTACATATTTAGGAAACATGCTTTTAATAGACATTTGCCACATAATGAAAAGGATGGAGAAAAATGACACCATGAAGTGCCACCCAGTACAAACTGGACCATCTTGCTATATGAGGTGGGTCCAGACAGACTCTCTAGCAGTGGAAGGGGACAAGCTTAAAATGTTGTACTTCATGGGAGACTCGCAAGATGGCATCATAGAAGCAACTCAGGATTGCAGCTCTCAGTGAAGGCGCAGAGGGTGAGTCCTAGCCGCATTCTTGGATGGACCTTTTTTGCCTACAGAGCGTTGAAAGTCCCAGGTGTGGGAGAGACACTAGACGCTTTGCCAGCTAACGCAGCCGGCTCGCATGGCCACTTCGGCCGGCGCTGCAGCGGGACACCGCACGGAACTCACTGGTCTGGGTGCCCTGTTAAACTGGCAATCTGAGATTTGGAAGGGCAAATTGGCATGTCCATCTGTTTGAATGGGACTTGGACAGTGAGCCAGACCAGGAGTTTCCTGGGAGTTTCCTGGGAAGCGTGATCTGAGCCAGTGAAGTGGGCAGTGGCACGGGAGATTGCACGGATCCCAGTGCCCTATTGGCAGGCTACTGGGGCGCCACTGAGACAGTCGACCTTTCAGCTTGTGGAGATGGAGTGAGAGAGAGAGAGGAGGGACCCTGAGACAGGGAGCTGGGTGATTGGGCTCAGCGGTACCACCCTCACGGGGACAAGCAGGGCAGTGACTGGAGACGCTTGGGGCTGAGAGTTTTGCTGCCGGCATCTAGGACGGTGCAGCCCGGTGAGGGAGGGGCCTCCACCATTGCTGACGCAATCCGCCCCTACTGAAGTACCGCCCAGGGCTGATGCAGCCTGCTGTTGCCGAGGCAACCTGCCATAACAGAGACACTCTGCCAGGAGCGCTCCACAGCAGAAGGGAGCCCAGCAGCAAAAGGGCGGACCTGCGCTAGCAGGTCAGAGCCTGGGCAGGCAAATAGTGAATACACTGCCACCTAGTAGGGCAGGACAGTGCAACAGATACTCATAAAGAAAGCCCCAACTCCATGAGACAGAGCATCTAAGGGGAGAAAAAAAAAGGGTGGTGTTTTATGAGTTCTATTGCAGCAGACATAAACAACCTCCCAACAACCCTGAATGAACAACGGAGCTCACAGCTCAGCACTGGAGCTCCTATAAAGCACAGACCGTCTCCTTAAGCAACTCGCTGACCCCTGTACATCCAAAGAGTCACCCCAAAAAAGAACTACTCAGACTGACATTTGGTGGGCATCATTCTGGAACAAAGACAGCAGAAAAAGAAACAGGTATCATACCTCACTGTTCCACAGCTGCTACAGGTATACTACAGACAAGCAGGGCCTGGAGTGTACCTCAGCACTCATACAGCAGAGGGGCTAGAACATTAGAAGAAAAACTAAGTAACAGAAATACTTCATCATCAAAAATCTCAGCATCCACAAAAAGACCCAATTGAAAAATCAGCAACTACTAAGATGACAGGCGGATAAATCCATAAAGATGGGAAGAAACCAGCGCAAAAAGGAGGAAAACACCCGAAATCAAAACACCTCACCTCATACAAAAGACCAAAACTCCTCACCAGCAAGGGAAACAAGCTGGACAGAGAATGAGTGTGACGAAATGACGGAATCAGACTTCAGAAAGTAGATAATGAGAAACTTCAGTGAGCTAAAAGAACATGTTCTAAATCAGTGCAAAGAAACTAAGAATCTTGAAAAAAGATTTGAAAAATGATTCGAGGAATTGCAAACAAGAATGGGCAACTTAGAGAGGAATATAAATGAATTGAAGGAGCTGAAAAACACAACACGAGAACTTCGTGAAGCATGCACAAGTTTCAACAGCCGAATTGACCAAGCGGAAGAAAGAATATCAGAAGTTGAAGATCAACTCAATGAAATAAAACGTGAAACCAAGATTAAAGAAAAAAGCACAAAAAGGAATGAACAAAATCTCCGAGAAATGTGGGACTATGTGAAGAGACCCAACTTACGTTTGATAGGTGTACCAGAATGTGATGAAGAGAATGAATCCAAGCTGGAAAACACTCTTCAAAATATTATTTCCCCAACCTAGCAAGACAGGTCAATACTCAACTCCAGGAAATACAGAGAACACCACAAAGATACTCCACAAGAAGAGCAACCCCAAGGCACATAATCGTCAGATTCACCAGGGTTGAAATGAAGGAGAAAATACTAAGGGCAGCCAGAGAGAAAGGTCGGGTCACCCAAAAAATAAGCCCATCAGACTCACAGCCAATCTCTCGGCAGAGACTCTACAAGCTAGAAGAGAGTGGGGGCCAATATTCAACATTTTTTAAGAACGGAACTTTCAACCCAGAATTTCATATCCAGCCAAACTGAGCTTCATAAGTGAAGAAAAAATAAAATCCTTCATGAACAAGCAAGTACTCAGAGATTTTGTCACCACTAGGCCTGCTTTACAAGAGCTACTGAAAGAGGCACTACACATAGAAAGAAACAACCAGTTCCAGCCATCCTAAAAGCATACCAAATGCTAAAGACCATCAACAAAATGAAGAATGTACATGAACCAACGGGCAAAACAGCCAGCTAGCATCAAAATGGCAGTATCAAATTCACACATAACAATATTAACCCTAAATGTAAATGGGCTAAATGCACCAATCAAAAGACACAGACTGGCAAATTGGATAAAAACCAAAACCCATCGGTGTGCTGTATCCAGGAAACCCACCTCACATGCAAAGATACACAAAGGCTCAAAATAAAGGATGGAGGAAGATTTACCAAGCAAATGGAGAGCAAAAAAAGCAGGAGTTGCAGATCAACTCAATGAAATAAAACGTGAAACCAAGATTAAAGAAAAAGCACAAAAAGGAATGAACAAAATCTCCGAGAAATGTGGGACTATGTGAAGAGACCCAACTTACGTTTGATAGGTGTACCAGAATGTTATGAAGAGAATGAATCCAAGCTGGAAAACACTCTTCAGGATATTATCCAGGAAAATTTCCCCAACCTAGCAAGACAGGTCAATACTCAACTCCAGGAAATACAGAGAACACCACAAAGATACTCCACAAGAAGAGCAACCCCAAGGCACATAATCGTCAGATTCACCAGGGTTGAAATGAAGGAGAAAATACTAAGGGCAGCCAGAGAGAAAGGTCGGGTCACCCAAAAAATAAGCCCATCAGACTCACAGCCAATCTCTCGGCAGAGACTCTACAAGCTAGAAGAGAGTGGGGGCCAATATTCAACATTTTTTAAGAACGGAACTTTCAACCCAGAATTTCATATCCAGCCAAACTGAGCTTCATAAGTGAAGAAAAAATAAAATCCTTCATGAACAAGCAAGTACTCAGAGATTTTGTCACCACTAGGCCTGCTTTACAAGAGCTACTGAAAGAGGCACTACACATAGAAAGGAAACACCAGTACCAGCCATCCTAAAAGCATACCAAATTCTAAATACCATCAACAAAATGAAGAATGTACATGAACCAACGGGCAAAACAGCCAGCTAGCATCAAAATAGCAGTACTAAACTCACACATAACAATATTAACCCTAAATGTAAATAAGCTAAATGCACCAATCAAAAGACACAGACTGGCAAATTGGATAAAAAAACCAAAACTCATCGGTGTGCTGTATCCAGGAAACCCACCTCACACGCAAAGATACAAAAAGGCTCAAAATAAAAGAATGGAGGAAGATTTACCAAGCAAATGGAGAGCAAAAAAATAAAAATAAAAATAAGCAGGAGTTGCAATTCTCATCTCTGATAAGGTAGATTTTAAAGCAACAAAGATCAAAAGGGACAAGAAGGTCATTACATAATGGTAAAAGGATGGATACAACAAGAAGAGCTAACAATTGTAAATATAAATGGACCAAATGCAGGAGCACCCAGATATATAAGGCAAGTTCTTAATGACTTACAAAGAGACTTGGACTCCCACACAATAATAGTGGGAGATTTGAACACTTCACTGTCAATAGCAGACAGATCAACCAGACAGAAAATTAACAAGGATATCCAGGACTTGAACTCAGACCTAGAACAAGAAAACCTGATAGACATTTACAGAACTCTCCACCCCAAATCCAGAGAATATACATTCTTCTCAGCACCACATCACACCTACTCCAAAATTGATCACATAATTGGAAGTAAAGCACTCCTCAGCAAATGCAAAACAACGGAAATCATAACAAACAGTCTCTCAGACCATAGTGCAATCAAGTTGGACCTCAGAATTCAGAAAATTACTAAGAACCGCACAGCTTCACGGAAACTGAACAACTGGCTCTTGAATGTTGATTGGATAAACAATGAAATGAAGGCAGAAATATTGAAGTTTTTTGAAACCAATGAAAATGAAGACACAATGTACCAGAATCTCTGGGATACATTTAAAGCAGTCTGTAGAGGAAAATATATAGCAATAAGTGCCCACATGAGAAGAGTGGAGAGATCCAAAATGGACACCCTATCATCAAAATTGAATGAGCTGGAGGAGTAAGATCAAAAAAGCTCAAAACCTAGCCAAAGACAAGAAATAACTAAGGTCAGAGTACAACTGAAGGAGATAGAGACAAGAAAAACCCTTCAAAAAATCAATAAATCTAAGAGCTGGTTTTTTGAAAAGATCAACAAAATAGACAGACCTCTAGTCAGATTGATAAAAAAGAAAGAAAGAACAACCAAATAGATGCAGTAAAAAACGATAATGGGGAAATCACCACAGATTCCACAGAAATTCAAACCATCATCAGAGAATACTACAAAAAATTCTATGCACATAAACAAGTAAATCAGGAAGAAATGGATAAATTCCTGGACGCCTGTGTCCTCCCAAGCCTAAACCAGGAGGAAGCCGAAAGTATGAATAGACCAATAACAAGGTCAGAAGTTGAGGCAGCAATTAAGAGCCTACCAAACAAAAAAAGCCCAGGTCCAGATGGGTTCACAGCTGAATTCTACCAGACACACAAAGAGGATCTGGTACCATTCCTTCTGAAACTATTCCAAATAATCCAAAAAGAGGGAACCCTTCCCAAATCATTTTATGAGACCAACATCATCCTGATACCAAAACCTGACAGAGACTCAACAAGAAAAGAAAACTTCAGGCCAATATCCATGATAAACATAGATGCAAATTTCTTCAATAAAATACTGGCAGACCGATTGCAGCAGCACATTAAAAAACTTATCCATCATGATCAAGTAGGATTCATCCCGGGGATGCAAGGCTGGTTCAACATACGCAAGTCTATAAATGTAATTCACCACATAAACAGAAGCAAAAACAAAAACCACATGATTATCTCAATTGATGCAGAGAAGGCATTTGACAAAATTCAACAGCCCTTTATGCTAAAAACCCTCAATAAACTTGATATTGATGGAACATATCTCAAAGTAATAAAAGCTATTTATGACAAACCAACAGCCAATATCATACTGAATTGGCAAAAACTGGAAGCATTCCCTTTAAATCTGGCAATAGACAAGGATGCCCTCTCTCACCACTGCTATTCAACATAGTACTGGAAGTTCTAGCCAGAGCAATCAGGCAAGAAAAAGAAATAAAGGGTATTCAAATAGGAAAGGTGGAAGCCAAATTGTCTCTATTTGCAGACGACATGATAGTATACCTAGAAGACCCCATCACCTCAGCCCAAAAGCTCCTGCAACTGATAAGCAACTTCAGCAAAGTCTCAGGATATAAAATCAATGTTCAAAAATCACAAGCATTCCTATACACCAATAACAGACTTAAAGAGAACCAAATCAAGAACGAACTGCCATTCACAATTGCTACAAAGAAAATAAAATACCTAGGAATACAACTCACAAGGAAGGTAAGGAACCTCTTTAAGGAAATCTACAAACCACTGCTCAACGAAATAAGAGAGGACACAAACAGATGGAGAAACATTCCATGTTCGTGGTTAGGAAGAATCAATATCGTGAAAATGGCTATACTGCCCAAAGTAATTTACACAATCAATGCTATCCCCATCAAACTACCATTGAATTTCTTCACAGAACTGGAAAAAACCACCATGAATTTCATATGGAACCAAAAGAGCCCGCATAGCCAAGTCAATTCTAAGCAAAAAGAACACAGCTGGAGGCATCACACTACCAGACTTCAAACTATACTACAAGGCTACAGTAATCAAAACAGCATGGTACTGGTACCAAAACAGAGATATAGACCAATGGAACAGAACAGAAGCATCGGAGGCAACACAACCTATCTACAACCATATTATCTTTGATAAACCAGACAAAAACAAGCAATGGGGAAATGATTCCCTATTTAATAAATGGTGTTGGGAAAACTGGCTAGCCATGTGCAGAAAGCAGAAACTGGACCCCTTCCTGACACCTTACACTAAAATTAACTCCAGATGGATTAAAGACTTAAACGTAAGACCTGACACCATAAAAACCCTAGAAGAAAATCTAGGCAAAACCATTCAGGACATAGGAGTAGGCAAGGACTTCATGAACAAAACACCAAAAGCATTGGCAACAAAAGCCAAAATAGACAAATGGGACCTAATCAAACTCCACAGCTTCTGCACGGCAAAAGAAACAGTCACTAGAGTGAATCGGCAACCATCAGAATGGGAAAAAATCTTTGCAGTTTACACATCTGACAAAGGGCTGATATCCAGAATTTACAAAGAACTCAAACAGATTTACAGGAAAAAACAAACAAGCCCATTCAAAAATGGGCAAAGGATATGAACAGAAACTTTACAAAAGAAGACATACATGAGGCCAACAAACACATGAAAAAATGCTCATCATCACTGGTCATTAGAGAGATGCAAATCAAAACCACATTGAGATACCATCTCACGCCAGTTAGAATGGCGATCATTAAAAAATCTGGAGACAGCAGATGCTGGAGAGGATGTGGAGAAATAGGAACACTCTTACACTGTTGGTGGGAGTGTAAATTAGTTCAACCATTGTGGAAGACAGTGTGGCGATTCCTCAGGGACCTAGAAATAGAAATTCCATTTGACCCAGCAATCCCATTACTGGGTATATATCCAGAGGACTATAAATCGTTCTACTATAAGGACACATGCACACAAATGTTCATTGCAGCACTGTTTACAATAGTAAAGAACTGGAACCAACCCAAATGCTCAACGATGATAGACTGGACTGGGAAAATGTGGCACGTATACACCATGGAATATTATGCAGCAATCAAAAATGATGAGTTTGTGTCCTTTGTAAGGACATGGATGAATCTGGAGAACATCATTCTCAGCAAACTGACACAAGAACAGAAAAAGTAATACCGCATATACTCACTCATATGTGGGTGAGAAAAATGAGAACACATGGACACAGAGAGGCGGTCTACTATACAGTGGGGTCTATTGGGGGAATGGGGGAGGGACAGCGGGGGCTGAGGAGGGATAGCCTGGGGATGAATGCCAAGTGTGGGTGAATGGGAGGAAGGTAGCAAAACACACTGCCACGTGTGTACTTATGTAACTATCTTGCACGTTCTGCACATGTACCCCAAAACCTATAATGCAATAAAAATTAAAAAAAAAAAGTTGTACTTCGTAAAGGTGTAGTCACCGAAGTCTCTTAAACTTACCTTCAATTGTAAATAAGATCAGACAGTGAATGCTATAGGTAAATACTTAGGTTCCTCACTCATCTTCTTTCTTTTGGAATGTGTTAGACAACAGTCTGTCTTATAGTGACATGACTCCCCTACAACTAGATTCTGTCAAGAGGCATGGCAAGGGAGTTTTGCTTTAGTGAGGTGAAGAATAATTTTTTTCTCCTACTAAGGAAGGAAGCAAGCATTGGCACCTTCTGATAGCAAAGGGGCATTGACAGTTTTGTTTCTATATATTTTTCACATCATATAGTACTTCCTGGCAGACTGCCACACCTTCCCAGTGTTTTTTAAGTTTCTCTCTGAACATGAGGTGTGGTTCAGATTGAATAAGCTATTAAAGGAGTGATATTTCCATGGTTCTTTCTGTGGGAGGTAAAATGAGAGATGAATTTGGGACTTGTTATATGTAGGGCAGAGCACGTAGCTACAGCTAAGTAAATAATCCAGCACCTTCCCCAAAGAGTATTAGCCAGAGTAACACATTGATCTCTCTTGAGCTCTTCTCCACTGGTGGCTTAAAAGTCTTTGCAAGTATCCCTGTTTCTGGTCTGATTTCTATGTTTTTGCTGGCTTTTGGTAATAGCGTTTTTTATCCTAAACTGAACAGTTTTAACTGAAGAGCTAGAAAGGATGTGTTGTGTTCAACAAAATAAGTGCAGTAGCTCCCCCTGAACTGTGGAATATACATTCCACAGTGAATGCCTGAAACCACTAATAGTACTGAGTCACACACTGTTTTTTTCTATACATGCATATCTGTGATAAAGTTTAATTTATAAATTAGATACAGTAAGAAATTAACAATAATAATAAAATATAAAATTATAATAATATGCTGTAATAAAAGTTACTTGAATGTCATCTCCTAAAATTTACTGTGTGGTTCTCACCCTTTTGCTTGAAGGGTGTGAAGTGATACAATGCCTATGTAATGAAATGAAGTGAGGTGAATGGCATAGGCACTGTAATGTGGTTTTAGGGCACTATTAACTCACTGAGTCTAAGTGAGAAAAAAGATCAGTAGCTTTAAGTGATCCTGCATCTTCAAGCCTTAATGATGTTGATGGCCAGGTGCTGGGGGAGACCATGTTGATAACTAATGGGTGGGTAGCAGATGCAGTGTGGATGTGCTACAGGATGATTCACATCCTGGGCTGGATAGAGGGGGATAGCTCAAGATTTTATTGTGCTTCTCAGAATGGCACATTAAAACTTAAGACTTGCTTATTTCTGGAGTTTTTAATGTAGTATTTTGGGAATACAGTTGATCATCAGCAGATGTAAAATTTGTTTGGTCTTTGACTCATTTCTTGGTGTACAGTTCTTAAAACCCTTAGAATTTCCAAAGTGATGTCTTTTTGTATGTCAATTATTGAAGGCTGGAAGCCCCTAGTTTGCTTCAGGATGGGACCAGTCACCAGAAAAATCATGACATGATTGATTAGAGGATTTATATCTCCTGGCTCACTCTGAAAACTCTGGAAAAGAGAGAAAAGGTGAAGATTGTCAGTCACCAATGGCCAGTGATTTATTTAATCAATGATGCCTAGGTAATAAAGCTTTCATAAAGACCCAAAGTGACTGGGCTTGGAGAGCTTCCAGATTGCTAAATGCATGGAGGTTCCATGAGGGTGGTGTGCCATGAAAGGGCAGGGAATATTTTTTCCACCTCCACCATATTTTGCACTATGCATCTCTTCATCTGTACCTTTTGTAATGTCATTCATAGTAAACTGGTAAATATGTTTTCCTGAGTACTTAGAGCCACTCCACCAATTCAATTTAACCCAAAGAGGGAGTCCTGGGAACCCCAATTTGAAGCCAGTTCGTCAGAAATTCTGGAGCTTCAGACTTAGAACTCTTAGAACTAATGTAGAAAGGTGGTCTCATGGGACTGAGCCTTTTAGCTGTGGAACATAATGTTATCTGCAGATAGAGTGTGCAAATTGAATTAGAATATGTTTAGCTTGTGTTCTGAAGAAATGACTGCTTTTTTGCTGGTGAGGAAAAACTCCCCACATGTTTGGTCACAGGAGCCTTCTTTGTTGATGATTGTTGCTCTGGCATGATAGCAGAGAAAAACATGTCAAGGATGTCTTTTTCACAGATATTACTGGATACTCTATTTTAACTGCCCTTATATTTTGGTCCAGAAATCATGCTCTTTGACACTGTTCACTCATCACACCTGTTATGCTAACAATGCTTTTTTAGTTAATCTCATATTGTTTGGTTAGGGTGACTTGTATCCTGCAGTTTACTTGTAGATATCAAGTTTTGATAAATTTATTATTCTTTTCATCTAATAAATACAAAGTAAAAAAATTAAGGGTTCTTACTGTATTAATTATCTACCAATAGGTTAAATTAATATTAATTCTAATAAGGTCCCAGGTATGCTCCCAAAGGAATACTTTGTAACAAAATGTCAGTCCTATGATTTAAAAAACGTAAAACAAAAAACATGGTCTAAAGCATGCACACAAGTGTTGATAATTTTGTTATGAAGATAGAATCTTGCTGTTTCCCAAGCTGGTCTCAAACTTCTGGGTCCTCAAGTGGTCCGTCTGCCTCAGTCTCCCAAGTAGTTAAGATTACAGGCAGGCATCACTGTATATTCTTATGTTTTTAATATTCTAAATATTTATTATTGATTTACATGGATTTCACCTTTTTTAAATAGATGCTGGGAGTTCTGAAGAATCTTCAACCAGGTAGGATTTTACAAATTAAAAAAGTTTTTTAAACTAAGGAAATATAGAAAATTTCCAAGATGGTGATGTAGGAACAACTCAAGATCGCACCTCTCAGTGAAGGCACAGAGGGTGAGTCCTAGCTGCATTTTCAGACAGACCTTTGTTGCCCACAGAACGAGAAAATTTTCAGGTGTAAGAGAGACACTGGACACCAGTGCAGCCCTTTTGTCTTGCGTGGAAATTTCAGCCAGCACCACAGAGCAGCAGCACTCCGCACAATACTCACTGGTCTGGGTGCCCTGTTAAACCAGCAATCTGAGATTTGGGAGGGCATATTAACATGTCCATCTGATTAAATGGGACTTGGACAGTGAGACAGACCAGGAGATTCCCGGGAAGTGTGATCTGAGCTGGTGCAGTGGGTCACAGCATGGGAAATCACACAGATCCCAATGCCCTATCAGCAGGTAAATGAAAAACCTTTGACAGTCAAGCGTTCAACTTAAAAAAAAAAGAGAGAGAGAGAGAGAAAGGACTTTGAGGCAGGGAAACAGGTAATCAGGCTCAGCAGGTCCCATCCCAACAGGAACAAACAAAATGGCGATATGAAATGCTCGTGGTTGAGTGTTTTACTGCGGCTCAGCTGAATCCAGGATGGTGCAGCTCGGTGGGGAGGGTGTCCACCACTACGAACGCATTCCACTCCTACTGAGGTACACGCCCATTGCTGAAGCAGCCTGCCATTGCCAAGAAAACCAGCCATAACAGAGAGATTCTGCCAAGAAAACAGAACCCACAACAGTAGGGTGGAGCCCCGTGGCAGCAGAGCAGATGCCACAGTAGCAGGGTGGAGCTCGGCAGGCAAATAGTGACTAGAATGCCTTTAGCTGGGCAGGACAGTGCAACGGATATTCATAAAGAAAGCCCCAACTCCCTGAAGCAGCATCTGAGGGAAAAACGCGGGTATTATAAGTTCTGCTGCAGCAGACCTCAACACACCCACCAAACAACGCTGAATGAACAACGGAGCTCACAGCTCAGCACTTGAGCTCTTATAAAGTACAGACTGTCTCCTCAATCAGCTCCCTGACCCTTGTATATCAAAAGATTCACCTCAAAAAGGACTAATCAGACTGACATTTGGCAGGCATCATTCTGGGACAAAGATAGCAGAAGAAGAATCTGGTAGCATCCCTCACTGTTCTGCAGCTGCTACAGGTGTACCCCAGAGAAGCAGGACCTGAAGTGGACCTCAGCAGTTATACAGCAGAGGGGCTAGACTGTTAGAAGGTAAACTAAGTAACAGAAATACTTCATCATCAAAAATATGGGCATTTACTCAGAGGCTCAATTGAAAAGTCAGCAATTACTAAGATGACAGATGGACAAATCCAAAAGATAAAAGACACCAGCGCAAAAGGAGGAAAACACCAAAACCAAAACACCTCACCTCCTTCAAAGGACCAAATCACCTCACTACCAAGGGAACAAAGCTGTACGGAGAATGAGTGTGACAAAATGATGAAATCAGACTTCAGAAGGTGGATAATGAGAAACTTCAATGAGCTAAAGGAACATGTTCTAAATCAATGCAAAGAAACTAAGAACCTTGAAAACATGTCAAGGATGTCTTTTTCACAGATATTACTGGATACTCTATTTTAACTGCCCTTATATTTTGGTCCAGAAATCATGCTCTTTGACACTGTTCACTCATCACACCTGTTATGCTAACAATGCTTTTTTAGTTAATCTCATATTGTTTGGTTAGGGTGACTTGTATCCTGCAGTTTACTTGTAGATATCAAGTTTTGATAAATTTATTATTCTTTTCATCTAATAAATACAAAGTAAAAAAATTAAGGGTTCTTACTGTATTAATTATCTACCAATAGGTTAAATTAATATTAATTCTAATAAGGTCCCAGGTATGCTCCCAAAGGAATACTTTGTAACAAAATGTCAGTCCTATGATTTAAAAAACGTAAAACAAAAAACATGGTCTAAAGCATGCACACAAGTGTTGATAATTTTGTTATGAAGATAGAATCTTGCTGTTTCCCAAGCTGGTCTCAAACTTCTGGGTCCTCAAGTGGTCCGTCTGCCTCAGTCTCCCAAGTAGTTAAGATTACAGGCAGGCATCACTGTATATTCTTATGTTTTTAATATTCTAAATATTTATTATTGATTTACATGGATTTCACCTTTTTTAAATAGATGCTGGGAGTTCTGAAGAATCTTCAACCAGGTAGGATTTTACAAATTAAAAAAGTTTTTTAAACTAAGGAAATATAGAAAATTTCCAAGATGGTGATGTAGGAACAACTCAAGATCGCACCTCTCAGTGAAGGCACAGAGGGTGAGTCCTAGCTGCATTTTCAGACAGACCTTTGTTGCCCACAGAACGAGAAAATTTTCAGGTGTAAGAGAGACACTGGACACCAGTGCAGCCCTTTTGTCTTGCGTGGAAATTTCAGCCAGCACCACAGAGCAGCAGCACTCCGCACAATACTCACTGGTCTGGGTGCCCTGTTAAACCAGCAATCTGAGATTTGGGAGGGCATATTAACATGTCCATCTGATTAAATGGGACTTGGACAGTGAGACAGACCAGGAGATTCCCGGGAAGTGTGATCTGAGCTGGTGCAGTGGGTCACAGCATGGGAAATCACACAGATCCCAATGCCCTATCAGCAGGTAAATGAAAAACCTTTGACAGTCAAGCGTTCAACTTAAAAAAAAAAGAGAGAGAGAGAGAGAAAGGACTTTGAGGCAGGGAAACAGGTAATCAGGCTCAGCAGGTCCCATCCCAACAGGAACAAACAAAATGGCGATATGAAATGCTCGTGGTTGAGTGTTTTACTGCGGGCTCAGCTGAATCCAGGATGGTGCAGCTCGGTGGGGGAGGGGTGTCCACCACTACGAACGCATTCCACTCCTACTGAGGTACACGCCCATTGCTGAAGCAGCCTGCCATTGCCAAGAAAACCAGCCATAACAGAGAGATTCTGCCAAGAAAACAGAACCCACAACAGTAGGGTGGAGCCCCGTGGCAGCAGAGCAGATGCCACAGTAGCAGGGTGGAGCTTCGGCAGGCAAATAGTGACTAGAATGCCTTTTAGCTGGGCAGGACAGTGCAACGGATATTCATAAAGAAAGCCCCAACTCCCTGAAGCAGCATCTGAGGGAAAAACGCGGGTATTATAAGTTCTGCTGCAGCAGACCTCAACACACCCACCAAACAACGCTGAATGAACAACGGAGCTCACAGCTCAGCACTTGAGCTCTTATAAAGTACAGACTGTCTCCTCAATCAGCTCCCTGACCCTTGTATATCAAAAGATTCACCTCAAAAAAAAAAAAAAGAACTAATCAGACTGACATTTGGCAGGCATCATTCTGGGACAAAGATAGCAGAAGAAGAATCTGGTAGCATCCCTCACTGTTCTGCAGCTGCTACAGGTGTACCCCAGAGAAGCAGGACCTGAAGTGGACCTCAGCAGTTATACAGCAGAGGGGCTAGACTGTTAGAAGGTAAACTAAGTAACAGAAATACTTCATCATCAAAAATATGGGCATTTACTCAGAGGCTCAATTGAAAAGTCAGCAATTACTAAGATGACAGATGGACAAATCCAAAAAGATAAAAAGACACCAGCGCAAAAAGGAGGAAAACACCCAAAACCAAAACACCTCACCTCCTTCAAAGGACCAAATCACCTCACTACCAAGGGAACAAAGCTGTACGGAGAATGAGTGTGACAAAATGATGAAATCAGACTTCAGAAGGTGGATAATGAGAAACTTCAATGAGCTAAAGGAACATGTTCTAAATCAATGCAAAGAAATTGAGAACCTTGAAGAAAGAAAAAAAGATTTGAAAAAAAGATTCTTAAAAATGATAACAAAAATGGACAACTTAGAGAGGAATATGAATGAATGGAAGGATCTGAAAACACAACACCAGAACTTCACGAAGCATGCACAAGTTTCAACAGCTGTATTGAACAAGCAGAAGAAAGAATATCAGAAATCAAAGATCAACTCAATGAAATAAAATGAGAAACCAAGATTAGAGAAAAAAGTGCAAAAATTATGAACAAAATCTCCAAGAAATGTGGGACTATGTGAAGAGACCTAACTTACGTTTGATAGGTGTACCAGAATGTGATGAAGAGAATGAATCCAAGCTGGATAATACTCTTTAGAATATTATCCAGAAAAATTTCCCCAACCTAAAAAAGCAGGCAAATACTCAACTCCAGAAAATACAGAGAACACCACAGGGATATTTAACATAAAGAGCAACCCCAAGGCACATAATCATCAGATTCACCAGGGTTTAAATGAAGGAGAAAATACTAAGGGCAGCCAGAGAGAAAGGTTGGGTCACTCACAAAGGGAAGCCCATCAGACTCACAGAAGATCTCTCAGCAGAAACTCTACAAGCCAGAAGAGAGTGGAGCCAATATTCAACATCCTTAAAGAAAAGAACTTTCAACATAGAATTTCATATCCAGCAAAACTGAGCTTCATAAGTGAAGGAAGAATAAAATTATTTGCCAACAAGCAAGCCCTCAGAGATTTTGTGACCATCAGGCCTGCTTTACAAGAGCTCCTGAAAGAGGCACTCCACATAGAAAAAAACAACCAGTACCGGCCATTCTAAAAACATACCAAACGCTAAAAAGCATCAACAAAATGAAGAATCTGCATTAACTAATGGGAAACACAACCAGCTAGCATCAAAATGGCAGGATCAAATTCACACATAACAATATAACGCTAAATGTAAATGGGCTAAATGCACCAATCAAAAGACACAGACTGGCAAATTGGATAAAAACACCAAAACCCATCGATGTGCTGTATCCAGGAAACCCATCTCACATGCAAGGATACACAAAGGCTCAAATTAAAGGGATGGAGAAATATATACCAAGCAAATGGAGAGCAAATGAAAGCAGGAGTTGGAATTCTCATTTCTGATAAAGTAACAAAGATAAAAAGACAAAAAAAGGTCATTACATAATGGTGAAAAGATCGATAAAGCAAGAAGAGCTAACGATTCTAAATATATATGGACACAGTACAGGAGCACCAAGATATATAAGGCAAGTTCTTAATGACTTACAAAGACACTTAGACTACCACACAATAATAGTGGGAGACTTTAACACTCCACTGTCAATAGCAGACAGATCAACCAGACAGAAAATTAACAAGGATACTCAGGGCTTCAACTCAGACCTGGAACAAGCAAACCTGATAGATATTAACAGAACTCTCCACCCCAAATCCACAGAATATACATTCTTCTTAGCACCACATCACACCTACTCCAAAATTGACCACATAATTGGAAGTAAAGCACCCTTCAGTAAATGCAAAACAACTGAAATTATAACAGTCTCTCAGACAATAGTGCAATCAAGTTAGGACTCAGAATTCATAAAATAACTCAAAACCGCAAAGCTTCATGGAAACTGAACAACCGGCTCTTCAATGTTGATTGGATAAACAATGAAATAAATGCAGAAATAAAGAAGTTCCTCAAAACCAATGAGAACAAAGACACAACATTCTAGAAACTCTGGGACACATATAAAGCAGTCTCTAGAAAAAAAATATATAGCAATAAGGGCCCACATGAGAAGAGCAAAGAGATCAAAAACTGATACCCTATTGTCAAAATTGAGAAAGCTAGAGGAACAAGATCAAAAAAGCTCAAAACCTCGCCAAAGAAAAGAAATAACTAAGATCAGAGCAGAAATGTAGGAGATAGAGACACAAAAACCTTCAAAATATCAATAAATTCAAGACCTGGTTTTCCAAAAAGGTCAACAAAGTAGACAGACCACTATCCAGACTGATAAAAAAGGAAAGAGAGAACAACCAAATAGATGCAATAAAAAACAATAAAAAGAAAATCACCTGGGAGGCTTCCAAGATGGCGTCGTAGAGGCGACTCAGGATTGCAGCTCTCAGTGAAGGCGCAGAGTGTACATTCTTCTTAGCACCACATCACACCTACTCCAAAATTGACCACATAATTGGAAGTAAAGCACCCTTCAGTAAATGCAAAACAACTGAAATTATAACAGTCTCTCAGACAATAGTGCAATCAAGTTAGGACTCAGAATTCATAAAATAACTCAAAACCGCAAAGCTTCATGGAAACTGAACAACCGGCTCTTCAATGTTGATTGGATAAACAATGAAATAAATGCAGAAATAAAGAAGTTCCTCGAAACCAATGAGAACAAAGACACAACATTCTAGAAACTCTGGGACACATATAAAGCAGTCTCTAGAAAAAAATATATATAGCAATAAGGGCCCACATGAGAAGAGCAAAGAGATCAAAAACTGATACCCTATTGTCAAAATTGAGAAAGCTAGAGGAACAAGATCAAAAAAGCTCAAAACCTCGCCAAAGAAAAGAAATAACTAAGATCAGAGCAGAAATGTAGGAGATAGAGACACAAAAACCTTCAAAATATCAATAAATTCAAGACCTGGTTTTCCAAAAAGGTCAACAAAGTAGACAGACCACTATCCAGACTGATAAAAAAGAAAAGAGAGAACAACCAAATAGATGCAATAAAAAACAATAAAAAGAAAATCACCTGGGGAGGCTTCCAAGATGGCGTCGTAGAGGCGACTCAGGATTGCAGCTCTCAGTGAAGGCGCAGAGTGTGAGTCCTAGCCGCATTCTCGGACGGAACTTTTTTGCCCACAGAACGTTGAAAGTTCCAGGTGTGGGAGAGACATGGGAGGCTACCGCAGCCGGCTTGAGTGGCTGGTACAGCCGGCGCCACAGCGCAGTGGCACTGGGCAGAAAACTCACTGGTCTGGGTGTCCTGTTAAACCGGCAATCTGAGATTTGGAAGGGCAGATTGGAATGTCCATCTGATTGAACGGGACTTGGACCATAGTGCAATCAAGTTAGAACTCAGAATTAAGAAACTTAATCAGAACTGCACAGCTTCATGGAAACTGAACAACCGGCTCTTCACTGTTGAGTGGATAAACAATGAAATGAAGGCAGAAATAAAGAAGTTCTTTGAAACCAATGAGAACGAAGACACAAGGTACCAGAATCTCTGGGACACATTTAAAGCAGTCTGTAGGGGAAAATATATAGAAATAAGTGCCCACATGAGAAAAGTGGAGAGATACAAAATTGACACCCTATCATCAAAATTGAAAGAGCTAGAGGAGCAAGATCAAAAAGCTCAAAACCTAGCCAAAGACAAGAAATAACTAAGATCAGAGCAGAACTGAAGGAGATAGAGACAAGAAAACCCTTCAAAAATCAATAAATCCAAGAGCTGGTTTTTGAAAAGATCAACAAAATAGACAGACCACTATCCAGACTGATAAAAAGAAAGAGAGAACAACCAAATAGATGCAATAAAAACAATAAAAAGAAAATCACCTGGGAGGCTTCCAAGATGGCGTCGTGAGGCGACTCAGGATTGCAGCTCTCAGTGAAGGCGCAGAGTGTGAGTCCTAGCCGCATTCTCGGACGGAACTTTTTTGCCCACAGAACGTTGAAAGTTCCAGGTGTGGGAGAGACATGGGAGGCTACCGCAGCCGGCTTGAGTGGCTGGTACAGCCGGCGCCACAGCGCAGTGGCACTGGGCAGAAAACTCACTGGTCTGGGTGTCCTGTTAAACCGGCAATCTGAGATTTGGAAGGGCAGATTGGAATGTCCATCTGATTGAACGGGACTTGGACCATAGTGCAATCAAGTTAGAACTCAGAATTAAGAAACTTAATCAGAACTGCACAGCTTCATGGAAACTGAACAACCGGCTCTTCACTGTTGAGTGGATAAACAATGAAATGAAGGCAGAAATAAAGAAGTTCTTTGAAACCAATGAGAACGAAGACACAAGGTACCAGAATCTCTGGGACACATTTAAAGCAGTCTGTAGGGGAAAATATATAGAAATAAGTGCCCACATGAGAAAAGTGGAGAGATACAAAATTGACACCCTATCATCAAAATTGAAAGAGCTAGAGGAGCAAGATCAAAAAAGCTCAAAACCTAGCCAAAGACAAGAAATAACTAAGATCAGAGCAGAACTGAAGAAGATAGAGACAAGAAAACCCTTCAAAAAAATCAATAAATCCAAGAGCTGGTTTTTTGAAAAGATCAACAAAATAGACAGACCACTAGCCAGACTGATAAAAAAGTAAAGAGAGAACAACCAAATAGATGCAATAAAAAACGATAATGGGGAAATCACCACAGATTCAACAGAAATTCAAACCATCATCAGAGAATACTACAAACAACTCTATGCACATAAACTAGTAAATCAGGAAGAAATGGATAAATTCCTGGACACTTGTGTCCTCCCAAGCCTAAACCAGGAGGAAGCCAAAACTATGATTAGACCAATAACAAGGTCTGAATTGAGGCAGCAATTAAGAGCCTACCACACAAAACAAGCCCAGGTCCAGATGGGTTCACAGCCAAAATCTACCAGACACACAAAGAGAATCTGGTACCATCCCTTCTGAAACTATTCCAAAAAATTCAAAAAGAGGGAACCCTTCCCAAATCATTTTATGAGACCAATATCATCCTGATACCAAAACCTGACAGAGACTCAACAAGAAAAAAAAAACTTCAGGCCAATATCCATGATGAACATAGATGCAAAAATCATCAATAAAATACTAGCAAACCGATTGCAACAGCACATTAAAAAACGTATCCATCATGATCAAGTAGGATTCATCCCGGGGATGCAAGGCTGGTTCAACATACGCAAGTCTTTAAATGTAACTCACCACATAAACAGAAGCAAAAACAAAAAGCACATGATTATCTCAACTGAGGCAGAGAAGGCATTTGACAAAATTCCAATGCTTTATGCTAAGAATGCTCAATAAACTTGGTATTGATGGAACACATCTCAAAGTAATGAAAGCTATTTATGACAAACCAACAACCAATATCATACTTAATGGGCAAAAACTGGAAGCATTCCCTTTGAAATCCGGCACTAGACAAGGATGCCCTCTCTCACCACTCCTATTCAACATAGTACTGGAAGTTCTAGCCAGAGCTATCAGGCAAGAAAAAGAAATAAAGGGTATTCAAATAGGAAAGGTGGAAGCCAAATTGTCTCTATTTGCAGAAGACATGATAGTATACCTAGGAGACCCCATCGCCTCAGCCCAAAAGCTCCTGAAACTGATAAGCAACTTCAGTAACGTCTCAGGATATAAAATCAATGTTCAAAAATCACAAGCATTCCTATACAACAATAACAAACTTAAAGAGAAGCAAATCAAGAATAAACTGCCATTCACAATTGCTACAAAGAAAATAAAATACCTAGGAATACAACTCACAAGGAACGTAAGGGACCTCTTCAAAGAAAACTACAAACCACTGCTCAAGGAAATAAGAGAGGACACAAACAAATAAAGAAAAATTCCATGTTCATGGTTAGGAAGAATCAATATCGTGAAAATGGCTCTACTGCCCAAAGTAATTTACACAATTAATGCTATGACCATCAAACTACCATTGAATTTCTTCACAGAACTGGAGAAAACCACTATGAACTTCATATGGAACCAAAAGAGAGCCCGCATAGCCAAGTCAATTCTAAGCAAAAGGAACACAGCGGGAGGCATCACACTACCAGACTTCAAACTATACTACAAGGCTACAGTAATCAAAAGATCATGGTGCTGGTACCAAAACAGAGATATAGACCAATGGAACAGAACAGAGGCATCGGACGCAAAACAACGTATCTACAACCATATAATCTTTGATAAACCAGACAAAAACAAGCAATGGGGAAAGAATTCCCTGTTTAATAAATGGTGTTGGGAAAACTGGCTAGCCATGTGCAGAAAGCAGAAACTGGACCCCTTCCTGACACCTTACACTAAAATTAACTCCAGATGAATTAAAGACTTAAACATAAGACCTGACGCCATAAAAACCCTAGAAGAAAATCTAGGCAAAACCATTCAGAACATAGGAGTAGGCAAGGATTTCATGACCAAAACACCAAAAGCATTGGCAACAAAAGCCAAAACAGACCAATGGGACCTAATCAAACTCCACAGCATCTGCACGGCAAAAGAAACAGTCACTAGAGTGAATCGGCAATTATCAGAATGGGAAAAAATCTTTGCAGTTTACCCAACTGACAAAGGGCTGATATCCAGAATTTACAACGAACTCAAACAGATTTACAGGAAGAAAACAAACAAGCCCATTCAAAAATGGGCAAAGGATATGAACAGACAGCTTACAAAAGAAGATATGCATGAGGCCAACAAACATATGAAAAAATGCTCATCATCACTGGTCATTAGAGAGATGCAAATCAAAACCACGTTGAGAAACCATCTCACGTCAGTTAGAATGGCGATCATTAAAAAATCTGGAGACAGCAGATGCTGGAGAGGATGTGGAGAAAGAGGGACACCCTTACACTGTTGGTGGGAGTCTAAATTAGTTCAACCATTGTGGAAGATAGTGTGGCAATTTCTCAAAAACCTAGAAAAAGAAATTCCATTTGACCCAGCAATCCCATTACTTGGTATATATCCAAAAGATTATAAATGATTCTACTATAAGGACACATGCACACGAATGTTTACTGCAGCACTGTTTACAATAGCAAAGACCTGGAACCAACCCAAATGCTCATGGATGATAGACTGGACTGGGAAAATGTGGCAAATATACATCATGGAATATTATGCATCAATCAAAAATGATGAGTTTGTGTCCTTTGTAAGGACATGGATGAATCTGGAGAACATCATTCTCAGCAAACTGACACAAGAACAGAAAAAGAAATACCGCATATACTCACTCACAGGTGGGTGAAAATAATGAGAACACATGGACACAGGGAGGTTTCTACTACACACTGGGGTTTATTGGGGAGAATGTGGGAGGGACAGTGGGGGGAGCTGGGGAGGGATAGCCTGGGGATAAATGCCAAGTGTGGGTGAAGGTGGGGAAGGCAGCAAAACACACTGCCATGTGTGTACCTATGCAACTATCTTGCACGTTCTGCACATGTACCCCAAAACCCATAATGCAATAGAAATTTAAAAATTTTAAATAAAGAGAATCACCACGAATTCCACAGAAATTCAAACCATCATCAGAGAATACTACAAGAAACTCAATGCACATAAACTACTAAACCTGGAAGAAATGGATAAATTCCTGGACACCTGTGTTCTCCCAAACCTAAACCAAAAGGAAGCTGGCACTATGAATAAACCAAAAACAAGGTCTGAAGTCGAGGCAGCAATTAAGAGCCTACCACACAAAAGAAGCCCAGGTCCAGACGGGTTCACAGCCGAATTCTACCAAGCACACAAAGAGAACCTGGCACCATTTCTTTTGAAGCTATTCCAAATAATCCAAAAAGAGGGAATTCTTTCCAAATCATTTTATAAGCCCAACATCCTGATACCAAAACCCGGCAGAGACTCAACAAGTAAAGAAACCTTTAGGCCAATATCCATTATGAACATAGATGCAAATATCTTCAATAAAATACTGGCAAACCTATTGCAATAGCAAATTAAAAAGCTTACCCATCATTATCAAGTAGGATTCATCCCGGGGATGCAAGGCTGGTCCAACTTATGCAAGTATATAAACCTAATTCACCACATAAACAGAAGCGAAAACAAAAACCACATGATTATCTCAATTGACACAGAGAAGGCATTTGACAAAACTCAACAGCTCTTTATGCTAGAAATCTTCAATAAACTTGGTATTGATGGAACACATCTCAAAGTAATAAAAGCTATTTATGACAAACCAACCGCCAGTATCATACTAAATGAACAAAAACTGGAAGCATTCCCTTTGAAATCTGGCATGAGACAAGGATGCCCTCTCTCACCACTCCTATTCAACATAGTACCGAATGTTCTAGCCAGAGCCTTCAGGCAAGAAAAAGAAATAAAGGGTATTCAAGAAGAAAGGTGGAAGCCAAATTGTTTCTATTTGTAGACGACATATTAGTATATCTACAAGACCCCATCACCTCAGCCCAAAGATTTCTGAAACTGATAAGCAACTTGAGCAAAGACTCAGGATATAAAATCAATGTGCAAAAATCACAAGCATTTCAATACCCTAATAACAGACTTAAAGAGAATCAAATCAAAAGAGGACTGCCATTCACAATTGCTACAAAGAGAATAAAATACCTAGGAATACAACTTACAAGAAATGTAAGGGACCTCTTCAAAAAAAACTACAAACCACTGCTCAAGGAAATAAGAGAGTACACAAACAGATGGAGAAACGTTCCATGTTTATGGTTAGGAAGAATCAATATCGTGAAAATGGCTATACTGCCCAAAGTACTTTACAGAATCAACACTATCCCCATCAAGCTACCACTGAATTTCTTCACAGAACTGAAAAACCTCCTTAAACTTCATATGGAACCAAAAGAGAGCCCGCATAGCCAAGTCAATTCTAAGCAAAAAGAACACAGCAGAATGCATCACACTACCAGACTTCAAACTATACTACAAGGCTACAGTAATCAAAACAGCATGGTACTGGTACCAAAACAGAGATATAGACCAATGGAACAGAACAGAGGCATCAGAAGCAACACAACATATTTACAACCATATAATCTTTGATAAACCAGACAAAAACAAGCAATAGGGAAATGATTTTCTGCATAATAAATGGTGTTGAGAAAACTGGTTAGCTATGTGCAGAAAGCAGAAACTGGACCCTTTCTTGACACATTACACTAAAATTAACTCCAGATGAATTAAAGACTTAAACATAAGACCTGGCAGCATAAAAACCCTAGAAGAAAATCTAGAAAAAACCATTTAGGAAATAGTAGTCGGTAAGGACTTCATGACAAAAACACCAAAAGCATTGGCAACAAAAGCCAAAATAGACAAATGGGACCTAATCAAACTCCATGGCTTCTGCATAGCAAAAGAAACAGTCACTAGGGTGAATAGGCAACAAATAGAATGGGAAAAAATTCTCTTCAGTTTACCCATCTGAGAAAGGGCTGATATCCAGAATTTACAAAGAACTCAAACAGATTTACAGAAAAAAAAAACAACCAAGCCCATTCAAAAATGGGTAAAGGTTATAAACAGACACTTTAGAAAAAATGACATACATGAGACCAACAAAGACATAAAAAAATGCTCATCATCACTGGTCATTAGAGAGATGCAAATCAAAACATCATTGAGATACCATCTCACGCCAGTTAGAATGACGATCATTAAAAAATCTGGAGACAACAGATGCTATAGAGGATGTGGAGAAGTAGGAACACTCTTACACTGTTGGTGGGAGTGTAAATTAGTTCAACCATTGTGGAAGACAGTGTGGCGATTCCTCAGGGACCTAGAAATAGAAATTCCATTTGACCCAGCAATCCCATTACTGGGTATCTATCCAAAGGACTATAAATCGTTCTACTATAAGGACACATGCACACGAATGTTCATTGCAGCACTGTTTACAATAGCAAAGTCCTGGAACCAACCCAAATGCCCAACGATGATAGACTGGACTGGGAAAACGTGGCACATATACACCATGAAAGATTATGCAGCAATCAAAAATGATGAGTTTGTGTCCTTTGTAGGGACATGGATGAATCTGGAGAACATCATTCTCAGCAAACTGACACAAGAACAGAAAAAGAAATACCGCATATACTCACTCATAGGTGGGTGAGAAAAATGAGAACACATGGACACAAAGAGGCGGTCTACTATACACTGGGGACTGTTGGGGGGAATGGGGGAGGGACAGCAGGAGGGGCTGGGGGGGATAGCCTGGGGATGAATACCAAGTGTGGGTGAGGGGGAGGAAAGCAGCAAAGCACACTGCCATGTGTGTACCTATGCAACTATCTTGCTTGTTCTGCACATGTACCCCCAAACCTATAATGCAATAAAAATTAAAAAAAAAAGCCAAAATAGACAAATGGGACCTAATCAAACTCCATGGCTTATGCATGGCAAAAGAAACAGTCACTAGGGTGAATAGGCAACAAATAGAATGGGAAAAAATTCTTTTCAGTTTACCCATCTGAGAAAGGGCTGATATCCAGAATTTACAAAGAACTCAAACAGATTTACAGGAAAAAAAGAAAAAACAACCAAGCCCATTCAAAAATGGGTAAAGAATATAAACAGACACTTTAGAAAAAAAGACATACATGAGACCAACTAAGACATAAAAAAATGCTCATCATCACTGGTCATTAGAGAGATGCAAATCAAAACATCATTGAGATACCATCTCACGCCAGTTAGAATGACGATCATTAAAAAATCTGGAGACAACAGATGCTATAGAGGATGTGGAGAAGTAGGAACACTCTTACACTGTTGGTGGGAGTGTAAATTAGTTCAACCATTGTGGAAGACAGTGTGGCGATTCCTCAAGGACCTAGAAATAGAAATTCCATTTGACCCAGCAATGTCATTACTGGGTATTTATCCAAAGGACCATAAATTGTTCTACTATAAGAACACATGCACACGAATGTTTATTGCAGCACTGTTTGCAATAGCAAAGACCTGGAGCCAACCCAAATGCCCATCGATGATAGAATGGACTGGGAAATTGTGGCACATTTACCCCATGGAATATTATGTAGCAATCAAATTGATGAGTTTGTTTCCTTTGTGAGGACATGGCTGAATCTGGAGAACATCATTCTCAGCAAACTGATACAAGAACAGAAAACAAAATACCACATATTCTCACTCATAGGCAGTTGATAAAAAGGAGAAAACATGGACACAGGGAGGGGGGTACTACACACTGGGGTCTATTGGGGAAAATAGTGGAGGGACCGCAGTGGGGGATGTGGGGACGGATAGCCTGGGGAGAAATGCCAAATGTGGATGAAGGGGAGGAAGGCAGCAAAACACACTGCCATGTGTATACCTATGCAACTATCTTGCACGTTCTGCACATGTACCCCAAAACCTAAAATGCAATTAATATATATATATATATATATATATATATATATATATATAATCTGTTGAGATTTTTTTTCTTAGGCTAGAACCCTATTAATGCCTATGCATTTATCATCTCATAAAGCCATCACAACATCTGTGTTTCTATAACTTACTGTTCATTAAATAGGCAGGTATAGTTTAGAGAGGTTGATTTCTTGATTCATGTTTCCATAGTTAACAAAGTAGCCAGCCCACAGTTTGACAATTAGCCTGCCTCGCTTCCAAATCTCTTCTCCTGCTCCTCAGCATAGATTGTTAGAGATCTATGCAGCATTGAATCAAAGCATAGGTCCAAATCCTATTTAGATTAATTAAATTGAGACATAACAATATTTATTTTTGATAATTTAGACATAACAAAAATTAATTTAGTTAGCAAATTAACAAACTAATTTAAATGCGACAAATCTAAAGATGTGTTAGAAATGTTAAGGTTATTGTCAGAATGAGGTTAGTTCAAGAGTTTATCCTAATAAATTTGACAATTTCAGTGGTAACCAGTATCTTATTTTTACCATTAAAGGCTTTAGGGCAGATTTTACTTAGCTTTGGCCATGGGACTGTAAGTTTTAGAAAAGCAAGTTTAGGCAAGTCTTAGAGAGAAATTATTTGACTTCCCAAATTGGTTTTCCCTTTAGGCTTATATTTTCACTACTTTCATGTATTTTCAAATTTAAGTTTGAGGGATAACCTGGTGATGAATGCCAGGTGTGGGTGAGGGGGAGGAAGGCAGCAAAGCACACTGCCATGTGTGTACCTATGCAACTGTCTTGCACGTTCTGCACATGTGCCCCCAAACCTATAATGCAATAAAAATTAAAAATAAAAATAAAATAAATAAAATAAAAAAATAAATAAAATAAATAAATTTAAGTAATTTTTCTTTTTCCACGACTTTTTTATAATCTTGTCTTGATGTTTTAAACGTTTCTTCTCTGTTCTTTTTTTGTGTGTGTGTGTTTCTTTTTTTCTTTTTCAAATTCTGCTGGCTATGTTTTTCTATAGCCAGAAATTTCCAGTTTTTGTATAGACCGAATAAACACATGGAATTACAAAGTTTTAGAAAAAAAACTAACTAAAATACCTCTTAGTACTTCAACCTGTGTTGAACTTTCTGGCCAAGTGATTCTCTAGATAGAGAACCTGAGACTCAAAGAGATGAAGATGTTTTTTTGTAGACATAGGAAGTGGCAAAAATTAGATGTGAACTTATTTTAAAGCCCAGTACTTTTTCTTCCCTTTTATCATATTTATGTTTTAATAATAGAAAGAGTGAGTGAGTCTTGTGCAACCCATGGATAGAATAAAAATAGAATAAACTGGTGAACCCAATGGAAGCAGATAAGAATGAAATGAGCAGGAGAAGGCCAAGTTTGAAGAGAAACAACACTGGATTGGATAGGAGAATGGAATCTTCCATAAAAGATCAGAATCTTGGGGTTTATGACAAGTTAGACAAAGATAAATTTTAAAGCTGAAGGACACAAGATATTTGGAATTATCTACAAGGCACATTAAAATAGAAGTTTCAAACCTGTTCTAAACAGTGGCCTTTTTTTTTGTCAAGAACTGGCAAACTTGAAGATTTTCACTGAGAGATGATAAAAGATTTTGAGACACTGGGAGAAGCGTCTACAGCAGACAAAAATGTGGTATTATCTACTTCCATCCTTACAGAGGAGTGGCTTAGAGCCCACAGAGTCCAAAGGGCTAAAGATTGCTGAACTACACAGATTCATGGCCCAACTACGTAGATTCATGGTATAAGTGTTTGTTTTTGGTAATTTTTAAAATCTCCTGCAGGTGGTAATTTTGCAAAACGGTTTTTCATAAACTAGTGCACGGGGTATAGCTGTGATCCCACAGACGCATCTGCATCTAAAGGAAGCCTTTACTCCAGAAAGCAATAGAGCAGGATTGAGGGAACACTGATGATGATGTCTGTTTTCCCTGCCTTACTTTTACCCTAAGCCGAGGGCGCTCTGCCCAACCTCACTCAGCTCTTCAAATGCATTCTGGGCAGGTAAGGGTCATGCCCAGCTTTCCCTGGTGTCCATGGCACCAGCCTGTTTTTTGTGCCAGTACTGTTGGTGGCAGGAGAGAAGGAAATCTGGCAAGTTAGCGGGAAAGCAGCTGACATGGAAAACAAGAATGTCCTGGTGGGAACAGATTCATTCATCTGATTGGATAGTTGTAATGAGACACGTCTTGGTTCAACCACTCAATAGGGTGCCTCTGGCACGTTCTGACCACCCTTGATATTGATCCCAGAAAACATCTCACCTCCTGAGATATACATTGAAATACCCAAGCACTAGCTTTGCATATTTCTGACTTCCTAGGACAAAATGTCATCACATTTCAACTTAAAATAATCTGTCTTCTTTCAGTTTAATTATTTGTGGTGTTCTTTTAAATTGAAATTGCATGTAGTAAAGTGCAGAAGTCTTAGAAGTACAGTTTAGTGAATATTTTGGTCTGTGCACACCTGTGTACACCCAGACCTCATTATGGGTTATTTTCATCCTCCCAGCAGGCTCTCTTGAACACCCCCCTAAGGGTAACTGCTGTTCTGAGATGTCTCACCAATGATTAATTTTGCCTGTTGTTGGATTTCACATAATTGGAATAATGCAGTATCTTTTGTATCTGGCTTCTGTCATTCAACATTATTACCGTGAAGTTTATCGGTGTTATGTGTAGTTCCTTTTAAAATAGTATTTGCTATTTAATAATAAGAGTAGATAATCAATTTGTGTACTTCTCTCTAATTCACTCTTTGATTCTGAAGACACCTATTGGATGGATCGTTTATTGTTAGACCTGTTTTATAGGTGATAAAAGGGCTGCATAGAGGTTTTAAGTATTGCTCCCAAGGTCACACTTCTAATAAATGATGACGTCAGTACTAGTTCTGGTTTTCTGATGCACAGCATCATTCTCCATTAATTATGAAGTCTGTGCCTTAACCTGTCTTATGAATGATAGAAGAAGTAAAGGATGAGAGGAGGGAAGGGCCTCCAAACTGAGCATGTTTTTGTATTTTACTGTTTAGTATTTTGGTTAGAGACTGACCAGTTAATTTAAAGGAGTTAACACTGAACCCAGCCAACCCGCCAACACCTGTAAAGTACGTAAGGAATGGAGAAGGAGAAGAGAAAAGAGGTAGCCAACTTGGCTCAGCAGACAGACAGCCACATCGAGGCAATGCAGCTCATCAGAAAGCAGACCATCCTAGCATAGCTCTCAGTTGCATGCAAATCATGTATTTGTCCAGTGAGGTTGCTGTTTGCAGGCCACTGAATATGTCATGGAGAATTTTTGCCATAGTGGCATTATTGGGGCTTTTTGGTCTCTGAATGTGGGCAGGCCATCCAGGCTCTGTGTGGTACAGTGCTTTGGGGAAGGTGGAATGGTGTGAGTTCTCTTCCTTTTCTCAAGTGGCCCTTGTGACACAGCTGAAGTGTCTTTGCAGCATTGATATTTTATTGATGGCCTCAGTTTTATTTTACATGCTGAGTTTCCATTGTAAGAGATTAGCTTTGAGATAAAGGGAAGCCGGGTTTTGTTTGCCTTCTGAAGAGGTTTGTTAATACCCTTTCTATTCTGTATTGTCTTTAAACAAGCAAAATCATTATTGATTTATATATATGGGCAGGTATGTATTCATTTTCATAAGCCCTCATGGCCTGCAATTCTGGTTCAGGGTGTGGCTTCTACTACTGTGATTATAGTCCCCAAGGCAGCCTACTGTATTGCCTCTGCCTTGGCACCATGAAAAATAACCCACTACCAGTCCCTGAGCCTCCCCTGAAGCCTAGACCCTGCTCCACACGAAGCTCCTGGAGCTCTAGTACCTAGACAAGGGGCAGCCAGCATTTGCAGCATGCACAGGACCAGCCTTGGGAGTTGCCTGGACCACCATGCCACCTGCCATGTACAATTCCATACAGGAAATAAGCATTGGCTCATCGATGAACACTCCTCACATGGGCGCACACCTTGGTACTCCTGCCTACATTCCCACAAATTAATTCAAATGCAGGCACACTTCCACACGCCTGTGCACACTCCCACACAAATGTGAACACTCAACACCCAGGAGCTCACATACTTGTGCTTACACTTCTGGCACAACTATGCACATATCCACACACCCATGTGCATGAGTAAACACTCCCACACGCCTGTGCACACTCCATCCACGCACACACCCAGGCACCTTTTACACTTTCGTGCATATCCGCAGACACTCATGAATGGCCACACACATTTATGCATGCTCCATCACACCTGTGGACTCCCTGTACACCTTTTCAAAACCTTGCACAATTCCACAACCCCATGCACTTTTCCACACACCTGTGAATGCTTACACACATGCCACACATCTAGGCACACCCTTGCACACTTGTGCACAATCTCGCATACCCAAGCACACTCCTACACTCCCATGTACATGCATGTATGCTCCTGCACACCAGTGCACACCCCTGTACACCCGTCCACACTCCCAAACTTCTGCACACTCCCTCACACACTCATAAATGGCCACACAAACCTGTACATGCTCCCATACACTGGCAAACACACAAACTCCCACACACGTGTGCACACTTATGCAGGCTCCCACATTCATGCATACACACACACAATAACACAGAGCCACACACACTCAGGCAGGCACCTGCCCACTTGTGCACATCTGTGTACCCTTTCACATGCTTACAAACACACCTTTGCACATGCTGCCACTAACTCTTACACAGGTGTGCACATTTCCTCATGACTGCAGAACTGAGTTTGCTCCCACATGTCCATGTACACTTGTGCATGCTGATGCTCACTCCTGCATGCCAGAGAAAGCTCTGCCAGCCCCAGATCTTGAACAAACCTTCAGAAATTGATGCTTGTCTGTCTCAGGCCAGAGAAATGCTCCTGAACTGGCCCCAGGCTCATGGTTTTGGTCTGCGTGGGAAGCTGCAGGCCTGGCCTCTTGTGCCTGTGCTGTCTCTGATTCCACAAAAGGCAGATGGCAGGTGCCAGGTTTCTGCACCCAGGTGGGAGGTTTGTTGGGGGCCACCTGAGGCTGTGACAACAGAACCCATGCTGCAAGAAGTGTGGTGTCCGGGTCCAGACTCAGAATCTGTTCCCAGAAGTGCTGCCTTACAGGGTCACCAGTCAGCTGAGGGGGAATCACTGGGTGCAGAGGGGAACTTGCAGCAGTGTTGCCCCGTTTCTGAACACAAGACAGGGCCCAGAGAGGGATTGGAGCCCTGCCTGAAGCTGCAAGAAGGCAGGTGGGGGACAGCGGGGGTGGCTGTGGGAGCAGCAATGGCAGTAGTAAATATTCTGTCTCTATTTCCCCAAGGAAGCAGAATGTACCACCTCCTCTGATTGTACCATGCTTCCAGACCCTTCTCCTCTGCAATCTGGGCCTTGCTGCCTGTGGTACACTGGGATCTGTGAAGCACCCAACCAATGGGCAACTGGCATTCAAAAGACCAGTCCTGGGAGTGCTGTGTTTGTGGGGTATGGACCGGGTCCACCATACTGCCTGCACCTTGCCTGCTGACACTGTGGGGAGACGTTAGAGAAGGTGCACAGCTGGGGCTGTGTCCTATCTAGAGCAGGGAACAGGTGGAAGATTAGTCACTACCAGTTGGCAGGAGTGGAGTTCCCCAGGTGCAGCTGGAGCAATCCAGGTCTCAGTTGTGGGCCCAGATCTCCCTGGCACCGGCCATCTGAGCTCCCACAGCATCTCAGATCTTCCAGAGGGTCTGGTGCTGAGCCTAGGCTCTATAGCAGCCCCAGGCTAGGGACAACATTGATACACTGGCCCCCTGACACCTCGGCCCCTCCAGACTTTAGGTGCCAAGGAGTGTGGGGAAAAGGCTGAGATGGGGCTATGGGGAGCTCAGCAGTGGCCTGAGGGTGTCCCTTGGTGCCAGCAGCCTGGGTGCCATGGGCATCAGTGGGGAGGCAGATATGAACAGGAAGTGAGAGGTCCCAGATAAGACCCCACTGTCAAGACGTGGAAGCCACGTAGGCTGGGGGCCAGGTGGGGACTGGAGTGAGAACCTCTGGTACCTCTTCCTACAGGCCCATAGTGCCTATGGACTCCCAGAAGTACTCTCCCCCATGCAAGATGCAGCCAATAGTTACATGAAGCAATTCAATACTATTCACTGTTGTTGCTGAGCCAGCTAATAATAAAAAAATTACGTGCAGCTGGGCCTCGTGATGGTAATCTCAGCACTTTGGGAGGCTGAGGTAGACTGGTCACTTGAGGCCAGGAATTTGAGACCAGCCTGGCCAACATGTTGAAACCCTGTCTCTACTAAAAATACAAAAATTAGGCAGCATGGTGATACACAACTCTAATCCCAGCTACTCGGGTGGCTGAGACAGGAGAACTGCTTAAACCTGAAAAGTAGAGGCTGCAGTGAGCCGAGATTTTGCCACTGAATTCCAGCGTGGACAACTGAGCAAGACTCTGCCTCAAAAAAATATTACATGCATGCCGACTGCTTCACAATAAAGTAAATGGAACAAACTTCAACCCTGATTTTCTGTACTTATGCTTAGGTGACTATACAGTGACTAACAGTGACTATAGAGCACCCTACCCAGCAACAGTCACTATAGAGGACCCTACCCAACAACTGTCACAATAGAACACCCTACCCAGCAACAGTCACTATAGATCACCTACCCAACAACAGTTAATATAGAGCATTCTACCCCAAAACAGTCTTTATAGAGCTCTCTACCCAGCAACAGTGATTATAGAGCACCCTATTCAGCAACAGTCACTATAGAGCACTCTATCTAACATCAGTCACTATAGAGCACCCTACTTAACAACAGTCACTATAAAGGATTCTACCCAACCACCAGTCACTGCAGAGCACCCTACCCAGCAACAGTGACTATAGAACACCCTATTCAGCAACAGTCACTATAGAGCACTGTACCCAACATCAGTCACTCTACAGCACCCTACCAAGCAGCAGTTATTATAGAATACCCTACCCAACAACAGTCAGTAGAGAACACCCTACTCAACAACAGTCACTATAAAGCAACCACCCATTGTCAATCTAAAGCACCCTACACAACAGCAGTCAGTATAGAGCACCTACCCAGTAACAGTCACTATAGAGCACACTACTCAGCAACAGTCACTATACAGCACCTACTCAGCAACTGTCAGTTTAGAGCACCCCACAAACAACAGTCACTGTACAGCACCTACCCAAAAACAGTCACTATAGAGCACACTACTCAGAAACAGTAACTATAGATCACACTCCATACGATGCTGACTATGTAGCACCCTACACAGCAGAGTCACTATAGAACAGTCTACCCAGAAACAGTCACTATAAAATCCATACTCAACATCAGTCACTATGGAGCCCTCTACCCAACATAAGTAACTATGAAGCATTCTACCCAATAAGAGTCACTATAGAGCACTCTACAGATCAATACCCACTATAGAGCACTCGACCCAAAAACAGTAACATATAGAGCACTCTAGCCAACAACGGTCACTATAGAGCACCCAACAAAACAACAGCCACAGTAAAGCACCTACCCAACAACAGTCACTATAGAGCACCTACCCAATGACATTCAGTATAGGCCACCTACCCAAAAAAGTCGCTATAAAGCACTCTACCAAACAACAGTTACTATAGAGCAGTGTACCCAACAACAGTCACTACGAGAACCCTACCAAAAACAGTTACTATAGATAACCCCACTCAACAACAGTCAATATAAAGAACACTACAAAGCAACAGTCACTATAGAGCACCCTACCCAACAGTCACTATAGAGCACCGTCCCAACAAGAGTCACTATAGAGCACCTTACCCAGCAACATTCACTATAGAGCACCCTACCTGACACCAGTCACAACAGATCCCCACTACCCAGCAAGAGTCACTATAGAGCAGTTACTGAAAAACAGTCACTATATTTCACTGAACCTCAAAACAGTCAATATAGACAACCTACTTTAAAGGAGTCACTAAAGAGCACTGTACACAATAGTCATTATACAACACTCCACCCAACAAAAGTCACCTATACAGCACTCTAACCAACAACAGTCACTATACAGCACCCAACCCAACAACAGTCAGTAAAGAGCACCCTACCCCAAAACAGTCACTATAGAGCAAGATATCCAACAGCAATCACTATAGGGCACCTACCCAATAACAGTTACTATAGAGCACTTCACCCAGCGAGAGTCAGTATTGAGCTCCCACCCAACAACAAACACTATAGAAAACTCCAACCAACAACATTCACTATAGTGCACCCTTCCCAACAGCAGGTACTATAGAGCACACTAACTAACAACAGACATTATAGAGCACCTACCCAACAACTGTCATTATAAAAGGCCTACCCAACAACAGTCACTATAGGACACCATACCCAACAACATTCACTAAAGATCAGCTACCGAAAAACAGTCAGTATGAAGCAAGATACCCAACAAGTCACTGTAGAGCACTCTACACAACAACAGTCACTATAGTGCACTCTACACAACAGTCTGTATAGAGCACTCCACCCAAAAACAGTAACTTATAGAGCACTCTACCCAACAACAGTCTCAATAGAGCACCTTACCCTAAACAGTCACTATAGAGCACCATGCACAGCAACAGTCACTACTGAGCACCTTTTCAACAATAGTCACTATAGAGCACCCTACCCAACAACCATCACGATACAACATCCTACCCAAGAATAGTCACTATGGAGCACTCCAACAACAAAAGTCACTATAGAGCACCCTACCCTGAAAGAGTCACTATAGAGCACTCTACCAAACAAAAGCCAGTAGAGAGCACCCTACACAATAACAGTCAGTATCTAGAGTCCCCTGCTCAATAGCAGTCACTATAGAGCACCCAACGCAACAACACCCACTACAGAGCACTCCACCTAACAACAGTCACTGTAGAGCACTCTACAAAATAATCATTATAGAATACTCCACCCAGCAACATGCACTTATGCAGCACTCTACCCAACAACAGTCACTAGAGAGAACCCCACACAACTGCAGTCCCTATAGACCACCTACTCAACAGCAGTCGCTATAGAGAACCCAACCAAAAAGCAATCAGTATAGAGCACCTACACAGCAACAGTCACTATCTTGAGCACTCTACCAAAAAGCAGTCACTATAGAGAACCCTACCCAGTAACGATCAGTATTGAGGACCACACCCAACAACAGACACTGTAGAGCACTCCACACAAGAACAGTAACTATAGCGCACACTACCAAACAACAGTTACTATAGAGAACTTTAACCAACAACAGTCACTGTAGAGCACATACCCAACCACAGTCACTATAGATCACCTACCCAACAACAGTCATAATAAAGCAACCTCCCTGACAACAGTCAGTGTACAGCACTCTACTGAAGAACAGTCAGTATAGAGCACTGTACACAGCAACAGTCACTATAGAGCACTCCATCCAATAACAGTCACTTATAAAGCACTCTACCCAACAATAGTCACTATAGACCAGCCCACCCAACAACAGTCACTATAGAGCACCCTACCCAACAACAGTCACTAAAGAGCACCTACACAACAACAGTCACTATAGAGCACTACCCAACAACAGTCACTATAGAGCACTCACCCAACAACAGTCACTATAGAGCACTCTACACAACAGTCACTATAGAGCACCCACCCAACAACAGTCATTATAGAGCACCCTACCCAACAACAGTCAATATAGAGCACCTACACAACAACAGTCACTATAGAGCACCTACACAACAACAGTCACTATAGAGCACCTACAACAACAGTCACTATAGAGCACCCTACCCAACAACAGTCACTATAAAGCACCTACCCAACAACAGTCACTATAGAGCACCTACCCAATGACATTCAGTATAGGCCACCTACCCAAAAAAGTCGCTATAAAGCACTCTACCAAACAACAGTTACTATAGAGCAGTGTACCCAACAACAGTCACTACGAGAACCCTACCAAAAACAGTTACTATAGATAACCCCACTCAACAACAGTCAATATAAAGAACACTACAAAGCAACAGTCACTATAGAGCACCCTACCCAACAGTCACTATAGAGCACCGTCCCAACAAGAGTCACTATAGAGCACCTTACCCAGCAACATTCACTATAGAGCACCCTACCTGACACCAGTCACAACAGATCCCCACTACCCAGCAAGAGTCACTATAGAGCAGTTACTGAAAAACAGTCACTATATTTCACTGAACCTCAAAACAGTCAATATAGACAACCTACTTTAAAGGAGTCACTAAAGAGCACTGTACACAATAGTCATTATACAACACTCCACCCAACAAAAGTCACCTATACAGCACTCTAACCAACAACAGTCACTATACAGCACCCAACCCAACAACAGTCAGTAAAGAGCACCCTACCCAACAACAGTCAATATAGAGCACCTACTCAACAACAATCACTATAGAGCACCTGCACAACAACAGTCACTATAGAGCACCTACAACAACAGTCACTATAGAGCACCCTACCCAACAACAGTCACTATAAAGCACTCTACCCAACAACAGTCACTATAGAGCACCCAACAACAGACACTGTAGAGCACTCCACCCAACAACAGTCACTATAGTGCACTCTACACAACAACAGTCACTATAGAGCACTCTACCCAACAACAGTCATTATAGAGCACCTACCCAACAACAGTCATTATAGAGCACCTACCCAACAACAGTCACTATAGGACACCATACCCAACAACATTCACTAAAGATCAGCTACCGAAAAACAGTCAGTATGAAGCAAGGTACCCAACAAGTCACTGTAGAGCACTCTACACAACAACAGTCACTATAGTGCACTCTACACAACAGTCTGTATAGAGCACTCCACCCAAAAACAGTAACTTATAGAGCACTCACCCAACAACAGTCTCAATAGAGCACCTTACCCTAAACAGTCACTATAGAGCACCATGCACAGCAACAGTCACTACTGAGCACCTTTTCAACAATAGTCACTATAGAGCACCCTACCCAACAACCATCACGATACAACATCCTACCCAAGAATAGTCACTATGGAGCACTCCAACAACAAAAGTCACTATAGAGCACCCTACCCTGAAAGAGTCACTATAGAGCACTCTACCAAACAAAAGCCAGTAGAGAGCACCCTACACAATAACAGTCAGTATCTAGAGTCCCCTGCTCAATAGCAGTCACTATAGAGCACCCAACGCAACAACACCCACTACAGAGCACTCCACCTAACAACAGTCACTGTAGAGCACTCTACAAAATAATCATTATAGAATACTCCACCCAGCAACATGCACTTATGCAGCACTCTACCCAACAACAGTCACTAGAGAGAACCCCACACAACTGCAGTCCCTATAGACCACCTACTCAACAGCAGTCGCTATAGAGAACCCAACCAAAAGCAATCAGTATAGAGCACCTACACAGCAACAGTCACTATCTTGAGCACTCTACCAAAAGCAGTCACTATAGAGAACTCTACCTAACAACAGTCACTATAGAGCACCTGCACAACAACAGTCACTATAGAGCACCCACCCAACAACAGTCACTATAGAGCACATACCCAACAACAGTCACTATAGAGCACCCCACCCAACAACAGTCACTATAGAGAACTTACCCAACAACAGTCACTATAGAGCACCCTATGCAGAAACTATCACTATAGATAACTCCAGCCAACAACATTCACTATAAATCACCCTACCCAAAAACAGTCACTATAGAGCACATACCCAACAACAGTCACTATAGAGCACCTTACCTAACAACAGTCACTATAGAGCACCCTACCCAACAACAGTCACTATAGAGCACCCTACCCAACAACAGTCAGTATAGAGCACTCTACCCAACAACAGTCAGTATAGAGCACTCTACCCAACAACAGTCACTATAGAGCACCTACCCAACAACAGTCACTATAGAGCACCTACCCAAAAACAGTCACTATAGAGCACCCCACCCAACAACAGTCACTATAGAGCACCTACTTAACAACAGTCAGTATAGAGCACTCTACCAAGTAACAGTCACTATAGAGCACCCCACCCAACAACATTCAGTATAGAGCACCCTACCCAGCAACAGTCACTATAGAGCACCCTACTCAACAGTCACTATAGAGCACCTTACCTAACAACAGTCACTATAGAGCACTGTACCCAACAACAGTCACTATTGATCACCTACCCAACAGTCACTATAGAGCACCCAACAACAGTCACTATAGAGCAATCTACTCAACAACAGTCACTATAGAGCACTCCACCTAACAACAGTCACTATAGAGCACCCTACCCTGAAAGAGTCACTATAGAGCACTGTACACAGCAACAGTCACTAGAGCACCTACCAACAACAGTCACTAAAGAGCACCTACACAACAACAGTCACTATAGACCAGCCCACCCAACAACAGTCACCATAGGGTACCCTACCCAACAACAGTCACTAAGAGCACCTACACAAAAGAGTCACTATATTGACCCAGCAATCCCATTACTGGGTATCTATCCAAAGGACTATAAATCGTTCTACTATAAGGACACATGCACACGAATGTTCATTGCAGCACTGTTTACAATAGCAAAGACCTGGAACCAACCCAAATGCCCAACGATGATAGACTGGACTGGAAAAATGTGGCACATATACACCATGGAATATTATGCAGCAATCAAAATGATGAGTTTGTGTCCTTTGTAGGGACATGGATGAATCTGGAGAACATCATTCTCAGCAAACTGACACAAGAACAGAAAAAGAAATACCGCATATACTCACTCATAGGTGGGTGAGAAAAATAAGAACACATGGTCACAGAGAGGTGGTCTACTATACACTGGGGACTGTTGGGGGAATGGGGAGGGACAGTGGGGGCTGGGGGATAGCCTGGGGATGAATACCAAGTGTGGGTGAGGGGAGGAAAGCAGCAAAGACACTGCCATGTGTGTACCTATGCAACTATCTTGCTCATTCTGCACATGTACCCCAAACCTATAATGCAATAAAAATTAAAAAAAGAGTCACTATAGAGCACCCCACCCAACAACAGTCACTATAGAGCACCTACCAACAACAGTCTATAGAGCACTACCCAACAACAGTCACTATAAAGCACTCCACCCAACAACAGTCACTATAGAGCACCTACCCAACAACAGTCACTATAGAGCACTGTACACAACAGTCACTATAGAGCACCTACACAATAACAGTCACTTATAAAGCACTCTACCCAACAACAGTCACTAAAGAGCACCTACACAACAACAGTCACTATAGAGCACCCTACCCTGAAAGAGTCACTATAGAGCACATACCCAACAACATTCACTACAGAGCACTCCACCTAACAACAGTCACCATAGAGCACCCTACACAAGAACACTCACTATAAGGCACTTTACCAACAACAGTCACTATAGAGCACCATGCACAACCACAGTCACTATAGACCACCTACCCAACAACAGTCATAATAGAGCACCCTATCAAGCAACAATCACTATAGAGCACCTTCTCAACAACAGTCGCTATAAAGCCCCTACCAAACAACATTTAGTATAGATCACCTACCCAACAACAGTCACTACAGAGCACATACCCAAAAATAATCACTATAGAACACTCTACTCAACAACAGTTACTATTGAGCACTGTACCTGACAACAGTCATTATAGAGTACCCTACACAAAAGTCACTATAGTGCTCTCTACCCAACAAATGTCACTATTGAGCAATCTTTTCAACAACCATCACTATATAACACCCTACATAAAATCAGTCACTATAGAGCACTCTACCCAACAACATTCACTATGGAGCACCCTACCCAACAACAGTCACCATAAAGCACTCCACCCAACAACAGTCACTGTAGAGCATTCTATACAGAAACAGTCGCTATAGAGTACATTACCAAACAACAGTCACTATAGAGCACCCTACCAACCACAGTCAGTATAGAGCACCCTACCTAACAACAGTCACTATAGTGCACCTACCAAACAACAGTCACTATAAAGCAGCTATTCAACAACAGTCAGTATAGAGCACTCCACCCAAAAATAGTTACTATAGAGCACTCTACCAAACAACAGTCACTATAGAGCAAACTACACAACAACAGTCACTATAGAGCACTCCATCCAAAAACAGTCACTATAGATCACTCTACCCAACAACAGACAGTATAGAGCACTCCATCCAATAACAGTCACTATAGAGAACTTTAACCAACAACAGTCATTATAGAGCACCTACACAAAAGAGTCACTATAGAGCACCCAACAAGAGTGACTATAGAGCACCCTAACAAACAACAGTCACTACAGTGTACATACACAACAGCAGTCAGTATAGAGAAGTCCACCTAACAACAGTCACTATAAAGCACCCTACCCAACAGCAGTCACTATAAAGCACGCTACCCAACAGCAGACACTATAGAGCACCTAAAAAACAGTCACTATAGAGCACTACCAACAACAGTCACTATAAAGCACTCTACCCAACAACAGTCACTATAGAGCACCCTACCCAACAACAGTCACTATAGAGCACCCTAACCAGCAACAGTCACTGTAGAGCATTCTATCCAGTAAAAGTCACTATAGAGAACTCTACCTAACAACAGTCACTATAGAGCACCTGCACAACAACAGTCACTATAGAGCACCTACACAACAACAGTCACTATAGAGCACATACCCAACAACAGTCACTATAGAGCACCCCACCCAACAACAGTCACTATAGAGAACTTACCCAACAACAGTCACTATAGAGCACCCTATGCAGAAACTATCACTATAGATAACTCCAGCCAACAACATTCACTATAAATCACCCTACCCAAAAACAGTCACTACGGAGCACATACCAAACAACAGTAAGTATAGAAAATCATACCCAACTACAGTCAGTATAGCACACCCTATCCAACAGCAGTCACTATGGAGCACCCTACCCAACAACAGTCAGAATAGAGCACTCTACCCAACAACAGTCAGAATAGAGCACTCTACCCAACAACAGTCAATATACAGCACTCTACCCAACAACAGTCATTATGGAGCACCTACCCAAAAACAGTCACTATAGAGCACCTACCAACAACAGTCACTATAGAGCACTACCAACAACAGTCACTATAAAGCACCTACCCAACAACAGTCACTATAGAGCACCCTACCCAACAACAGTCACTATAGAGCACCCACACAACAACAGTCACTAGAGCACCTACCCAACAGTCACTAGAGCACCTACCAACAACAGTCACTATAGAGCACCTACAACAACAGTCACTATAGAGCACCTACAACAACAGTCACTATAGAGCATACCCAACAACAGTCACTATAGAGCACCTACCCAACAACAGTCACTATAGAGCACCCAACAACAGTCACTATAGAGCACTACAACAACAGTCACTATAGAGCACCCCACCCAAAAACAGTCACTATAGAGCACCTACTCAACAACAGTCACTATGGAGCACTCTACCCAACAACAGTCACTATAGAGCACCCTACCCAGCAACAATCACTATAGAGCACCCCACCCAACAACAGTCACTGTAGAGCACTCTACACAACAACAGTCACTATAGAGCACTCTACCCAACAACAGTTACTATAGAGCACTCTACCCAACAACAGTCACTGTAGAGCACCTACCCAACAACAGTCACTATAGATCACCTACTCAACAACAGTCACTATAGATCACCTACCTAACAACAGTCACTAGAGCACCTACCCAACAACACTCACTATAGAGCACCATACCCAACCACAGTCACCATAGAGCACTTAGCCAACAACAGTCAATATAGATCACCTCCCAACAACAGTCACTATAGAGCACCTACCCAATAACAGTCACTATAAAGCACCCCACCCAAAAACAGTTACTATAGATCGCCTACACAAAAATTTCACTAAAGAGCACTATACCCAATAACAGTCACTATAGAGCACCCCACCCAACAACAGTCACTATAGAGCACCTACACAACAACACTTACTATAGAGCACCCAACAACAGTCACTATAGAGCACTACAACAACAGTCACTAGAGCACCTACCCAACAACAGTCACTAGAGCACCTACCAACAACAGTCACTATAGAGCACTCCATCCAATAACAGTCACTTATAAAGCACTCTACCCAACAATAGTCACTATAGACCAGCCCACCCAACAACAGTCACTATAGAGCACCCTACCCAACAACAGTCACTAAAGAGCACCTACACAAAAAGAGTCACTATATTGACCCAGCAATCCCATTACTGGGTATCTATCCAAAGGACTATAAATCGTTCTACTATAAGGACACATGCACACGAATGTTCATTGCAGCACTGTTTACAATAGCAAAGACCTGGAACCAACCCAAATGCCCAACGATGATAGACTGGACTGGAAAAATGTGGCACATATACACCATGGAATATTATGCAGCAATCAAAAATGATGAGTTTGTGTCCTTTGTAGGGACATGGATGAATCTGGAGAACATCATTCTCAGCAAACTGACACAAGAACAGAAAAAGAAATACCGCATATACTCACTCATAGGTGGGTGAGAAAAATAAGAACACATGGTCACAGAGAGGTGGTCTACTATACACTGGGGACTGTTGGGGGGAATGGGGGAGGGACAGTGGGGGGGGCTGGGGGATAGCCTGGGGATGAATACCAAGTGTGGGTGAGGGGGAGGAAAGCAGCAAAGCACACTGCCATGTGTGTACCTATGCAACTATCTTGCTCATTCTGCACATGTACCCCCAAACCTATAATGCAATAAAAATTAAAAAAAAAGAGTCACTATAGAGCACCTATCCCAACAAATGTCAGTATAGAGCACCTTACCTAACAACAGTCGGTATAGAGCAACTACCCAACAACAGTTGGTATAGAGCTCTCTACCCAACAATGATCACTATAGAGCACTCTACTAAAACATAGTCAATATAGAGCACCTACTCAACAACAATCACTATAGAGCAATCTACTCAACAACACTCATGATAAAGCAGTCTACCCAGCAACAGTCAGAATAGAGCACCCCACCTAACAACAGTCACTATAGAGCACCCTAACCAGCAACAGTCACTGTAGAGCATTCTATCCAGTAAAAGTCACTATAGAGAACTCTACCTAACAACAGTCACTATAGAGCACCTGCACAACAACAGTCACTATAGAGCACCTACACAACAACAGTCACTATAGAGCACATACCCAACAACAGTCACTATAGAGCACCCCACCCAACAACAGTCACTATAGAGAACTTACCCAACAACAGTCACTATAGAGCACCCTATGCAGAAACTATCACTATAGATAACTCCAGCCAACAACATTCACTATAAATCACCCTACCCAAAAACAGTCACTACGGAGCACATACCAAACAACAGTAAGTATAGAAAATCATACCCAACTACAGTCAGTATAGCACACCCTATCCAACAGCAGTCACTATGGAGCACCCTACCCAACAACAGTCAGAATAGAGCACTCTACCCAACAACAGTCAGAATAGAGCACTCTACCCAACAACAGTCAATATACAGCACTCTACCCAACAACAGTCATTATGGAGCACCTACCCAAATACTTTCACTATAGAGCACCCCACCCAAAAACAGTTACTATAGATCGCCTACACAAAAAATTTCACTAAAGAGCACTATACCCAATAACAGTCACTATGGAGCACCAAACCCAGCAACTGTCAGCATTGAGCACCCTGCCAAGCAACAATTACTATAGAGCACCCAACACAGCAATGGTCACTGTAGATCATTTTACTTAATAACAGACGGTATAGAGCACCCTACAAATAACAGTCAATATAGAGCACCCTACCTAACAACAGTCACTTTAGAGCTCCTCCCCAACAACAGTCACTATGGAGCATCTACCCAATAACAGTCACTATAGAGCACTCTACACAACAACACTTACTATAGAGTACCGCATCCAACAACAGGCACTATGTGCACCCTACCCAACAGTCTCTATAGAGAACATACCGAACAACAGTCACAATAGAGTACTAGACCCAGCAACAGTCACTATAGAGCACCCCACCCAACAACAATCACTACAGAGCACCCTACCCAGCAACAATCACTATAGAACACCCTACCCAGTAAGTCATTATAGAGCACCCTACCCAACAACAGTTACTATTGAGCACTCCACCCAAGATAAGTCACTATGGAGCACTCTACCCAACAAAAGTCACTATATAGCACCCTACTCAACAACAGTCACTATCTAGAGAACCCTACCTAACAACAGTCACCATAGAGCACCCTAACCAGCACCAGTCAGTATAAAGCACTCCACTTAACAACAGTCATTATAGATCACCCTGCCCAGCAACAGTCACTATAGAGCACTCTACCCAACAACAGTCACTATAGAGTATCCTGCCTATCAAGAATCACTATAAAGCACCTACCCAATAACAGTCACTGTAGAGCAACCCATCCAACAAGAGTCACTACAGAGCACCTACCCAACAGTATTCACTAAAGAGCACCCTAATCAGTAACAGTCACTGTAGAGCACTCTACCCAACAACAGTGTATAGAGCACCTACCCAGCAGTCACTATAGAGCACCTACCCAACAACCGTCAGTTTAGAGAACCCCAACAATGACAGTCACTATACAGCACCTACCCAAAAAGAGTCACTATAGAGCACCCTACCCAGTAACAGACAATATAAAGCCCGTACCTCAAAACAGTCACTATGAAGGACCCTACCCAGCAACAGTCACTATAGAGAACTCTACCCAGCAAGAGTCACTTTAGAGAACCCCACCCAACAACAGTCAGCATAGAGCACCCTACCCAGCAACAGTCACTATAGAGCACCCTACAAACAAGGGTCAGTATACAGCACTCTACCCAGCAACAGTCATTATAGAGCACCGTACCCAACAACAGTCACTATAGAGAACCATACCCAACAACAATCATTAGAAAGCACTCCACCCAACAACAGTCACCTATAGAGCACTCTGCCGAACAACAGTCACTATAGAGTACTCTATACAACATCATTCACTATAGAGCACTCTACACAATAACAGCCACTATAAAGTCTCCACCCAACAACAGTCATGTATAAAGCATTGTACCAAACAACAGTCATTATAAAGCATCCCACCAATAGTCACTATAAAGCATCTACCCAAAAAGAGCCACTATAGAGCACCCTACCCAGCAACAGTCACTATAGAGCATGTACCCAATATCAGTCAGTATAGAGCACTCTACCCATCAACAGTCATTGTAGAGCACCCCACCCACAACAGCAACTATTGAGCGCACTACCCAATAACAGTCTCTATAGAGTGCCTAACCAAAAACAGTAGCTATAGAGCACCATACCCAACAACAGTAACTATAGAGGACCCTACCCAACAACAGTCAATATATAACACCCTACCCAGCAACAGTTACTATAGAGCACCCTACCCAACAACAGTCAATATAGAGGACCTACCCAGAAACAGTCGCTGCAGAGGCCTCTACTCAGCAAAAGTCACTATACAGCACCCTATTCAACAACAGTCACTATAGAGCACTTCACCCAACAACAGGCACACAGGCACTCAACACCACACACATTCCGTTGTGCAGACACATCATACAGGCACACCACGCCCCACAAACACACACTTCACGGTAAATACACCTCACAAAGACACATACCACTCACCACACACACTCCACACTACAGACACCTCACACAGACACACACCACTTATGAAACACACAATCCACAGAACAGACACCATACACAGACATACCATTTACCACATACACTACACAGTGCACTCACCTCACACAGACACACACCACCCACTGCACACACAATCCAATGTGTAGACACTCCACAAAGACTCACACCACTCACCAAACACACTCCACTCAAACTCCACTGTGTGTACACCTCACACAGACACACAACACAATACATACACTTCACGCACACACTCCACATAGCCCAAACAACAGACAGACACAAAACTCAACACAAACACACTCTCTACAGGGCACACATCTCACACAGACACACACCACTCATCACACACAAACTCCACAGTGTACACACCTCACACATACAAACAACTCACCACATACACTCCCTCCACAGTGCACACACCTTATGCAGAGACACACCATGCATTCCACACCCTCCACACGCAATACACAGTGCACATACCACAGACATACACCACTCACCACACAGAAACTCCAAAACACACACCTCACAGAAACACACTGCATGCACCACACAAATTTTACACAAACACACCACAATGCAAACACATCACACAGACACACACGAATCACCTCACACCCTATCCACTATGCAAGCACCTCACACTATCACACACCAGTCACCAAATCCACTCAACACACACAGTGCACACATTTCACACAGACACACACCACTCATGACACAGACTCCAAAGTGCATAGACCTCACACAAACACACACTGCAGAACACACACACACTCAGTGCACACACCTCACACAGGCACACACAACTCTCCAGACACATATACTACACAGTATTACACACCTCACAAAGACACACACCAATCACCACACACACACTCCACAGTGAACACACCTCACAAAGACACACACCACACACCACACACACACTCCACAGTGAACACACCTCACAAAGACACACACCACTCACCACACACACACTCCACAGTGAACACACCTCACAAAGACACACACCACACACACTCCACAGTGCACACATTTCACACAGACACACACCACACAAACACACACTCACACAGACACACACCACTCACCACACACACACTCCACAGTGCACACACCTCACACACACACACACTCACACACACACACACACACACACAGTGCACACATTTCACACAGACACACACACTCACACACACACTCCACAGTGCAGACACCTCACACAAACACACACTGCAGAACACACACACACTCAGTGCACACACCTCACACAGGCACACACAACTCTCCAGACACATATACTACACAGTATTACACACCTCACACAGACACACACCACACACACTCCACAGTGCACACACTACACAGACACACACCACACACCACACACACTCCACAGTGAACACACCTCACAAAGACACACACCACTCACCACACACACACTCCACAGTGAACACACCTCATAGGGAAACACTACTGACTACACACACTACAAAATGAACATATGTAATAGAGACACACAACACTCATCATACACACATTTCACAGTGCGGACACCTCACACAGGCACACTACTTACCACAAGCACTCCACAGTGCACACACCTGACACAGACACACACCTCTGACCACACACACAAACTTTGCAGTGCACACACTGCACACAGACACACACCACCCACCACAGAAACACACACTCTGAACTTTGCACACACCTAACCCAAACACACACCACTCACCATACACACAATACACAGTGCACACACCTCATACATACAAAAAAGATTAACCACACAGACACTGCACAGTGCACAAACCTCACACACACACCACTCACCACACATATACTCTGCAAAGTGTAAAAATTTCACACAGACACACCACTCACACACACACCACTCATGACACAGACTCCAAAGTGCATAGACCTCACACAAACACACACCACTCACCACACACACACACTACAGTGCACACATCTCACAGGGACAAACACCACTAAGCACACACACACTCCACTCTGCACACACCTCATGCAGACAGAAACTACTTACTACACCACTCTCTACAGTGCACACACCTCAGACACACACCACACAACACACACACTCACACACACACACACTCACACAGACACACACACTCACACACACACTCAGTGCACACACCACACACACTCCACAGTGCACACACTCACACACACACACCACTCATAACATGCATACTACACAGTGCACACACCTTACACAGGCACACACCACTAACTACACATACACTCCATAGTGCAGACACCTCACAGAGACACACACCAGTCACCATACACACTCCATGCATACTCCACAGTGCACACAACTCACACAGACACACACCACTCACACATTAAAGAGTGCACACAACTCACACAGACACACTTCTCACTAAACACATAACATTCCACAGTGCACACATTTTACACAGAAACACACTACTCACAAAACACACACTCCACAGTTTACACAACTCACAAAGACACACAATAGTCACCACACGCACACTCAATAGTGCACACACCTCACACACATACCACTCACAACACACACTCCACATTGAAGAAACCTCACACAAACACACGACTGACCACACACACTACTCAGTAAATACATTTCACACAGACACACGACACTCAGCACACATACATTCCACAGTGCAGACATACCACAAAGGCACACAACTCACCACAAACATACACAGCACAGTGAACACACCTCAAAAAGTCACTATAAAGCACCCTACTAATAACAGTCACTAAAGAGCACCACAGAACAATAGTCACTATAGAGCACCCTACCCAACAACAGTCACTATAGAGCACCCTACCCAAAAACAGTAACAGTCTTGATAGAGCACCTACCCAACAACATTCACTATAGAGCATCCTACCCAACAACAGTCGCTATAGAGAACACAACCCAACAACAGTCACAATAAAGCACCCTATTCAACAACAGTCACTATAGAGCACTCCACCCAACATATGTCACTATAGAACGCTTGACCCAACAACAGTCACTATGGAGCACTCTACACAACAACAGTCACTATAGAGCACTCTACCCAACAACAGTCACTATAGAGCCCCCTCCCCAACAACAGACACTATAGAGCACCTACACTACAAGAGTCACTATAGAGCATCTACCCAATAAGAGTCACTATAAAGCCCTTTACCCAGCAACAGTCACTATAGAGCATGCCACCAAACAACAGTCACTATAAAGCACACCACCTAGCAACAGTCAGTATGGAGCACCCTACCCAGCAACAGTCACTATATAGCACCCTACCCAACAACATTCACTATAGATTATGAAACAATCAACAGTCGCCATAAAGCACCCTAACAAACAACAGTCACCATAGAGCACCAACCTAACAACAGTCACTATAGAGCACCTACACAACAGTCACTATAGAGAACCTACCCAGCAACAGTCATTATAGAGCACCTACCCAACAACAGTCACTATAGAGCACTCTATATAGAAACAGCTACTATAGAGCACCATACCCAATAACAGTCACTATAGAGCACCCTACCCAAAAATAGTCACTATAGAGCACCTAACAGACAACAGTCATTATAGAGCACCCTACCCAACAACATTCACTATAAAGCATTCTACCCAACAACAGTCACTGAAAAACAGCCTACCAAGAAACAGTCACTATAGATCACCCTACCCATCAACAGTCACTATAGAGCACACTACCCAACAACAGTTACTATACAGCACTCCACCCAACAACATTCACTATAGAAGACCTACCCAACAACTGACACTATAGGGCACCAGCCCAACAACAGGCACTATAGAGCACCCTACCAAACAACAATCACTGTAGTGTACCCTATGCAACAAGTGTTACTATGGAGCACTCCACCCAAGAACAGGCAGTATAGGGCAGCTACCATCAACAGAAACTATAAAGCACCCTCCACAACAACACACTCTATACATTGCTCTATCCAGCAACAGTCACTATAGAGCACCAAATCCAACTACAGTCATCATAGAGCATTCTAACCAACAACAGTCACTATAGAGCACTCCACACAACAATCACTATGAAGCAGTCCACCCAACAACAGTCACCTATAGAGCAGTCTACACAACATCAGTCAGTTTAGTGCACCCACGCAACAACAGTCACTATAGTGCAAAGTACCTAGCAATAGTCACTATAGAGCACATACCCAACAACAGTCACTATAGAGCACCCTACACAACAACAGTCACTATAGAGCACTCTACACAACAACAGTCACTATAGAGCACTCTACCCAACAACAGTCACTATAGAGCACCTACCCAACAACAGTCATTATAGAGCACCCTACCCAACAACAGTCACTATAAAGCACCTACCCAACAACAGTCACTATAGAGCACCCTACACAACAACAGTCAGTATAGAGCACCCAACACAGCAACAGTCACTTTACAGCCCATACCCAACAACAGTCACTATAGAGCACCCTACCCAACAACAGTCACTATAGAGCACTCTACCCAACAACAGTCACTATAGAGCACCTACCCAACAACAGTCACTAGAGCACCTACCCAATATCAGTCACTATGGAGCACTCTACCCAGCAACAGTCATTATAGAACACCGTACTTAACAACATTCATTATGGAGCACCCTATCGAAGAACAATCACTATAGAGCACCCTGTATAATAGTGTAGGTTGCACTATACTGACTGTAGTTGGATATGGTGCTCTATAGTGACTTTTGCTGGTTTGGGTGCTCTATAGTGACTGTTGATGCATAGAGTGCTTTATAGTGACTTTTGTTGTGTAGTCTCTATAGTGACTGTTGCTGTGTAGGGTGCTCTATAGTGACTATTGTTGCATGGGGTGCTCTATGGTGACTGTTGCTGGGTAGAGTACTCTATGGTGACTGTTGTTGGGTAGATGCTCTACAGTGACGGTTGCTCAATAGGTGGCTCCATAGTGACTGTTGTTGGATAGGTGATTTATAGTGACCATGGTTGGTTAGGATGCTTTATAATGACTGTTGTAGGTTATAGTGCTTTATAAGTGACTGTTGTGTGGTGGAGTTCTCTATAGGGACTATTGTTGTGTAGAATATTCTATAGTGACTGTTGTTGGGTAGAGTTTTTGTAGTGACTGTTGGGTAGGGTGCTCTATAGTGACTGTTGCTGGGAATATGCTCTATAGGGACTGTTATTTGGTTGGGTGCTCTATACTGACTATTGTTGGGTTACTGTGCTCTACAGTAACGGTTGTTGTGTAGAGTGCTCTATAGTGACTATTTTGGGGTTGGCGCTCTATAGTGACTGCTGTTGGTTTGGGGTGTTATATAGTGACTATTGATGCATAGAGTGCTCTATAGTGACTGGTGTTGCATAGTTGCTCTATAGTGACTGTTGTTCTCTGGAGTGCTCTATGGTGACTGTTGTTGGGTAGGGTTCTTCATAGTAACTGTTGCTATGTAGAGGACTCTATAGTGACTGTTATTCGGTAGGGTGCTGTATACTTACTGTTGCTGGGTGGAGTACTCTATAATGACTTATATTGGGTAAAATGCTGTATAGTGGCTGTTGTTGGGTGGGGTGCTCTATACTGACTGTTGCTGTGTGGTGTTCTCTATAGTAAATGTTATTTTCTACAGTGATTTAAATACTGACTGTTGTTGTGTAACGTGCTCTATAGTGACTGTTGTTGTTTGGAGTGCTCTATACTGACTGTTGTTAGGTAGGTTGCTCTATAGTTACTGGTTTTGGGTAGGGTATTCTATAGTGACTGTTGTTGGGTGGAGTGCTCTACAGTGACTGTTTTTGGTTAGGGTGCTTTATAATGACCATTGTTGTGTAGAGTGCCATATAGTGACTGTTCTTGGGTAGAGTGTTCTATACTGACTGTTGTTGGGTAGAGTGATCTATAGTGACTCTTGTTGAATAAAGGGCTTTATAGTGACTGTTGTTGGGTAGGGTGCTCTATAGTTACTGATGTTGGGTAGCATGCTTTATAGTGACTGTTCTTGGGTATGATGTTCTATAGTGACTGTTGTTAAGTTGCGTGCTCTATAGTGACTGGTTTTGGGTGGGGTGCTTTATACTGACTGTTGCTGGGTGAGGTGCTCTATAGTGATTACTGTTGAGTAGAGTGCTATAGCTAGTGACTGTTGTTTGGAAAGGTGCTCTATAATGGCTGTTGTTGGGTAGTGTGCTCTATAGTGACTGTTGGGTAGGGTGCTCTACAGTGACTGTTGTTGGGTAGGGTGCTCTATAGTGACAGTTGCTAGGTGAGGTGCTCTATAGTTACTGTTGCTAGGTAGAGTGCTATATAGTGACTGTTCTTGGGTAGAGTGCTCTACAGTGACTGTTGTTGGATAGCCTGCTCCAATGTGACTGTCGTTGGGTAGAGGGCTTTATAGTGACTGTTGTTGGGTACGGTTGTGTATGGTGACTGTGGTTGAGTAGTGTGCTGTATAGTGATTTTTCAGTGGAGTGCTCTAGAATGACAGTTGTTCGGTAGGGTGCTCTATACTGACTGTTTCTGGGCGGGGTGCTCTATTGTGACTGTTTTTGAGTAGAGTGCTCTAGATAGTGACTGTTGCTGAGTGGCATGCTCTATAGTGACTGTGGTTGTGTACAGTGCTCTAAATAGTGACTGTTGTTCGGTAGGCTGCTCTATAATGACTGTAGTTTGGTAGAGTGCTCTATAGTAATTGTTGGGTGGAGTGCTCTAGAGTGACAGTTGTTCTGTAGGGTGCTCTATAGTGACTGTTGTTTGGTAGGGTGCTCTTTAGTGACTGTTGTTGGGTAGAGTTCTCTAGATTGTGACTGTTGTTGAGTAGGGTGTATTATTGTTACTGTTGAGTGGAGTTCTCCATAGTGACTGCCATTGGGTAGAGTGCTCTATAGTGACTGTTGCTAGGTAGAGTGCTCTATGGTGACTGTTGCTTGGTTGACAACAGCAGTCAGTATAGAGCACCACCCCAGTAACAGTCACTATAGAGCACACTACTCAGCAACAGTCACTATAGAGCACCTACCCAACAACAGTCACTATAGAGCACCCACCAACAACAGTCACTAGAGCACCCACCAACAACAGTCACTATAGAGCACCCACCAACAACAGTCACTATAGAGCACTACCCAACAACAGTCACTATAGAGCACTACCCAACAACAGTCACTATAGAGCACTACCCAACAACAGTCACTATAGAGCACCCTACCCAACAACAGTCACTATAGAGCACCCACCAACAACAGTCACTATAGAGCACTCTACCCAACAGTCACTATAGAGCACCTACCAACAACAGTCACTATAGAGCACCTACCCAACAACAGTCACTATAGAGCACTACCAACAACAGTCACTATAGAGCACCCACCAACAACAGTCACTATAAAGCACTCTACCCAACAACAGTCACTATAGAGCACCTACCAACAACAGTCACTAGAGCACCCACCAACAACAGTCACTATAAAGCACTCTACCCAACAACAGTCACTATAGAGCACTTAACCCAACAACAGTCACTCTAGAGCACCCTACTCAATAACAGTCACTATAGAGCACCCTACCCAACAACAGTCACTATAGAGCACTACCAACAACAGTCACTAGAGCACCTACCCAACAACAGTCACTATAGAGCACCCTACCCAACAACAGTCACTATAGAGCACCCTACCCAGCAACAGTCACTATAGAGCACCTACCAACAACAGTCACTATAGAGCACCTACCAACAACAGTCACTATAGAGCACCTACCAACAACAGTCACTATAGAGCACTCTACCCAACAACAGTCACTATAGCACCTACCCAACAACAGTCACTATAAAGCACTCTACCAACAACAGTCACTATACAGCACCTACCCAACAACAGTCACTATAGAGCACTACCCAACAACAGTCACTATAGAGCACTACCAACAACAGTCACTATAGAGCACCTACCAACAACAGTCACTATAGAGCACCTACCCAACAACAGTCACTATAGAGCACCTACCAACAACAGTCACTATAGAGCACTCTACCAACAACAGTCACTATAGAGCACTACCCAACAACAGTCACTATAGAGCACCTACCCAACAACAGTCACTATAGAGCACCCACCACAACAGTCACTATAGAGCACCCACCACAACAGTCACTATAGAGCACCTACCCAACAACAGTCACTATAGAGCACCTACCAACAACAGTCACTATAGAGCACCTACCAACAACAGTCACTATAGAGCACCTACCAACAACAGTCACTATAGAGCACTACCCAACAACAGTCACTATAGAGCACCCACCACAACAGTCACTATAGAGCACTACCCAACAACAGTCACTATAGAGCACCTACCCAACAACAGTCACTATAGAGCACCTACCCAACAACAGTCACTATAGAGCACCTACCAACAACAGGCACTATAGAGCACCCTACCCAACAACAGTCACCTTAGAGCACCTACCCAACAACAGTTAGTATTGAGCACCCTACCTAACAGCAGTCAGTATAGAGCACCCTACCCAATAACAGTCACTATAGAGCACTCTACCAAACAACAGTCACTATAGAGCACCCTACACAACAACAGTCACTATAGAGCACCTACACAACAACAGTCACTATAGAGCACCCAACCAACAACAGTCACTATAGAGCACTCCACCCAAAACAACAGTCACTAGAGCACTCTACCAAACAACAGTCACTATAGAGCACTCCACCCAGCAACAGTCACTATAGAGCACTCTACCCAACAACAGTCACTATAGAGCACCCTACCCAACAACAGTCACTATAGAGCACCTACCCAACAACAGTCACCATAGAGCACCCACCACAACAGTCACTATAGAGCACCTACCAACAACAGTCAGTATAGAGCACTCTACCAAAACAGTCACTATAGAGCACCCTACCCAACAACAGTCACTATAGAGCACACCCAACAACAGTCACTATAGAGCACCCACCACAACAGTCACTATAGAGCACTACCCAACAACAGTCACTATAGAGCACTACCAACAACAGTCACTATAGAGCACTACCCAACACAGTCACTAGAGCACCTACCCAACAACAGTCACTATAGAGCACTCTACCCAACAACAGTCACTATAGAGCACCTACCAACAACAGTCACTAGAGCACTCTACACAACAACAGTCACTATAGAGCACCCTACCCAACAGTCACTATAGAGCACTCTACCCAACAACAGTCACTATAGAGCACTCTACCCATCAACAGTCACTATAGAGCATCCAACCCAACATCAGTCACTGTAGAGCACCTACATAAAAACAGTCTTTATAGAGCAACTTACCCACAATACTCACTATAGAGCACTCTACCAAACAACAGTCACTATAGAGCACCCTACCAACACCAGTCACTATAGAGCACCTACCCAACAACAGTCACTATAGAGCACTACCCAACAACAGTCACTATAGAGCACTACCCAACAACAGTCACTATAGAGCACTCTACCCAACAACAGTCACTATAGAGCACCTACCAACAACAGTCACTATAGAGCACCTACCAACAACAGTCACTATAGAGCACCTACCCAAAACAGTCACTATAGAGCACCTACCAACAACAGTCACTATAGAGCACTCTACCAAACAACAGTCACTATAGAGCACCTACCAACAACAGTCACTATAGAGCACCCACCACAACAGTCACTATAGAGCACCCTACCCAACAACAGTCACTATAGAGCACCCTACCCAAAACAGTCACTATAGAGCACTACAAACAACAGTCACTATAGAGCACTACCAACAACAGTCAGTATAGAGCACTCTACCAAACAACAGTCACTATAGAGCACTACCAACAACAGTCACTATAGAGCACCTACCCAGCAACAGTCACTATAGAGCACCTACCCAAAACAGTCACTATAGAGCACTACAAACAACAGTCACTATAGAACCATCCCAACAACAGTCACTAGAGCACTACCAACAACAGTCACTATAGAGCACTACCAACAACAGTCACTATAGAGCACCTACCAACAACAGTCACTAGAGCACCTACCAACAACAGTCACTATAGAGCACTCTACCCAACAACAGTCACTATAGAGCATCCTACCCAACAACAGTCAGTATAGAGCACTACCCAACAACAGTCAGTATAGAGCACTCCACCCAACAACAGTCACTATAGAGCACTACCAACAACAGTCACTATAGAGCACACCCAACAGTCACTATAGAGCACTCTACCAAACAACAGTCACTATAGAGCACCTACACAACAACAGTCACTAGAGCACCTACACAACAACAGTCACTATAGAGCACTACCCAACAACAGTCACTATAGAGCACCCCACCCAACAACAGTCACTAGAGCACCTACCCAACAGTCACTATAGAGCACTACCAACAACAGTCACTATAGAGCACCCCACCAACAGTCACTATAGAGCACCTACCCAAAACAGTCACTAGAGCACCTACCAAACAACAGTCACTATAGAGCACACCCAACAACAGTCACTAGAGCACTACCAACAACAGTCACTATGGAGCACCTACCCAACAACAGTCAGTATAGAGCACTCTACCCAACAACAGTCAGTATAGAGCACTACCAACAACAGTCAGTATAGAGCACTCTACCAAACAACAGTCAGTATAGAGCACCTACCCAAAACAGTCACTATAGAGCACCTACCCAAAACAGTCACTATAGAGCACCTACCCAAAACAGTCACTATAGAGCACTCTACCCAACAACAGTCACTATAGAGCACACCCAACAACAGTCACTATAGAGCACCTACCCAACAACAGTCACTATAGAGCACCTACCCAGCAACAGTCACTATAGAGCACACCCAACAACAGTCACTATAGAGCACCTACCAAAACAGTCACTAGAGCACCTACCCAACAACAGTCACTATAGAGCACCCCACCAACAGTCACTATGGAGCACTACCCAATAGTCACTATAGAGCACTCTACACAACAACAGTCACTATAGAGCACACCCAACAACAGTCACTATAGAGCACCTACCCAACAACAGTCACTAGAGCACTACCAACAACAGTCACTATAGAGCACTACCAACAACAGTCACTATAGAGCACCCTACCCAACAACAGTCACTATAGAGCACCCTACCCAAAACAGTCACTAGAGCACCTACCCAACAACAGTCACTATAGAGCACCCTACACCACAAGAGTCACTATAGAGTACCCTACCCAAAACAGTCACTATGGAGCACCTACCCAACAACAGTCACTATAGAGCACCCTACCCAACAACAGTCACTATAGAGCACCCTACCCAACAACAGTCACTATAGAGCACTACCAACAACAGTCACTATAAAGCACTCTACCCAACAACAGTCACTATAGAGCACCCTACCCAAAACAGTCACTAGAGCACTACCAACAACAGTCACTATAGAGCACCCTACCCAGCAACAGTCACTATAGAGCACCCACAACAGTCACTATAGAGCACTACCAACAACAGTCACTATAGAGCACCTACCCAACAACAGTCACTATAGAGCACCCACAACAACAGTCACTATAGAGCACCTACCCAACAACAGTCACTAGAGCACTACCAACAACAGTCACTAGAGCACCTACCCAACAACAGTCACTATAGAGCACCTACAACAGTCACTATAGAGCACTCTACCCAACAACAGTCACTAGAGCACCTACCCAACAACAGTCACTAGAGCACCTACCAAAAACAGTCACTATAGAGCACCCTACCCAGCAACAGACAATAAACCCAACTCAAACAGTCACTATAGACCCTACCCAGCAACAAACACTATAGAGAACTCTACCCACAACAGTCTATAGAGCCCCACCAACAACAGTCACTATAGAGCACTACCAACAACAGTCACTATAGAGCACCTACAACAATCACTATACAGCACTCTACCCACAACAGTCATTATAGAGCACCTACCAACAACAGTCACTATAGAGCAAACAGCATACCCAACAGCAGTCATTACAGTCATTAAAGCACTCCACCCAACAACAGTCAGGCCACTATATACACCAACAACAGTCACTATAGAGTCCAGGCGCGTCTCTACCATACGCAACACAGTCACTATAGGACATAACATTACACAATAACAGTCACTATAGAGCACCAACAACAGTCCTAAAACCTTTGCCGTTTACACCGTTCCACTAGCCAAAAACAGTCATTATAAAGCACCCACCAATAGTCACTATAAAGACACCCAAAAAGTCACTATAGAGCACCCCACCCAACAGTCACTATAGAGCAGATTTGTTGGGTGTGGTACGCCACTGAACGTGTTTACCGTCAGCAGGCAGGAGCATCACCCATCAACAGTTAGAGCACAATATTGATCCACCACAACAGTCATATAGAGCACCCACCCACAACAGTCACTATAAATTGAGTGCACACCCAACAGTCACTATAGAATAGGTAGGGGTGTGCCTGGGGTTCTAGCCTTAACTAGGCAAGTAGTCACTATAGAGCACTTCTACCCAACAACAGTCACTATAGAGACTCACCAACAACAGTCAATATATAACACTACCCACAACAGTCACTATAGAGCAGCAACAGGCTCACCACAACAGTCAATATAGTCAGTTGTTGCAGCGCACACAATTGCCCACAGTGTCAGAAACAGGTCCGCCCCTTTTATGCAGACCTCACACAACAGTCACTATACAGCACCTACACAACAACAGTCACTATAGAGCAGGGCTTCACCCAACAACATTGTAGTTTGCATTCAATTCTTGACATGGCAGACCGGTCGCAATCAGTGTACCATTACTGATCCACACATTGTGTCTACACACATAGTTGACTGGACACTTTCATGTGTGTTGCCACAAAAGGGCACAAACCGATGGCACGGTGCAATCCTGAGAAGACTTAGTTAGCTTTTACACGACTCACCATTTTACGACATGATGTGTGTAAACACAGTACAGTGCATCTCACCTTGAACCGGAGGGACAGGTGCATTGACGCGGTCAACTTTTCACGCCATAGTGGACACAAGGGTGGGGGTCTCTTAGACGACGGTATCCCAGACACTTCAATCAGGGCAGACTCATCTAGTACACACTTTAGGCCACTACACATGGTGTGAAAAATCATTAAACCCAAATCGCAGTCAAGGACCCACAGACATGCTTTGCTAAGTTGGGCCACACCCATTGACAACCCTATTCTACAAATTAAAGTGTTTGTGTGTGTGTGTGGTAGCAACATTTAATACACTTTGTACACAGGAAATGCACTGCACAACGCAGACAAGCAGACATAGCTGCACACAGACACATAACCACCGTTGCATACACTGCACACCAATGGTCTCATATTTTCAGTGTAGACAAGCTGCCGTGATACAGTAAAGGCAAACGGTCAAAGCGAATCTCCCAATTGCACACTTTCTAAGGGTTACGCCTTAGGAACAAACAACTTATTCCGCCAGTATATTGCAGCTTTTATGAATTCAAAACCCACTTCGAATCCCTGAATGTCACATGCACACTGCTCTTAACAAACACGTTACACTCACATTTCAAGGCCCTAAACAAATAGGGCGGGATTGTGACACTGGTGGACAGCCACGCGAGCACAACTACTGCTAAGAAGGGTGGACATATGCATTACTTACAACCTAACAACAGTGGACATGCACGCCAGGACAACCTGAGCCAGGGGAATAACCTACAGGAAGTACAGAGGCGGGTAGTGTACCTTTATCACTCAGGCACAGTCCTCACAGCCTAGGCACGACTAACAGAATCGCCATCACACCTGCATGCAGACATCACACCACGGTTACCCATCACCACTTTTTAATAAAACTCGCCCACAGTTTTGGGGCCAAAGTATGCAACGCTCACACGGGCATAGAGCAGTACGGTAAGTCAAGCTCACAACAGAGTGCATACATACTTGTTTTTTCCGGTCCACAGTGTGTGTGGTGACACATTACCCTCAATGTGATGGTGTGTAGCACATTTCGGCAGGTGGGGAACATTGTGTTTCTGGCTGATTCATAAAATACTCTTATCCGGTATGGACACAGTTTTCAATAGTCAGAACAGGGTGGTGAAACTTATTGTCAGGCTGTTCAGTCATGGGAGCGTGGACCTACACTGGGCAACTTAATCAGTACCCACATTTTGGGAAACAGTTAAAGGCACACACATGGGGTTCATGTAGGCCCCAAACTGCATGGAGCGCACGCATATGCATCACTAAAACTGGGAACTAATGGGAAGTGCAGGCAGTCCGCAGCTATCATGGTGCACTCATTAATGCTCTAGAACAGACTGTATCACACAGGTATATAGTGAACCTATACACTTGAGGGCATACATACATGGTCTACAGAGCCCGTAAGAATGGCTCGGTGAAAAAACCCACGTTTGTGCGAATGCACCCATTTCCTGGTTGAAGAACATGACCATGACACACACAGTCACTACTATCATAACATGCTGCCAGCTACTTAACACGTTACTATACCTCTGGTATGCCGGGATATAGAACTACCCTTAGTGGTGTGGCACACCTCAGACACTGTAACACCAATCCGTGGTTAAAAAGCATGCGAGACACACCTACTAATTAGAAACTTGTCCAAAGTGCGACTTTAGGATCTTGCACACAAGGCAAATATCACATTTTAGAGCACTGTAGCACCGCAACACACACTGTACACTGGTCAAAAGTTGTACACACCGCTTTACAAAAATATTACTGGTCACGGAGCGCACACATTCTGACCCACTATCCAAAATGACATACAGATAGAGTGTACAAATACTCAGCTCTCAATGCTCTAAGCACACCGCAGCCTTTGGTAGACACCAAGACACACAAATGGCTCACGAATTTTGCACCTGTGGTTACCTACACCACCAGACATAGAGACCTGGCAGTGTGGACAATCCACACTCACCATTGAAGACAATCATGCCTCTGATTAGCCACTTTATTTCATACCAAGCTTTGTGAGACACACCTGATGTATAGACTTCTTCTGTACAGTTAGGAACACACTGCAACTGTTTTGGTCAACGGTGTTTTATAAATTAGTTCACACTGGGGAGTGCTAGACCCTATTGAACTCAATACACCTAACACACACTGACTGTGGTACACAATCCATACTGCAAGTTGGAACACACCCCTTTGTTGGGTACAGGTATCAACAATTACGGTCATTAATAATTGCTGGTAAGCTACACGGTATACCACGGTGTGTGTAGTGCCAGGAATTTTATGTGTCAGTCAACATATATTGCACCTTAACACCTAGAGACATTTCCCAGGGACTGTTTGTTAACCGTTGTGGGTGCATGGTGGGGGCTATGACACACCTCATTAATATACAGTGGCACTACAGGACACCATTCTCACATAGGGTGCTTCTAACAGACTAAAACTGATTCAAATCAATACAACAGCAATACTGGTGTTTCTGCGTACAGTGCACACACTCAGGTCACCCTAGGACACAGACACACCAGTTGTGTTTGTCGGTACGCCTATATTTTGCACGGAGGGGCACATGTGTTGCAACCAGTCTCATGGGTTGCTGGTAGTGCACACCACTATTGAGCACACAGACACACAACATCCTATACAAATATGCAACAGGAGGGTGCTTCACACACACACACAATTGGGATTATACTGGGTTACGTACACACTTTTGCTAGTACTGTCCAAGTGGAGTATCGGAGGTTGGACACCACAGACAATTGTCATGGACTGTGGCAGGATGTACACACACACCCATAGTTTGGTCACATACTGCTACAGTAAACAATACCTGAGTGCATTGTTGTTCAGTAAAGGGTATCTAGGGACCGTACTTTTATGAAGGCATGACACACAATATGTGTACAGTGCAGTCCTCACCTCAGGTCATACATACGGCTCACACACACAACTAGAGCACTGCAGAGTTTCCAAAAGGCTCACATAGGCTGGAAAGCACCTTCCGCTGATACCTAGGACCAGCTTCCTGCCATGCTCACTATATAGGCCGACACCTAGACACTCAAACAGTCATCGGGCAGTTCCAGACAGTCTGCAGAAATAGATATCAATGGCATGTTGGAAAGTTAGTCCTGTAGGTGCCCAAATCACCTCAGACACACACCACCTCAAAACACATTAGCCTAAAAATCATTGATCACATTTCATCATTAGGGACCGTGTGCACCCTAATGGGAGGTGTGTGTCTGTTTTTGCACTTATTGCGAGTAACATGCCACCAGTGACTGTGTTAACACACACAACGCGCGAGTCCTCCTGTTTTTCACAGGGTGCTTGCCAGGCTTTATGTTGTTGCAGGGACCCACTTAGAGAGCACTAAACTCTTGTTGTGAGGGTGCACTGCAACATCTTCACAGAACCATCGATATCAGGGTGTTTTTTTAGTGCACACTATTGTCCTGGCGACAGAAAGTATACAGACACAGTCATAGTGATCAGTAATACACACAGGGTACTCAAACACACGAAAGTGGTACATGACAGGATGCTCCATACAGTGTGCACCGTTTATTAGACACACATCGTTTCTAACTGGGATGATGTGATGCACAAACTATCTGGTGTAAAACACACGGCACTTTTGCCCCTAGGCATAAAGTGCTTCACACAGACACACCACTGGGTCAGCTGGCTACAGGCTATTCGAGACACTTTTCCACTCAGTGCACTTAATGACACACACCATCTGACACACTTTATGGGGACGTCAAAATGACTGAGACACTTTGTTTGGTAGACGTGCATCAAAAAATAGTCCCTGCTCAATGTATTACAAACTTCTGCTGCTATCCAATCTCAGCTGCACAACAGAACCACTGTGCACTAAATGGGGTTTTGATTTGGCAGACCCATTGTACACTGTCTTCATACAGTTTGTGTGGCATGTTGTGTACAAACCACAATTGACACCACACAGTCACTTGTCATGGCACACACAATCCACAGTACTGCTAAATACTGTTGCTTTTCTTTAAGCATAGATACGCACCATCTAAAGACGTGGTAATCAAGGTGGTAGGGACAAACTAAATGCATTACGTTGCAGGTGCTATAATACCATAGGGGACAGTGTTTGGGACACTTAGCATAACTGCACCCACACGGGACAAAACGCTACTAAGTGTGCACTGTATCAAGTTCTGTATTGCCACTATAGTGACTGAGGTTGTCCACAGATTCTGCACCCCGTTTATAGGAGAGTGCCCATAATTACTAGGTGGGCTGCATGTTGTTGAGTGTTTGTGAAGGGTGCTCCACAGTCACTAGGTGCTACATCAAGTGAAACGCACAAACCCAACCCACAGAAGTACTTGGGACACCAAACCGGATTCTACGCAATCCCAAGACAGTGTGTGGCGCAATGTGTTTGTGGTGGAACCGTGGATTTGTTGATAGGTGCGCACACACCTGTGAATTAAGCCTCATAAAAAGCCCATAGTGCAGGCACTTGGGGTTATCACCCCACGACGATTGTGGACCGTTGTCATCAAAGCGATAGTTGTTTGGGACTTTTCATGGATAGTAAGCAGAGCCAATGGGTGGTGCGAACCATCCAATGAATACTCTTTAGGTGCCTAGAGATTAAACATGGCATAACTCAGCTATGTGTCAGTGGAGCCAGTTGCCTACTTACACCCTATTCTTAAATGTGTACGAGTTAGTCACATAAAGACATTTTTGTTGCACAAGTGGGTGGGATGCCTGTTTCAGGTGCTGGGTATAGCGAGGGTGCTCTGGGTAAGGAGGTGTGGAGGAGCTGGGTACATCTTCACTTTAATAACCATTGTGTGTTTCACTTTTGAGCACAATTGTTGACACGGGACCCACCGTTTGTTGTTTTATGTTTGTGGACCGCACCATTTTTGGTAATACCATAGCAGACTGTGAGGTGACGATTTTAACACCATATGTTTTGTTAATAGCCACTGTACTGTAAGGGCTGTTAGTATACAGTCCTACGTTTGCTGGAAAACAGTCACTATAGAGCACTGTGGCTGGGTAGGTTTACGTGCCCATGCAAGATGTGTGAGTTGTGCCACAAAGAGCACTAACAACAGTCACTATAGAGCACCCTACCCAACAACAGTCACTATAGAGCACCGTGGCATTTAGTGGTGTACCAGTTGCGGAGTTCTGATCAGCGATGTGGTGATGTGTGGTACCCAAAAACAGTCTATAGAGCATGCCTACCCAAACAACAGTCACTATAGAGCACCTACCCAACAACAGTCGCCCTTGCATTTGGTAGAGCAATCCAAGTCCGTGGTTGCAACACTATTAGCTAGCAGTCAGGGTGCCAATTGAGCATTGGTTTCTTCCAACCTGGATCAAAAAATGTTGTTTAAAGATTATGAACAGTCACTATAGAGTATGGAGAACCGCACCCACCAAACAGTCACTATAGACTCAATTCGTTGCCTGTGTGGACCCAACACGAAAAATACCCCTGAGTATTTGCCCCATCCAATTAGATATGTTATTGAGCACGACTGACTGCAAAACACATTTACTTATTTTAACAGTCACTTCACTGAGTGGTACTCAGTCTTGTGTCTACCCAACAACAGTCATATAGAGCTCCCCAACAACAGTCACTATAGAGCACCTACACAAACAGTCACTATAGGGACCGCACTGCATCTCGCTGTTGGGTAGGGTGTCAATCGAAGTGCTCAGTCACTATATTGTACCCACAACAGTCACTATAGAGCCTATGGGCTTCACCAACAACAGTCACTATAGTGTTTGTTGCCGTGGGGGAATTGACAGTACCGTACCAGGCGTCTACTGTGTGAAAATTGTCACACCGTGTCCACATAAAGAGTTGTTGCGGGTACCTACCCACAACAGTCACTATCTATTGTGCAACCCGTTACCCAACACTGTCAGAGTGTGCTCTACTGGCACCACCCAGAGATCACTACATGAGGAGTGACTTTGACTACTTTCTTACCAGCAGCGAGGTCTAGTCAAGCACCCACAAACAACAGTCACCATAGAGCACGTGATGTGTACCAGCTAGCAAGAAATGCCAACCTACCCGCCAGTGGTGTCTCATCCAGAAAAGATAAACTTCCACAACAGTCACTATAACAGGGGAGAGCATACTGGCTGCAGTTTCACCAACAGTCATTATAGAAAGAAATAACACCCAAAACAGTCACTATAGAGCACTAAATGGAGTAAAAACAGTCACTATAGAGCAAACTGTGGTAGAGCAACAACACACCCCATACATTGTGTGCCATATAGAGCATACCAAAAACAGTCACTATAGAGCACTCTATAACAACAGTCACTATAGAGCACTCAAATACCCAACAACGAATTCAATGGCTTTTGTGACCGTCAAAAGGGATCTCCTACCATTCACTGTGATTCATCACAACAGTTCAAACACTTGGCGTCGAACACGACACACAGTGTGTCAACAGCCCAATTGGATGTAGGGGGATATTGGTGTTAGCCTCCTTTGCTGTTGGCAACAACAATAGTCACTACTCTAAGCATTCTAATCTGTCAAGTGTTTTTTGAAACCTATGACCATTTTTGTTGCACCCAGTTGCTTGAGTTTGACATAGGGTTCATTGCAAGCACTATAGAGTTGTGCTTTTGCCTTGTTGCAAAACTTTCCCACCACAACATGACTTGTTTAAGGGAGGATTTACTCCAGTGGCTTTGTATTAGGGGCCCGTTCCTTGCATCGCTGACCCCTAATACTATAAACTTTGGTCACTACCTTTATAATTGAAAAACAGTCAGTTACTTTTGGTCACCATGTTCGATGGTGGAACAACAGTCAGGTGCCCCATTCACAGTGCCTCCACAGTTTCAAGTAGTCCTTAATAACTACGTAGAACGAAACGTGGTGTGAATTCCTGTGGTAAGTGCTCGGGACACGCGCAGTACCCTGTGTGCCTGCAGGCAATGTGTAACAAGGATACTTCGTTCATCAGTGTGTCCAGACATACCCCTATCGTAAAAATAGCTTATGTTCGCGGTACGGTGTGGGCAGAGCACCCGCTTATTGGCTTCTTACCAACAGTCACACTTCAGTGTGTTTGCAAGGCTAAGCACATACGGCAGCGATTTACAATATGTTTTGTCAGTGTCTTTTTATTCATACAGAAGCTAAGCAGTGAGGTAAGAAAACACTCCACTAATAAGTTGGCTTCAGGTGCGGTGCTAATCACTCATTAGGGACCGCGACTGGGTATGGGGCAGGCTGTCATCATCACACTCCACTAGAATACAAAAAAAGTTGGGTAGGCCAATTGGGACTTTAGGGGGCACTGCGCTCTGTTGTACCCCTCAGTGATTTCAGCGAGCAAAGTTGGGTTTTCTGGCTAGAGGGTGCATCTGGGCCATGCAAGTACAGTTTTCGAACTTAGTCACTAATGGAGCATTTACCCTCTACCAAGCACAACAGTCTATTATAGTGCTTTAATTGCATAGTGGCATAACAGCTAGGAGCTTGGAAGCGTGTAACGAAAATTCAAATGCCTGTGTTTATCAGGTTGTTTTAGCACAGTGGCCTAGGTGACGGGACTTGGGACGGTGCAACGTGTTCTTTGAGGCTACAGGGAGCAAACAGTCCCTCAGTTTACCTTAACAGACTGTCAAAAGTTCAGAAGGCTGTGTTTCCAAATATGATCTGTGTGATGTTTCTCGTAATTTTAGCTTTTGCTCCAAAACAAGGTTGCAGAACCTGGGCTGTGTCTATACAGGGGTCTGACACTATTGCCACTTTGCAGTATGCTAAGTGCCTCAACATAGTTAAGAAAATTTATAGCAACTATTGTTGTTACAGCTGGGGGCACGCTTTATAGTGACCCCTATGAGCAGGTTGCTGGCGATGAATCCCCAGTGCGAGCAATTTTGCCCTACAGTATCTGTTTTAGTTGCATGTTAGACCCTCTATGTGGACGCTGGAAAACCAAAATTGAATCCATGTGTGTGCCTCATATGTAACGATAAGAATGTCTAACATGGAGTGACACGCAAATGATGGATTTAAAAGATTTCTGTACACCCCTTGTACACCTCTGGTGACTGACTTCTGGTCAGGGTGTGAGATGTTGTGGGCCCTTACTACATAAAGGACCTTGGCCTGCTATTATATAGTAAACCACTGTGATATACTGGACCGGGGGTGATTTTGCAAGCTCCTATAGTGACACCTCACAGAAGTAGTGTGTCATAGTAGAGCTGCTATCAGAAGCACGTGCCCACTGCTGCACCGTGGTGCCTTAAAGCTACAAGGTCAACTGACCTATCGATTCTACCCTGACTCTGCCTCTTGAGTGACAACCGTTGGGATGGACAGGACCGTGGGCTTGCTATTATCTAGGTGACTAGATGGAGTGTATATTTGCTGTAAGCGAAATGGGTTCTATAAGGACCATACCCAGTTTCTTAAGACACTGGTACCACGCTCAAAAGTGTGTATACCTATAGTGACTGTAAAATAAGGTGGGTAGCTCATACCGTCTTACAGCCTCAGTGGTAAACGGCAAAAGTTCTATAGAGACAGAGATAATAATTGGTTGTAGTCCAAGCTATAGTAGACTTGAGTTACCAACAACAGCAGTCATTTATAAAGGTGCTCTCTATACCGTAAGGTTTTTGCATGAATTGTTTCTTTTATAGCCGATCTGGGTACTTTTTGCTTTGAACGTCTATGTGCCAATCAAGACAAATCTGTTCTGGCTGTGAGTTCACTTTGTGTGAGCATCTGATGTTTCAAAAATGGTTTCTCAGCGATGTACCAGCAGTCATTTTTGAATTAGCTAACCGAGACCTGCTGACACACTACAATAAGTCGTTGTGAAGGGGCAAACATGTTTAGGGTGTTCTCAAAAGTGACTTGACTCCTAGTTTTGACACCCAACGTATAGATGTTACTGTTGTAGCCTCCTTACCCAGGTGCCTGATTTACCCAAAGGACGGTACATGGCTGCCATAGCACCACTTTTAAAAGGCACAGCGCCACCTCACCTCTGATTGGATTGATTGCCTGTAAAGTTTCAAGCTCTGTCACACCTAGTCAATATGCATAGTGACAAACCGGAAGTCCCTGTTGGCTCACTGCAGAGTGAGCCCACCTTTCTGTACCAACAGTCTGAGGTGACAAGCGACTTGAGACTGTACACTGGTAGTCTTACAAACTACTGGCGAGATGCAACTGATTTTGCGTACCTGGTTAATGGCTCCCCATTCCACTTGCATATTTGTGCGACTAGCGACTGGTGTTGGGTATTCCGTTGTGTACTGGAGTGGCACCTTGAGTATTGATCCCCTTGGACATGTTGTCTGCCCAGCACTGCAAGCACTCATTATACCAGATGTTGAGGCTCCTATTTGCCGTAAATAGGACTGTGCACCCCACTGGTATAGTGGTGCCCATGTTTGCTCCAGACCTTTGCGGCACGTCATCCACTCCGAAGACAGTGTACAATGGCTGAAGCGGTAGTGCTATCTTATGACCGCAGTTGTTTAGAGGACATGGCGTTGGCACACTCAGCTCAGGACTGGCTGGCGTGATCGTTCTAACTGGGTCATGGTGAGTTCTGTGGACTAACTGCCAGAGCATGTGAATGGGGTTCGGGCAAATGATGACAACGCCTATAGTGACTGTCTGTTGACAGGTTGTTTCTAATATGGGGTAACAGTGTGTGCTCATAGAACAAATGACTGTTGCGTATAATGGCAGTTAATTAGGGTGTCCACACCTACCCTATTTATCCTAAAAGTAAATACTGATGTAGTTCAGTGTGTGGACCCGAACAGGTTTTACCTGATGTGAGTCTTTGCACTCTATAGTGACCCCATGGTACTGCAGAGTGGATGCTCAGTAACAAGTGACCCGTGGTCAGGTGGTGGTGGGGCATTCAACAACAGCAAATGTGCTATAACATGACAACTCATTGTCTGTTGCTCAGAGTGCACTATAGTGACTGTTGTACTTTGAGACATAGTCAGTTGTCCTCTATCAGAAACTGACCCCTACACAATTGTTGATGGTCTGAGTCACCCACAAGTCTGCCTATGCCACTTACAGTTCTCGAACCCCTTGTTGTTGGTCTGTAGAGGCTAGGGACTTTATAGTGACTGACTTTTGTGGTTTCAAAGGTGCTCAATAGCGACGGTTAAGCTGGCATCCTCACAGTAATGCACGAACTGTAAACACACGCTATAGTGACTGTTATCCAACACATTGAGTTACGGGTTTGTGCCACATTTCAGAACACCATGGATTCTTTGGAAGCCACTTTTGTGAAGTCGATCCTGACCTATAGATATCCAGGTGCGGATTTGTCAAGCTTGAGTGAAGTCACTTCACAGGCACTTTTCTGGAAGTATGCGTTTCAATGTATGTGCTCCCTTTTACACATGACTGTTGTGTCTCAGAATCTGAGTGTGTGCAACCAGCTGTAGTGCTATTAACTAAAGCATTGGATTGCCATCGCCGTTACAGGTAGTGTCCTTCCAATAGTGACTGTTTGGTAAACCTCCTGTAGTTGACTACTACAATATCAGAAGTTTCTTATTGACGAACTTTGATTGGCTTTATGCCCTTTTATAGTCAGTGAGGCTCTATAGTTTCACTGTTTTGGGCAGGCTTCATGGATACAGTGGCCCACTCTTAAACTAGTGACTGTACCGGTTGGCGTACACTGAAAATGTTCTTTCTTAGGTTGGTGGTGATTGCATATTACACCAGGTGTCAAGTCTTGTGGCCTATAGTCACCGTTTTATCACAGTGGGCCACCCACAAATTTTCACTGATAGTGGGGTATATAGTGACTGTTCAACTTGGGTAGAGTGTATTTACCATACGCAGTGAGCATGTTTGTGCTGGGAAAAAGGTCGTCCAGTTGGAACTTCAACAGAATTACTCGTTATACCAAGTCAAATTGGCCATTTTGCCAGGAAATAGATTTATAGTGACTGTGTTATTGCATAGGGGCTCTATCCTTAATGTCGCACTCATTTAAAGTTTTATAGAAGGCCTCTTGTTAGCATCCAACAATTTCATAGTTAGGCTTATTCGTGGACTACCTAAGGCTGGCATGAAAATAAACAAAATCGTTCCGCAGTGGTGGATTAGGCAATCATTGTGACGAGCATGATTACTCAGGGTTCTGGTTGGCATGGTAGAGAGCTGCTGTGCAACCCCTCTATACTGACTGTAATATCAACACTATGGTTGTACATTGGCTGCTGGTTCTACTCGTAAATGACTGTGGTTGATTATGAGGAGTAATGACTCTATAGTGACTGTTTTTAGTACAAAAACTATAGACAAAGTTTGAACTACGCTCTATAGTGACAAACTATTAAGTGGCGCGCTCGAGGATGTTTTTTAGGTAGGCGGCGTAACAGTGACTGTTCTTGTTTGCGATAGTTCCCTTGCTCTATAATGACTGTATTGTTTCGGGGCTGTAAATGGCGAGTGCTCTATACCGTCTAACCTCCTGCCTGATACGGCATAGTGCAAACATCAGAGTGACAGTTGTTCTGTAGGGTGCTCTATAGTGACTGTTGTCCAAATTGACTGATTGTAAGGTGGGCAATCTTTAGTGACAAATTTTATGTGAGGTTTGTACAGAAAGATTGTCTTTTTCTCAACGGGGAATTTCTGGTCTGACTGCGTTGCGAGATAGAGGATGCAAGTTCTCAACTTAGGGCATAGTCAGGTAGCCCATGACCGCTGTAGAGATCAGTTCTATAGTCACCCAACAGTGACGACTGCTTTTATTGGGTAGAGTGCTCTATAGTGACTGTGTGGCCGTGGAGGAGTTCAACCCGATCGTTCCAACAAGGCCTATAACAAAGTGAAAGGTCTGACAGCTAAGGACAACAAATGATGTGCTATCGACCCTTTAGCTGATGCCCATGAATAAGTCCCCGGGCTCAGAACGGGATGATTTGTCTGTGTTCACACAACAGGCCAAAGTATAGCGTCTCCGAGTGTTGTGAGCATGTTATTACTTAGGTAGAATGAGTTAGAACATCATTCACAGTGAAACTGTTGCCTAAATGGGTACTATAGTGACTGTTATTGCAGTGCTCTATAGTGACTGTTGCTATAGAATTCAAAAAAAGGCCAGAACCATGTGCCCTGAATATACTACCTGGACTTCTTGTTCAACAATTGTTACCTGGAGCTGTCTTTTTTGAATGTACCCAAGTAGACCGTGCTCTATACAGGAACTTGTTTGCCGTGTTAGTTTGACGAAAAGCGCACCCCTAATCAAGTGTGTGCCCGTATGACTGTACCAGACATGTGTAATAGCGCTTTTGTAGAGTGTACCCATAGTGACTGATACCGTCTTGGACCACCTTTGGCTAACATAGGTGTGGCTTCCTGGCTTTAAATTTAAAGTGCAGGAATGTCTAAAAGCAGTTGTGTTGGTAGATCCGAAGGTAGGCAGTACTGGTTATGTGACATGACCGATTTTACTGGCGACAAGCCCATGTAAGATCATTTGCCCTCTATATGACCCACCCCGTGAATTGAGCTGACTGTTGCTGTACATATAGTGACAAACGTTATTGTCCCTCAGTAGTTTTTGAAAGGTATGTTGTGCTGAAACGATACTTATGTGTAACCATAGTTGATCCTGGGACACTGAGCGTGGGCTCTATAGTGACTGTAAATTGGCAGGTTAGGTGGGCGCACCTTCTAAATTGAGTCTGCCAGCCGTTGGTCTGGGGTGTAAGAATAGACTGCCAAAGATGTATCACCGGTAGTTTATTGACTTTTTAGATACTGGGTGTGATGCCCACCGTTCCAATTGGCTGCACATGAGTTGAGTAAAGAATTCTAGGTCAGTGAATTCCCGTCCTTACGTACAGGTTAACAGGATGTTCTCTATGTTCCTATAGTGACTGTTGTTCCACTGCGTTTGTCCACCCAGGGCTCCTCCACCACATTTAATTTATAGACTGTTGTGGGTAGAGTGCTCTATAGTGACAGCTACTTCGAAGCTTACAGCAGTGGCACACCTATGAACCCCACACAACGTGACCTATAACAACTATGGACATGTGTGCCGGAGTCTATTGCGCCTATGAAAAAAAGGTGAAATGTCTATAGCTCGATACGCTTCCTTGTACAGGTACTTTTTGTGCATATATTGGTGACTGAAATGCTTAGTGCAAAAAGAGTGGAACTCCCTAAAGAAAAGCCCAGCCCCCGGGTATAATGTCCACTAGTTGAGGTGGGCACTGGGTGTTTGAATCTAGAAGCCCCACGCGTATAGAGCCGAAGTGTCTGTGACTGTTCTTGCACTCATTGCAGAAGCCATTGATCTATAGATTGGGATCACCCAGTTTCTCATATGTTGGCAGAGTGCTCTATTTCACTCTCACCCGTCACTCTCGTGTTGCGCTCCACGATGCTGTGGGACGGCACAGAGTGGTAAGGCAAGCTCTATATCACTGATTTCACACTTTGTTCGACTGTGAAGCTCTGTCCATGGCCAATTACCTTGCACGCGTGCCACGTTGCTTTACCATGTTTCTAATGGGGGTGTACAGCTATTAGCATTACACTGCTTCAAAGTGTTAATGAAGGGCAAAAAAGCACATGCTCTATAGTGACAAAGCGTTTTTTGAAACCACACCACTTTTGGCTTTAGTCAGTCAGGCTTCCAGCTACAAAAAACAGCACCTTTGTTCATGGGTAGAGTGCTATAGTGACTGTTTTAAGGGGTGGCCGTTTGCCGACCAGTATTCCGTGGCCCCATACTGACTGTTGAAGGCATGTTAGGTGCTGTGTCCAGGCACTAGGGCGTGATCTAGTCACTGTTGTTGGGTGCTCTATAGTGACTGGGTCTTCGTGCTGAACATACAGCTGGTTAGCCTATAGTGACCACCCTCACATTGTAAAACTCGTACGGAGTCAGGTGCTCTGGCACTGCTTTGCCCCCCTCAAGTTATGGTCGCGCCGACTTCAATGGCTGCTAAGCAGTATTAGACGATAAATAGCCCGATGGAGGGATTGTTGTTTAGGTGAACAGTGCTCTATTGACTGTTGTTGCCGTTGTTCTCAGGGACTAAAGTGTTCTATAGTGAACGTGGTAAGTATTGGTAGCAAACGGACACTGTGCCTCTATAGTGACTGTTGGCTATTTTTAGCCGATAAGCTACAGAACCCTATGGTTTATTGCCCCTATTTCAGACTGTTCCAGCACTCGCCGGTACCAATGTGGCGTCTTTCTTAGTGATCTGTGAGATGCCGTTGTACGTGCAGCGTCTTGAAGTAAAGCAGCACCATGGAACAGCCCATACTGACTGTTACCTTGCTCATGATCAACGATATGTCTGTACAGACAAAGGTGTACCCATCATGGATTTTACACAAGCCGTTTGGAAAACAGTGCTCTATTGACTCGACTGATGCCACATGGAAGAAAAATCGGGTGTTGCACCCTTTCCATAGAAGTCACTACAAACACGTTTTTGTCATGGCGGATCAGTGCTCTATAGTGACTGTCGTTGCAGGCATGTTTGTAGGATGCGCTGTATAGTGACTGTTGTTGTAGATGCTCTAGGAAGTGAGACTTAAGTGAATTTTGCATTGGCATATAAGTTCTTACCAATGTAGCACGTGTTAATCATGTTTTTTTTTGGGCAAAACAAACGGCAAAACGATTGACCACATGACTGTTTCGAAGTAGGTACTCTATAGTGACCCCGTTGCTGAAAAATCAGCCAACAAGGCACCAGCAGGTGCCACTAATCTGCATATTGACTCAAAGGTGTGTTTGTGACCCGCACGTGAATCCCCCTTTACCCCAAGCACTGTTGCTGGGTAGGTGCTATAGTGACTGTTGGGTTGGGAAATCATAGTTGTTTCTTTTTAGGACTATACTGAGTTTTTGGAGGAGGGGCTAGGCTGGGTAGGTGCTGTATAGTGACTGTTGTTGAGCCCAAAAGGCTCTCTATAGTGACTGTTGTTGCCACTAACAAGTTAAATGGACTCTCCTTGCCTTATAGTGAAAACCAGCCGTCAATTTCTATTGACTTGTCTCATAAGGAAGATAGTGCATCTAGTGACAAATTTGTTATTCGGCAGCACCGTGGTGGGTATAGGGACTGCTGGTTCAACGTATGAAAAGCTCTATAGTGACTGTTAGCGGTAGAGTGCTCTATGACTGTTGTTGAAGAAGACAGGGTGCTATAGTGACTGTTTCAGGACAAATAATGAGCTGTGGCAGATCGGGTGCTCTTTAATTAGCTGACTGTTGTGCCAACAAGTCTGGATGTTTTCAAGCAATGGTGCTAAACATGTGCAGTGACACACCTTAGCTTGTTGGGTAGGTGCTATAGTGACTGTTGTGTGGGCTGTTCTCCAGAGTGCTCGCTTGTTACCCAGTGACTGTTGTTAGGGCACCCTTTTTGGATTAGCATCAGTCTGCTGGACAGTGAATATTTTGTAGAGTGCTCTATAGTGACTGTTCGCTTTAGAAGTCGGAGTGCTATAGTGACTGTTGCTGGGTAGGTGCTATAGTGACTGTTAGGCACAATGTTGGGTTTCTTTTAATGGGGTACCAGTACCAAGTGATAAATGGGAACCCACCACTCGTTGGCTAAGGATAAAAAATACAGTTCAGGTGGTTGGTGAACACTAACTTGAGCGAACTCACCCAGAGTGGGGCCCACCCTTACCCTTGGGCGATACAGCGATGCAGTCCATAGTGCTTTACACATTCGGTGACTGTTCCTCAATAGAGTTTGGATCGGTAATTCCGCCACTAAGTTGTGGGACTAAAGTGTCATTTTGAGAGGTGCTCTATAGTGACTGTTGCCATTGTAGAGTGGCCTGGAGTGACCATCCTGTTTTAGTTGCCATAGTGCTCTATACTGACTGCCTCGCCGATCGGTAAAAGTTTAATAGCCATGTGCTAGGGGCATGGCCGATAGTGAGCTAATGACTTGGACCGATCAATTGCGGTGTAGAATGCCAAACAGTTGTAATGACTGTTGTCACTCATTAGGGCATTAGTAAGTGAGCTACTTGCAGTTACAGTACTGTGACGACCCATGTTGCGTTAAAGGGGTGAATACCGATCGACCAGTTCATGGCTTATGTATCTCGTTTAATAAAGATGAGACTTATTGAGGACAGCGTGGCCAAACTTCATGTACAGCCTCAACTTGTTGAAACATACGGAGCTTGTACACTTTTGAAAAATGACACTAATTAAGCACTAAGGAAGCCCGTAATAGAATGTATTAAACTATTGCGATGGTCTGACTTGACCGGATCACCCTAACGCATGACTAAGTCGCATCTGCAAGGATGACCCTGCCCATAGCGTAGCGAATACAACTTAAAGTCGCCGCATGGTGCTTTAGTTCCACAGGTAGCACCGTTTAAGCACATAGACCGTTAGTGGTGTAAAGTACCACGGTGCCCGTCCAAAAGTGACTTTTCTGATAGTGTCCTCTCTAGTCAGTCTGTTGAACAGTTGGCAAAAGCGTTTGCCGATTGCTTCAGATCATCATCACTATAGGAACTAAGTTATTGGCAGTGTGGGTGCTCTATAGTGACTGTTTTGAAAGCTAACAAGAGTGAATGCCTTAGGCAGGCAGTCTGACTCTGTTTTGTCAGTTAGACTAAAAGCAGGTGAAGCCCATATAGTATCAAATAAAAATAATACCAGTCAGTTGTCAGCTGAAGTGTATCATGCTCTATAGTGACTATTGTTGTGGATTGTTCAATTAAGGTCTGCTGCATAAGTTACGTGCATAGTGTTACTAAAGGCAGAAGTTGCAATTGGTGCTCCAGTGACTGTTGGTTTTGACAGACCCACATTGCTTTACAGAAAAGGCTATAGTGACTGTTGTTGGGCACTACATGGGTGCTATAGTGACTATTGTGTGAGTGCTCTATAGTGACCCCACCCATCGATGTTTTCACTACCGGATCTGTTGATTGAGTGCTCATAGTGACTGCTGTTAATGGTGTCACAGGCGCTTTGGTCTATTGACTGTTGAACTAGTCCCAGAAGAGCAGGATGGGTATGTGAAGTGCAAATTCAACCTACTCTTGGGTAAAGAATCTCCACCCATTTCCTTAGATAGGTAGACTGAATGATCTATAGTGACTCAGCCAAACCAACCTGGGGAGTCACTGCGGGTGGTAATGCTCTATAGTGACTGCAACCACCAACAACAATGCACCTGTAGGTGCTCTATAGTGACTCGGTTGGGTAGAGTACTCTATAGTGACTGTTAAGCACCCCACCCTTGCTGCAGTATTTGAGGTTTCTATAGTGACTGTCACCTCCTTGGGGATCGTATAGTCTGTTGCACTCCAAAGTGACTGTTTATGTGTAACAAAACTGTATGGGCGAAGCAAAACATGCGTTATAGGCTTTTCGTTGAGCTCTTACTTACAACAACTGCTGCGTTCATGCAAACAAAAAACAGACGGTCTTATAACTGTTGTTGGTAGGTGCTCTATAGTGACTGTTGTTCATTGTTGACCACTTGCGGTACGGCAACAGGGTGCTTTTGGGACACTTTGGACCGGGGTCTGTTGTTTACATGGGTTCACAGGGTGCTCTATGGAGACTGACTGTTATGCCTATACTATAGCAGATAGGTGCTCTATATCACAGTGAGTGTTTGTTAATGCGGTGCCAGGAAAAGCTATGCCATGGCCATACTGACCACAGTCACTCTTATTGAGCCAACTCTGAAGCCCCGGGTATTTTAAAACAACAGTGGCAAAACTATTAGTGAATTTCCGCAACTGCTGTCACGTTATGCAAGAGTGCATTTCACCAGTGTGTACCCAACAACAATCTATATTGGCGTACTATTCGCCCAAGACTGTTACTATTAGCTCTATAGTGACTGGTTATGAGTGGGTAGTTCTATAGTGACTGTTGTTGGGTGTTCTAAAGATAGTGCTCCATAGTGACTGTTCTGAGTTTTTGGTCTCGTTGACAGTTAGGAATGGCGTTAAACCGAATGGACAACTGTTGTAAAAATGAGCACGCTAACACCAGGGGAGTGACCTCTGTACCACGGGTAAAGCGTTACTGTTGTGGTAGAGCTTTATAGTGACTGTTGTTGAGGTTTAGGCCTGCACCCACCCGTCATAGTGACCGTCGTTCCCACTTTCTTGGTGCGAAAAGTTTTTAGGTGCTCCATAGTGACTGTTGTTCTGCCTATAGACTTTGGTGCCCTATTCAAAATGGGGATTATGTATCTCAGCATTGCAGCACCCTATGGACAGGTTCTATAGTGACTGCTGTTCAGGTAGTGCTCTATAGTGACTGTAAATCCACCCCCTTTTTTATTGATGGCGTTTCAGTGTTTATAGTGACTGTTATTGGTAGGTGCTCTATAGTGACTGTTGTTGCTTGAAGTACAACAGGGACTTATATACCGCACGTTAATCATAGTTCCAATGACTGTTGTTATGGCAGTGCTCTATATATGACTGTGGTCAAGTGATATGGCAGGAAAACAACAATTCGCGTTTGTCTATCACCGAAATTTCACCCAACATCTGGAACCCTAGGAGCAGAGGCCTTTCCGTATAGAGTACTGTGACAAAGTGTACCTCAGCACACACACACCTTCCAGATACCAAAAGAAAAAGGTAGTTCCCACAGTGACTGTTGAATTGAAGTGCTCTATAGTGACCAAAGTAGTTCCAACCTGGAGATAAAAGCAACAGTGCTCATAGTGACTGTTAATAGTGGGTGAAACCCAGGTAAATGCCGTATACTATGACGTTACGCCACCCTCCAGGTGACACACATTTTTATAAAAGTAACTCGGGCAGAAACTGCCTATAGACTCGTGCTAAGCTGTTGCTGGAAAGGATAAAGCTGACTGGGTGCTCTATAGTGAAACATTAAGTGTCAACAACTGCCGCAACAGACCATACACAACAAACGTGCCATCTATGATTTTTGGGGCTGTTCAAGTGCGTGGAAATCAACTATTTAGAACTTGCGGTTAACCCAACCGTGGTCCACTGCCCTGTTATGATTGGCAGCGATGGATCTATAGTGACTGTTGTGGTTTCCATAGGAAGCAGCACCCCACCCAAGTAGCGGACTGAAATCTTTATAAGTCGACTGTTGCAACTTTTATTGCGCAGTGAAAAGTCACCCTAGTTTCAGTTTTGCTCAAATGGGTATGAAACTGCTGGGTAGGTGCTTTATAGTGACTGTTCTTGTCCTGCAGGTTCTATAGTGACCCTGCAAGTCACTGTTTTGTACCGACCAACAACTGGGTGCCCACTTCATCCAGTGAAAGCCCCATATGGACTGAATTCATGGGCAGGGTCCGTGGTACCCAAAAGAACAGCGCTGCAGTGACACACACTTTCCCCGTTACTGCGGAGTAAAGCTGTTACTGTGCTCAAGTGCATGCACTGACTGTTCACAGTATGCACCCCACCCAAGCCTAAAGCCCATAGTGACTTGTTGGGTAGAGTGCTCTATAGACTGTTGTTGCACTGTTGTGAGTTGTTGGTGTTATGAATCTTACCTATGGTATGACTCTACAGTTTTATTAGGTTAGGGGCAGGGTGCTCACCAACAGAGACGCCTTCACTAACTGACTGTTGGCAGATGGGTGGTGCCTATAGTGACTGTTGGATGGTGTTCAGTAACTTTTGTAAAAAGCCAGTGCCAAATGGGTAAAAATGCAAGCAGTGCTCTATAGCCGTTGATAGTTTCGCCAAAACCGCGGCTCTACTGCACAAAGGGAGTGTTCTATAGTGAACAAACTATTTTGTGTAGAGTGCTCTATAGTGACTTACATTCATTGCAGGTGCTCTATAGTGACTGTTGTTGGTGCTGTAAGGCAGCAGCGCACCCTGGTCGTAGGCATACCGAGCACCCTCCCAAATCAACATTGCGTGCGTGAATACCCACAGTCGGTAGACCTGCGCTTTATACCCACGACTCAATTGTCGCCAGTTAGAAAGCGCTTAGCAGTAGAAAAGGATAAACTGACCCGGCAGTGTGACTGCGGCTTCAGGAGCAGGATGCTCTATTGTGATGTCACTAGTTTTCCTAAGGCCCTTTAAAAGTCAGCCATTTACACATCGTGACCATACACAAACACCCTCACTCAGACCCTTGCACCCGGGGTGCTTTCTCAGTGACTGTTTGCCGGCTGACTAAACAGGTGCTACTGCACAGTGACTGTTGTTCAGCCAGATAAAAAGGGCACCTGACGACCCTCCACCAATAGAGCACCTTGACTGTTGATCACCTAATTGCCTAGGGGATTACTGCACGCCATTCAGCCAACTCAGTGACTGTTATGCTGGGTACAGGCAGAGTCTCTATAGGACTGAATTACAAAGTTACCCAGGTAGAGTGCTCTATAGTAAACTGTAATATTTCACCAATAGTTCGTTCTCTATTAAAAACCGTGACCCATCTGAACTGTTCCAACAACGCAGTTGAACTGGTTGAACAGAAGTCTGGCTTGCAACTCACCGTATCGCTATGTGGAAAAGCAGTTGTTGCAAAACCGGAACAATCAGTAGTGCAAGTTATTAGGTCAAATGAGACTGTTTAAGAGTTGCCGGGTCCTAGCTGTGCTCTATATCATGACCGGTTGTTGCAGGCGTCCGCCGCCCACCACCTTCTTCAGCTGTAATTTTCGCGAACCTAGTGAGTCAACGACACTCATAATTTTTTTGTTCTAACTAGTGACTATTGTTGGCTCTATTGTGAGGGCACCCACTTACTGTTAATGGGCATGAAAAGTATGCCAGTGCCTCAACTATTGTGACTGCCACCACTCTGTTTACCCAACAAAGTTTTATAGGTAATCATCCACGTTGATAGACCGGGTCCCTCGGGCATAGCGTACCACTGCACATGTTGTTGGAAACGGCCTCAATGCACGGCTGGGTCATAGTGACGATTTCGCGTCTTGTTGTATTGATTCTGGTACCGAAAATTCGTGCAGTGCTAAAAGGCCCAAGTTAATTGCCCTCAAGATTATAGTTCTAGCCTGCACCAGTTGGAACCTATCCATAGTTTTATTCCTCGTTGCGGTATAGTAATCTATGCCCGGATCCTATAGTATAGAGCAAAAGCTGTTACGCCCCTACAACCTACGTGTGCGCCATACTAAAAATCTCCTTGATTACACGTTGATCAGGGTTAAGACCAGCAACAATTTGAGAGCACTACCCATCTACTTCATAGCACCTCTTGCCGGCCTCGTTTACAAACCAGACAGTGATCACCAGTGCCTCACTGGCAAATCAGGTCATGTAGGCTAGCCTGCTTATTAATAGTAACCGATCCTGTTGCCGCTATTGGCCCCTGTTTTACATGCAGTCTAACGTGCGGACATACTCACCGAAGTTTTCCGTCAGATACTAGAAGGCACCAGTCTATGCCTCAGTGGACTGCTGCCGTTAAATGGTTTCGTCTTAAAGCATACGCACATTTTCAACTAGTCACTGTCCCCACCCATGTCGGGCTGCCTCCATAAGAACCTGCAACAACTGATGTTTTAGCTTCTAGCTAGTAGCTCTATAGGGGTAACTGTTTTTAGCACACGACGCTTGAGTACCCAAGGGGTGTTCTATAGTGACTGGGACGTGCTTCGCCAACAAGGCATCGCAGTTGTTTTCATAGTGACTCTGCAAAATAATACATGGGTAGACAAAACGAGTAACTTCACTTGAAAGAAAAATAAAATGGTAATTCATTCACGTAAACTCCTGAGTTTTGAAACGTACAGAGTACCATCTAGTGTTCACTGTTGCAAACCGATTTATAGGTTACGATACTGTTTGCTGAAAGCCCGGGCATTTACTGGCGCCAGATGGACTAAGGTATGAGGGTTTCTAAAGATCATAAAACGCCTCACTATACAGCTCTATCCCACACACGACCCTATCAAGTAATTGGTTACTGAACAGAAGCTTCATAATGTACCCAACGGCACCCATTCCATAACAGTCCCCAGGTACACAGAATATAAAGCTTCTGTAAGCTTCACCTGAAACTGACTCTTATAGTTTCAGTTTATGATTTTTTGCAATCCGCTGTTCAGCCACTGACAAAAAGGCAGACCCTTTACACAGTGACTTTACCGTTTTGAAAAAATGTCCAGACCAGCCACTATGGCATCCCAACGTGACATAACCAACGTAAATTTGGTAGTGCACTGCATCCTTGCCATTTACGTTTTGGAAAAGTTGTGATCCTAATAAGGCAAGTTCACTAATTTGGTCGGCGGTGAAAAACAATAGAGACCTGGCTAGTGAAACCTTAGGTGCAATAGCGGCCCAACAATGCTAGTACCTCGGTACTGTTAGATCGCTGTCAATAGTATGTACTACTGCTCAGTGGATCACCGGTAACAAGTGGAGCGGGCATAGAAGTACCCCCCACAGCGAGTCTAGCTTATTTGTTAGGCCGCCAGCTTCTGAAGCAAAACGACGGATTAGAGTACTATCGGACTGACAATAACATGCAACAACACTTTCGAGCAGAACATGTTGCGGTACCATCCACCCAGCATTACTGTGTTGCCCAAATAGTTAACCCCCGGAGTCAGTGCCACGCTATAGGATATCCTGCGGATCTGTTGAGAAAAGCACATGGTCGTTCCTATTTTAAAAAACATGAATGCGAGACTACGTACCCATTTCTGTAATGGCTTCGCATAACAAGTGACATCGCATACCCCGAGTAATAAGGCTTCACTGTTTTCAACCTAATTCCAGCAGGGCTCACTATACTGTCTGTGCCTGTTGTTTGGGCAAATAGCGGTAAGATGGAATGACCGTGGTGTATCGAGTAAAAGTGACTGTTGTTGGGTAGGTGCTCTATAGTGACTGTTGTTGGGTAGGTGCTCTATAGTGACTGTTGTTGGGTAGGTGCTCTATAGTGACTGTTGTTGGGTAGGTGCTCTATAGTGACTGTTGTTGGGTAGGTGCTCTATAGTGACTGTTGTTGGGTAGGTGCTCTATAGTGACTGTTGTTGGGTAGGTGCTCTATAGTGACTGTTGTTGGGTAGGTGCTCTATAGTGACTGTTGTTGGGTAGGTGCTCTATAGTGACTGTTGTTGGGTAGGTGCTCTATAGTGACTGTTGTTGGGTAGGTGCTCTATAGTGACTGTTGTTGGGTAGGTGCTCTATAGTGACTGTTGTTGGGTAGGTGCTCTATAGTGACTGTTGTTGGGTAGGTGCTCTATAGTGACTGTTGTTGGGTAGGTGCTCTATAGTGACTGTTGTTGGGTAGGTGCTCTATAGTGACTGTTGTTGGGTAGGTGCTCTATAGTGACTGTTGTTGGGTAGGTGCTCTATAGTGACTGTTGTTGGGTAGGTGCTCTATAGTGACTGTTGTTGGGTAGGTGCTCTATAGTGACTGTTGTTGGGTAGGTGCTCTATAGTGACTGTTGTTGGGTAGGTGCTCTATAGTGACTGTTGTTGGGTAGGTGCTCTATAGTGACTGTTGTTGGGTAGGTGCTCTATAGTGACTGTTGTTGGGTAGGTGCTCTATAGTGACTGTTGTTGGGTAGGTGCTCTATAGTGACTGTTGTTGGGTAGGTGCTCTATAGTGACTGTTGTTGGGTAGGTGCTCTATAGTGACTGTTGTTGGGTAGGTGCTCTATAGTGACTGTTGTTGGGTAGGTGCTCTATAGTGACTGTTGTTGGGTAGGTGCTCTATAGTGACTGTTGTTGGGTAGGTGCTCTATAGTGACTGTTGTTGGGTAGGTGCTCTATAGTGACTGTTGTTGGGTAGGTGCTCTATAGTGACTGTTGTTGGGTAGGTGCTCTATAGTGACTGTTGTTGGGTAGGTGCTCTATAGTGACTGTTGTTGGGTAGGTGCTCTATAGTGACTGTTGTTGGGTAGGTGCTCTATAGTGACTGTTGTTGGGTAGGTGCTCTATAGTGACTGTTGTTGGGTAGGTGCTCTATAGTGACTGTTGTTGGGTAGGTGCTCTATAGTGACTGTTGTTGGGTAGGTGCTCTATAGTGACTGTTGTTGGGTAGGTGCTCTATAGTGACTGTTGTTGGGTAGGTGCTCTATAGTGACTGTTGTTGGGTAGGTGCTCTATAGTGACTGTTGTTGGGTAGGTGCTCTATAGTGACTGTTGTTGGGTAGGTGCTCTATAGTGACTGTTGTTGGGTAGGTGCTCTATAGTGACTGTTGTTGGGTAGGTGCTCTATAGTGACTGTTGTTGGGTAGGTGCTCTATAGTGACTGTTGTTGGGTAGGTGCTCTATAGTGACTGTTGTTGGGTAGGTGCTCTATAGTGACTGTTGTTGGGTAGGTGCTCTATAGTGACTGTTGTTGGGTAGGTGCTCTATAGTGACTGTTGTTGGGTAGGTGCTCTATAGTGACTGTTGTTGGGTAGGTGCTCTATAGTGACTGTTGTTGGGTAGGTGCTCTATAGTGACTGTTGTTGGGTAGGTGCTCTATAGTGACTGTTGTTGGGTAGGTGCTCTATAGTGACTGTTGTTGGGTAGGTGCTCTATAGTGACTGTTGTTGGGTAGGTGCTCTATAGTGACTGTTGTTGGGTAGGTGCTCTATAGTGACTGTTGTTGGGTAGGTGCTCTATAGTGACTGTTGTTGGGTAGGTGCTCTATAGTGACTGTTGTTGGGTAGGTGCTCTATAGTGACTGTTGTTGGGTAGGTGCTCTATAGTGACTGTTGTTGGGTAGGTGCTCTATAGTGACTGTTGTTGGGTAGGTGCTCTATAGTGACTGTTGTTGGGTAGGTGCTCTATAGTGACTGTTGTTGGGTAGGTGCTCTATAGTGACTGTTGTTGGGTAGGTGCTCTATAGTGACTGTTGTTGGGTAGGTGCTCTATAGTGACTGTTGTTGGGTAGGTGCTCTATAGTGACTGTTGTTGGGTAGGTGCTCTATAGTGACTGTTGTTGGGTAGGTGCTCTATAGTGACTGTTGTTGGGTAGGTGCTCTATAGTGACTGTTGTTGGGTAGGTGCTCTATAGTGACTGTTGTTGGGTAGGTGCTCTATAGTGACTGTTGTTGGGTAGGTGCTCTATAGTGACTGTTGTTGGGTAGGTGCTCTATAGTGACTGTTGTTGGGTAGGTGCTCTATAGTGACTGTTGTTGGGTAGGTGCTCTATAGTGACTGTTGTTGGGTAGGTGCTCTATAGTGACTGTTGTTGGGTAGGTGCTCTATAGTGACTGTTGTTGGGTAGGTGCTCTATAGTGACTGTTGTTGGGTAGGTGCTCTATAGTGACTGTTGTTGGGTAGGTGCTCTATAGTGACTGTTGTTGGGTAGGTGCTCTATAGTGACTGTTGTTGGGTAGGTGCTCTATAGTGACTGTTGTTGGGTAGGTGCTCTATAGTGACTGTTGTTGGGTAGGTGCTCTATAGTGACTGTTGTTGGGTAGGTGCTCTATAGTGACTGTTGTTGGGTAGGTGCTCTATAGTGACTGTTGTTGGGTAGGTGCTCTATAGTGACTGTTGTTGGGTAGGTGCTCTATAGTGACTGTTGTTGGGTAGGTGCTCTATAGTGACTGTTGTTGGGTAGGTGCTCTATAGTGACTGTTGTTGGGTAGGTGCTCTATAGTGACTGTTGTTGGGTAGGTGCTCTATAGTGACTGTTGTTGGGTAGGTGCTCTATAGTGACTGTTGTTGGGTAGGTGCTCTATAGTGACTGTTGTTGGGTAGGTGCTCTATAGTGACTGTTGTTGGGTAGGTGCTCTATAGTGACTGTTGTTGGGTAGGTGCTCTATAGTGACTGTTGTTGGGTAGGTGCTCTATAGTGACTGTTGTTGGGTAGGTGCTCTATAGTGACTGTTGTTGGGTAGGTGCTCTATAGTGACTGTTGTTGGGTAGGTGCTCTATAGTGACTGTTGTTGGGTAGGTGCTCTATAGTGACTGTTGTTGGGTAGGTGCTCTATAGTGACTGTTGTTGGGTAGGTGCTCTATAGTGACTGTTGTTGGGTAGGTGCTCTATAGTGACTGTTGTTGGGTAGGTGCTCTATAGTGACTGTTGTTGGGTAGGTGCTCTATAGTGACTGTTGTTGGGTAGGTGCTCTATAGTGACTGTTGTTGGGTAGGTGCTCTATAGTGACTGTTGTTGGGTAGGTGCTCTATAGTGACTGTTGTTGGGTAGGTGCTCTATAGTGACTGTTGTTGGGTAGGTGCTCTATAGTGACTGTTGTTGGGTAGGTGCTCTATAGTGACTGTTGTTGGGTAGGTGCTCTATAGTGACTGTTGTTGGGTAGGTGCTCTATAGTGACTGTTGTTGGGTAGGTGCTCTATAGTGACTGTTGTTGGGTAGGTGCTCTATAGTGACTGTTGTTGGGTAGGTGCTCTATAGTGACTGTTGTTGGGTAGGTGCTCTATAGTGACTGTTGTTGGGTAGGTGCTCTATAGTGACTGTTGTTGGGTAGGTGCTCTATAGTGACTGTTGTTGGGTAGGTGCTCTATAGTGACTGTTGTTGGGTAGGTGCTCTATAGTGACTGTTGTTGGGTAGGTGCTCTATAGTGACTGTTGTTGGGTAGGTGCTCTATAGTGACTGTTGTTGGGTAGGTGCTCTATAGTGACTGTTGTTGGGTAGGTGCTCTATAGTGACTGTTGTTGGGTAGGTGCTCTATAGTGACTGTTGTTGGGTAGGTGCTCTATAGTGACTGTTGTTGGGTAGGTGCTCTATAGTGACTGTTGTTGGGTAGGTGCTCTATAGTGACTGTTGTTGGGTAGGTGCTCTATAGTGACTGTTGTTGGGTAGGTGCTCTATAGTGACTGTTGTTGGGTAGGTGCTCTATAGTGACTGTTGTTGGGTAGGTGCTCTATAGTGACTGTTGTTGGGTAGGTGCTCTATAGTGACTGTTGTTGGGTAGGTGCTCTATAGTGACTGTTGTTGGGTAGGTGCTCTATAGTGACTGTTGTTGGGTAGGTGCTCTATAGTGACTGTTGTTGGGTAGGTGCTCTATAGTGACTGTTGTTGGGTAGGTGCTCTATAGTGACTGTTGTTGGGTAGGTGCTCTATAGTGACTGTTGTTGGGTAGGTGCTCTATAGTGACTGTTGTTGGGTAGGTGCTCTATAGTGACTGTTGTTGGGTAGGTGCTCTATAGTGACTGTTGTTGGGTAGGTGCTCTATAGTGACTGTTGTTGGGTAGGTGCTCTATAGTGACTGTTGTTGGGTAGGTGCTCTATAGTGACTGTTGTTGGGTAGGTGCTCTATAGTGACTGTTGTTGGGTAGGTGCTCTATAGTGACTGTTGTTGGGTAGGTGCTCTATAGTGACTGTTGTTGGGTAGGTGCTCTATAGTGACTGTTGTTGGGTAGGTGCTCTATAGTGACTGTTGTTGGGTAGGTGCTCTATAGTGACTGTTGTTGGGTAGGTGCTCTATAGTGACTGTTGTTGGGTAGGTGCTCTATAGTGACTGTTGTTGGGTAGGTGCTCTATAGTGCACTCTACCCAACAACAGTCACTATAGAGCACTACCAACAACAGTCACTATAGAGCACCTACCCAACAACAGTCACTAGAGCACCTACCCAACAACAGTCACTATAGAGCACCCAACAACAGTCACTAGAGCACCTACCAACAACAGTCACTATAGAGCACTCTACCAACAACAGTCACTAGAGCACCTACCAACAACAGTCACTATAGAGCACTCTACCAACAACAGTCACTATAGAGCACTACAACAACAGTCACTATAGAGCACCCAACAACAGTCACTATAGAGCACTACCAACAACAGTCACTATAGAGCACCTACCCAACAACAGTCACTATAGAGCACCTACCCAACAACAGTCACTATAGAGCACTACAACAACAGTCACTATAGAGCACCCAACAACAGTCACTATAGAGCACTCTACCAACAACAGTCACTATAGAGCACTACCAACAACAGTCACTATAGAGCACTACCCAACAACAGTCACTATAGAGCACTACCAACAACAGTCACTATAGAGCACTCTACCAACAACAGTCACTATAGAGCACTACCCAACAACAGTCACTAGAGCACCTACCAACAACAGTCACTATAGAGCACCTACCCAACAACAGTCACTATAGAGCACCTACCCAACAACAGTCACTATAGAGCACTACCCAACAACAGTCACTATAGAGCACCTACCCAACAACAGTCACTAGAGCACCTACCAACAACAGTCACTATAGAGCACCTACACAACAGTCACTATAGAGCACCCAACAACAGTCACTATAGAGCACCCAACAACAGTCACTATAGAGCACTACAACAACAGTCACTATAGAGCACTACCCAACAACAGTCACTATAGAGCACTCTACCAACAACAGTCACTATAGAGCACTCTACCAACAACAGTCACTATAGAGCACCTACCCAACAACAGTCACTATAGAGCACTACCCAACAACAGTCACTATAGAGCACCTACCCAACAACAGTCACTATAGAGCACTACCCAACAACAGTCACTATAGAGCACCTACCCAACAACAGTCACTATAGAGCACCTACCAACAACAGTCACTATAGAGCACTCTACCAACAACAGTCACTATAGAGCACCCACCAACAACAGTCACTATAGAGCACCTACCAACAACAGTCACTAGAGCACCTACCCAACAACAGTCACTATAGAGCACCTACCAACAACAGTCACTATAGAGCACCTACCCAACAACAGTCACTATAGAGCACCCACCAACAACAGTCACTATAGAGCACTACCAACAACAGTCACTATAGAGCACCTACCCAACAACAGTCACTAGAGCACCTACCCAACAACAGTCACTATAGAGCACCCAACAACAGTCACTATAGAGCACTACCAACAACAGTCACTATAGAGCACTACCAACAACAGTCACTATAGAGCACTACCCAACAACAGTCACTATAGAGCACCTACCCAACAACAGTCACTATAGAGCACCCACCAACAACAGTCACTATAGAGCACCTACCAACAACAGTCACTATAGAGCACCCACCAACAACAGTCACTATAGAGCACCCACCCAACAACAGTCACTATAGAGCACCTACCCAACAACAGTCACTATAGAGCACTACCAACAACAGTCACTATAGAGCACCCAACAACAGTCACTATAGAGCACTACCCAACAACAGTCACTATAGAGCACTCTACCCAACAACAGTCACTATAGAGCACCCACCCAACAACAGTCACTATAGAGCACTACAACAACAGTCACTAGAGCACCTACCAACAACAGTCACTATAGAGCACCCACCAACAACAGTCACTATAGAGCACTACCAACAACAGTCACTATAGAGCACTACCCAACAACAGTCACTATAGAGCACCCACCAACAACAGTCACTAGAGCACCTACCAACAACAGTCACTAGAGCACCTACCAACAACAGTCACTATAGAGCACTACAACAACAGTCACTATAGAGCACTACAACAACAGTCACTATAGAGCACTCTACCAACAACAGTCACTATAGAGCACTCTACCAACAACAGTCACTATAGAGCACCTACAACAACAGTCACTATAGAGCACTACCAACAACAGTCACTAGAGCACCTACCCACAACAGTCACTATAGAGCACCCACCCAACAACAGTCACTATAGAGCACTCTACCCAACAACAGTCACTATAGAGCACCTACCAACAACAGTCACTATAGAGCACCTACCCAACAACAGTCACTATAGAGCACCTACAACAACAGTCACTATAGAGCACCTACCCAACAACAGTCACTATAGAGCACCTACAACAACAGTCACTATAGAGCACCTACCAACAACAGTCACTATAGAGCACTCTACCAACAACAGTCACTATAGAGCACTACAACAACAGTCACTAGAGCACCTACCAACAACAGTCACTATAGAGCACCTACAACAACAGTCACTAGAGCACCTACCCAACAGTCACTATAGAGCACCTACCCAACAACAGTCACTATAGAGCACCCACAACAACAGTCACTATAGAGCACCCACAACAACAGTCACTATAGAGCACCTACCCAACAACAGTCACTATAGAGCACCCACCCAACAACAGTCACTATAGAGCACCCACAACAACAGTCACTATAGAGCACTCTACCCAACAACAGTCACTATAGAGCACTACCAACAACAGTCACTATAGAGCACCTACCCAACAACAGTCACTATAGAGCACCCACCCAACAACAGTCACTATAGAGCACCTACCCAACAGTCACTATAGAGCACCTACCAACAACAGTCACTATAGAGCACCTACCAACAACAGTCACTATAGAGCACCTACAACAACAGTCACTATAGAGCACTACCAACAACAGTCACTATAGAGCACCTACAACAACAGTCACTATAGAGCACCTACAACAACAGTCACTATAGAGCACCTACCCAACAACAGTCACTATAGAGCACCTACCAACAACAGTCACTATAGAGCACCCAACAACAGTCACTATAGAGCACTACAACAACAGTCACTAGAGCACCTACCCAACAACAGTCACTAGAGCACCTACCAACAACAGTCACTATAGAGCACTCTACCAACAACAGTCACTATAGAGCACCCACAACAACAGTCACTATAGAGCACCCAACAACAGTCACTAGAGCACCTACCAACAACAGTCACTATAGAGCACCTACCAACAACAGTCACTATAGAGCACCCACCAACAACAGTCACTATAGAGCACTCTACCAACAACAGTCACTATAGAGCACCTACAACAACAGTCACTATAGAGCACTCTACCAACAACAGTCACTATAGAGCACTACCAACAACAGTCACTATAGAGCACCTACCAACAACAGTCACTATAGAGCACCTACAACAACAGTCACTATAGAGCACTCTACCAACAACAGTCACTATAGAGCACCTACCCAACAACAGTCACTAGAGCACCTACAACAACAGTCACTATAGAGCACTCTACCAACAACAGTCACTAGAGCACCTACCCAACAACAGTCACTATAGAGCACCCACAACAACAGTCACTATAGAGCACACCCAACAACAGTCACTAGAGCACCTACCCAACAACAGTCACTATAGAGCACACCCAACAACAGTCACTATAGAGCACTACCAACAACAGTCACTATAGAGCACCTACAACAACAGTCACTATAGAGCACTACCAACAACAGTCACTATAGAGCACCCACCAACAACAGTCACTATAGAGCACTACCCAACAACAGTCACTATAGAGCACCAACAACAGTCACTATAGAGCACTACAACAACAGTCACTATAGAGCACTACAACAACAGTCACTATAGAGCACCCACCCAACAACAGTCACTATAGAGCACACCCAACAACAGTCACTATAGAGCACCTACCCACAACAGTCACTATAGAGCACTACCCAACAACAGTCACTATAGAGCACTCTACCAACAACAGTCACTAGAGCACCTACAACAACAGTCACTATAGAGCACCCACCCAACAACAGTCACTATAGAGCACTCTACCCAACAACAGTCACTATAGAGCACCTACAACAACAGTCACTATAGAGCACACCCAACAACAGTCACTAGAGCACCTACCAACAACAGTCACTATAGAGCACCCACCCAACAACAGTCACTAGAGCACCTACCCAACAGTCACTATAGAGCACTCTACCAACAACAGTCACTATAGAGCACCTACCCAACAACAGTCACTATAGAGCACTACCCAACAACAGTCACTATAGAGCACCCACCCAACAACAGTCACTAGAGCACCTACAACAACAGTCACTATAGAGCACCCACAACAACAGTCACTATAGAGCACCCACCCAACAACAGTCACTATAGAGCACTCTACCCAACAACAGTCACTATAGAGCACACCCAACAACAGTCACTATAGAGCACACCCAACAACAGTCACTATAGAGCACTCTACCAACAACAGTCACTATAGAGCACCCAACAACAGTCACTAGAGCACCTACCCAACAACAGTCACTATAGAGCACCTACCCAACAACAGTCACTATAGAGCACCCACCAACAACAGTCACTATAGAGCACCTACAACAACAGTCACTAGAGCACCTACCCACAACAGTCACTATAGAGCACCAACAACAGTCACTATAGAGCACCTACCCAACAACAGTCACTATAGAGCACTACAACAACAGTCACTAGAGCACCTACCCAACAGTCACTATAGAGCACCCACCAACAACAGTCACTATAGAGCACTACAACAACAGTCACTATAGAGCACCCACCCAACAACAGTCACTATAGAGCACCAACAACAGTCACTATAGAGCACTACCCAACAACAGTCACTATAGAGCACACCCAACAACAGTCACTATAGAGCACTACCAACAACAGTCACTATAGAGCACTCTACCCAACAACAGTCACTATAGAGCACCTACCCACAACAGTCACTATAGAGCACTACCCAACAACAGTCACTATAGAGCACTACCCAACAACAGTCACTAGAGCACCTACCCAACAGTCACTATAGAGCACTACAACAACAGTCACTATAGAGCACCCACCAACAACAGTCACTATAGAGCACCCACCAACAACAGTCACTATAGAGCACTACCAACAACAGTCACTATAGAGCACTCTACCCAACAACAGTCACTAGAGCACCTACCCAACAACAGTCACTATAGAGCACCCACAACAACAGTCACTATAGAGCACCTACCCAACAGTCACTATAGAGCACTACAACAACAGTCACTATAGAGCACCCACAACAACAGTCACTATAGAGCACCAACAACAGTCACTATAGAGCACCACCCAACAACAGTCACTATAGAGCACTACCCAACAACAGTCACTATAGAGCACTACCCAACAACAGTCACTATAGAGCACCTACAACAACAGTCACTATAGAGCACCTACCCAACAACAGTCACTATAGAGCACTACAACAACAGTCACTATAGAGCACTCTACCAACAACAGTCACTATAGAGCACCAACAACAGTCACTATAGAGCACTCTACCAACAACAGTCACTATAGAGCACCCACAACAACAGTCACTATAGAGCACTACCAACAACAGTCACTATAGAGCACTACCCAACAACAGTCACTATAGAGCACCTACCAACAACAGTCACTAGAGCACCTACCAACAACAGTCACTATAGAGCACCTACCCAACAACAGTCACTATAGAGCACCTACCCACAACAGTCACTATAGAGCACCCACAACAACAGTCACTAGAGCACCTACCCAACAACAGTCACTATAGAGCACCTACCAACAACAGTCACTATAGAGCACCCACCCAACAACAGTCACTATAGAGCACCCACAACAACAGTCACTATAGAGCACTACCAACAACAGTCACTATAGAGCACCCACCCAACAACAGTCACTATAGAGCACTACCAACAACAGTCACTATAGAGCACTACAACAACAGTCACTAGAGCACCTACAACAACAGTCACTAGAGCACCTACAACAACAGTCACTATAGAGCACCTACCAACAACAGTCACTATAGAGCACCTACCCAACAACAGTCACTAGAGCACCTACCCAACAGTCACTATAGAGCACTACCCAACAACAGTCACTATAGAGCACCACCCAACAACAGTCACTAGAGCACCTACCAACAACAGTCACTATAGAGCACCTACCCAACAACAGTCACTATAGAGCACCCACCCAACAACAGTCACTATAGAGCACCAACAACAGTCACTATAGAGCACTCTACCCAACAACAGTCACTATAGAGCACCCACCAACAACAGTCACTAGAGCACCTACCAACAACAGTCACTATAGAGCACCAACAACAGTCACTATAGAGCACCTACAACAACAGTCACTATAGAGCACCCACCCAACAACAGTCACTATAGAGCACCCACCCAACAACAGTCACTATAGAGCACACCCAACAACAGTCACTATAGAGCACTCTACCAACAACAGTCACTATAGAGCACCCACAACAACAGTCACTATAGAGCACCTACCAACAACAGTCACTAGAGCACCTACCCAACAACAGTCACTATAGAGCACTACAACAACAGTCACTATAGAGCACTCTACCAACAACAGTCACTATAGAGCACTCTACCAACAACAGTCACTATAGAGCACCAACAACAGTCACTATAGAGCACCTACCAACAACAGTCACTATAGAGCACCTACCCAACAACAGTCAGTATAGAGCACCTACCCAACAACAGTCACTATAGAGCACACCCAACAACAGTCACTATAGAGCACTACCCAACAACAGTCACTATAGAGCACCTACACAACAGTCACTATAGAGCACCTACACAACAGTCACTATAGAGCACCTACACAACAGTCACTATAGAGCACCAACAACAGTCACTATAGAGCACCAACAACAGTCACTATAGAGCACCTACACAACAGTCACTAGAGCACCTACCCAACAACAGTCACTATAGAGCACCTACCCAACAGTCACTATAGAGCACTACCAACAACAGTCACTATAGAGCACCAACAACAGTCACTATAGAGCACCTACACAACAGTCACTAGAGCACCTACCCAACAGTCACTATAGAGCACCTACACAACAGTCACTATAGAGCACTACAACAACAGTCACTATAGAGCACCTACACAACAGTCACTATAGAGCACTCTACCAACAACAGTCACTATAGAGCACCTACACAACAGTCACTATAGAGCACCTACACAACAGTCACTATAGAGCACTACAACAACAGTCACTAGAGCACCTACCCAACAGTCACTATAGAGCACTCTACCAACAACAGTCACTATAGAGCACCTACACAACAGTCACTATAGAGCACTCTACCAACAACAGTCACTAGAGCACCTACCCAACAGTCACTATAGAGCACCTACACAACAGTCACTATAGAGCACCTACAACAACAGTCACTATAGAGCACTACAACAACAGTCACTATAGAGCACTCTACCCAACAACAGTCACTATAGAGCACTACAACAACAGTCACTAGAGCACCTACCAACAACAGTCACTATAGAGCACCTACCAACAACAGTCACTATAGAGCACCAACAACAGTCACTATAGAGCACACCCAACAACAGTCACTATAGAGCACTACCCAACAGTCACTATAGAGCACCTACACAACAGTCACTATAGAGCACTACAACAACAGTCACTATAGAGCACCAACAACAGTCACTATAGAGCACTACAACAACAGTCACTAGAGCACCTACCAACAACAGTCACTATAGAGCACTACAACAACAGTCACTATAGAGCACCTACACAACAGTCACTATAGAGCACCTACCCAACAGTCACTATAGAGCACTCTACCAACAACAGTCACTATAGAGCACCTACAACAACAGTCACTATAGAGCACCTACACAACAGTCACTAGAGCACCTACCAACAACAGTCACTATAGAGCACCCAACAACAGTCACTAGAGCACCTACCCAACAACAGTCACTATAGAGCACCAACAACAGTCACTAGAGCACCTACCCAACAGTCACTATAGAGCACTCTACCAACAACAGTCACTAGAGCACCTACCCAACAGTCACTATAGAGCACCTACACAACAGTCACTAGAGCACCTACCCAACAGTCACTATAGAGCACCAACAACAGTCACTATAGAGCACTACCCAACAGTCACTATAGAGCACACCCAACAACAGTCACTATAGAGCACTACCCAACAGTCACTATAGAGCACTACCCAACAGTCACTATAGAGCACTACAACAACAGTCATTATAGAGCACCTACCCAGCAACAGTCACTATAGAGCACTACAACAACAGTCACTAGAGCACCTACCAACAACAGTCACTATAGAGCACTCTACCAACAACAGTCACTAGAGCACCTACCAACAACAGTCACTATAGAGCACTACCCAACAGTCACTATAGAGCACTCTACCAACAACAGTCACTAGAGCACCTACCAACAACAGTCACTATAGAGCACCTACCCAGCAACAGTCACTATAGAGCACACCCAACAACAGTCACTATAGAGCACCCAACAACAGTCACTAGAGCACCTACCCAACAACAGTCACTATAGAGCACCCAACAACAGTCACTAGAGCACCTACCAACAACAGTCACTATAGAGCACTCTACCAACAACAGTCACTATAGAGCACCCACCAACAACAGTCACTATAGAGCACTACCCAACAGTCACTATAGAGCACTACCCAACAGTCACTATAGAGCACTACCCAACAGTCACTATAGAGCACTACCCAACAGTCACTATAGAGCACACCCAACAACAGTCATTATAGAGCACCTACCCAGCAACAGTCACTATAGAGCACTCTACCAACAACAGTCACTATAGAGCACTACAACAACAGTCATTATAGAGCACCTACAACAACAGTCACTATAGAGCACCACCCAACAACAGTCACTATAGAGCACACCCAACAACAGTCACTATAGAGCACTACAACAACAGTCACTATAGAGCACTACCCAACAGTCACTATAGAGCACCTACCCAGCAACAGTCACTATAGAGCACACCCAACAACAGTCACTATAGAGCACTACAACAACAGTCACTATAGAGCACACCCAACAACAGTCACTATAGAGCACCCAACAACAGTCACTATAGAGCACACCCAACAACAGTCACTAGAGCACCTACCCAACAACAGTCACTATAGAGCACCTACCCAGCAACAGTCACTATAGAGCACACCCAACAACAGTCACTATAGAGCACCACCCAACAACAGTCACTAGAGCACCTACCCAGCAACAGTCACTATAGAGCACCAACAACAGTCACTAGAGCACCTACCCAGCAACAGTCACTATAGAGCACTCTACCAACAACAGTCACTATAGAGCACACCCAACAACAGTCACTATAGAGCACTACCAACAACAGTCACTATAGAGCACTCTACAACAACAGTCACTATAGAGCACTACCCAACAGTCACTATAGAGCACTACAACAACAGTCACTATAGAGCACCCAACAACAGTCACTAGAGCACCTACCCAGCAACAGTCACTATAGAGCACTCTACAACAACAGTCATTATAGAGCACCTACCCAGCAACAGTCACTATAGAGCACTACCCAACAGTCACTATAGAGCACTCTACAACAACAGTCACTATAGAGCACTACCCAACAGTCACTATAGAGCACCCACTCACACAGACACACACCACTCACCACACACACACACACACACACACACACACACACACACACACACACACACACACACACACACACACACACTCCACAGTGCACACACTCACACAGACACACACCACTCACCACACACACACACACACACACACACACACACACACACACACACTCCACAGTGCACACACTCACACAGACACACACCACTCACCACACACACACACTCCACAGTGCACACACTCACACAGACACACACCACTCACCACACACACACACACACACACACACACACACACACACACACACACACACACACACACACACACACACACACACACACACACACACACACACACACTCCACAGTGCACACACCTCACACAGACACACACCACTCACCACACACACACACACACACACACACACACACACACACACACACACACACACACACACTCCACAGTGCACACACCTCACACAGACACACACCACTCACCACACACACACACACACACACACACACACACACACACACACACACACACACACACACACACACACACACTCCACAGTGCACACACCTCACACAGACACACACCACTCACCACACACACACACACACACACACTCCACAGTGCACACACTCACACAGACACACACCACTCACCACACACACACACTCCACAGTGCACACACTCACACAGACACACACCACTCACCACACACACACACACACACACACACACACACACACACACACACACACACACACACACACACACACACACACACACACACACACACACACACACACACACACACACACACACACACACACACACACACACACACACACACACACACACACACACACACACACACACACACACACACACACACACACACACACACACACACACACACACACACACACACACACACACACACACTCCACAGTGCACACACCTCACACAGACACACACCACTCACCACACACACACACACACACACACACACACACACACACACACACACACACTCCACAGTGCACACACTCACACAGACACACACCACTCACCACACACACACACACACACACACACACACACACACACACACACACACACACACACACACACACACACACACACACACACACACACACACACACACACACACACACACACACACACACACACACACACACACACACACACACACACACACACACACACACACACACACACACACACACACACACACACACACACACACACACACACACTCCACAGTGCACACACCTCACACAGACACACACCACTCACCACACACACACACACACACTCCACAGTGCACACACTCACACAGACACACACCACTCACCACACACACACACACACACACACACACACACACACACACACACACACACACTCCACAGTGCACACACCTCACACAGACACACACCACTCACCACACACACACACACACACACACACACACACACACACACACACACACACACACACACACACACACACACACACACACACACACACACACACACACACACACTCCACAGTGCACACACTCACACAGACACACACCACTCACCACACACACACACACACACACACACACACACACACACACACACACACACACACACACACACACACACACACACACACACACACACACACACACACACACACACACTCCACAGTGCACACACCTCACACAGACACACACCACTCACCACACACACTCCACAGTGCACACACCTCACACAGACACACACCACTCACCACACACACACACACACACACTCCACAGTGCACACACCTCACACAGACACACACCACTCACCACACACACTCCACAGTGCACACACTCACACACACACACACACACACACACACACACACACACACACACACACACACACACACACACACTCCACAGTGCACACACCTCACACAGACACACACCACTCACCACACACACACACACACACACACACACACACACACACACACACACACACACACACACACACACACACACACACACACACACACACACACACACACACACACACACACACACACACACTCCACAGTGCACACACCTCACACAGACACACACACACTCCACAGTGCACACACCTCACACAGACACACACCACTCACCACACACACTCCACAGTGCACACACCTCACACAGACACACACCACTCACCACACACACTCCACAGTGCACACACCTCACACAGACACACACCACTCACCACACACACACACACACACACACACACACACACACACACACACACACACACACACACACACACACACACACACACACACACACACACTCCACAGTGCACACACCTCACACAGACACACACCACTCACCACACACACTCCACAGTGCACACACCTCACACAGACACACACCACTCACCACACACACTCCACAGTGCACACACCTCACACAGACACACACCACTCACCACACACACTCCACAGTGCACACACCTCACACAGACACACACCACTCACCACACACATTCACACAGACACACACCACTCACCACACACACTCCACAGTGCACGCACCTCACACACACACCACTCACCACACACACTCCACAGTGCACACACCTCACACAGACACACACACTCACACAGACACACACCACTCACCACACACACTCCACAGTGCACACACCTCACACAGACACACACCACACACACTCCACAGTGCACACACCTCACACAGACACACACCACACACACTCACACAGACACACACCACTCACCACACACACTCCACAGTGCACACACCTCACACAGACACACACCACTCACCACACACACTCCACAGTGCACACACCTCACACAGACACACACACTCACACAGACACACACCACTCACCACACACACTCCACAGTGCACACACCTCACACAGACACACACCACACACACACTCACACAGACACACACCACTCACCACACACACTCCACAGTGCACACACCTCACACAGACACACACCACTCACCACACACACTCCACAGTGCACACACCTCACACAGACACACACCACACACACACTCACACAGACACACACCACTCACCACACACACTCCACAGTGCACACACCTCACACAGACACACACCACACACACTCCACAGTGCACACACCTCACACAGACACACACCACTCACCACACACACTCACACAGACACACACCACTCACCACACACACTCCACAGTGCACACACCTCACACAGACACACACCACTCACCACACACACTCCACAGTGCACACACCTCACACAGACACACACCACACACACACTCACACAGACACACACCACTCACCACACACACTCCACAGTGCACACACCTCACACAGACACACACCACTCACCACACACACTCCACAGTGCACACACCTCACACAGACACACACCACTCACCACACACACTCCACAGTGCACACACCTCACACAGACACACACCACTCACCACACACACTCACACAGACACACACCACTCACCACACACACTCCACAGTGCACACACCTCACACAGACACACACCACTCACCACACACACTCCACAGTGCACACACCTCACACAGACACACACCACAACAGTCACTATAGAGCACTCTACACAACAGTCACTATAGAGCACTACCCAACAACAGTCACTATAGAGCACTACAACAACAGTCACTATAGAGCACTACCCAGCAACAGTCACTATAGAGCACACCCAACAACAGTCACTATAGAGCACCCACCAACAACAGTCACTATAGAGCACTACACAACAGTCACTATAGAGCACTACACAACAGTCACTATAGAGCACTCTACCAACAACAGTCACTATAGAGCACTCTACACAACAGTCACTATAGAGCACTACACAACAGTCACTATAGAGCACCTACAACAACAGTCACTATAGAGCACTACACAACAGTCACTATAGAGCACTACACAACAGTCACTATAGAGCACCTACAACAACAGTCACTATAGAGCACCCAACAACAGTCACTATAGAGCACTACCCAACAACAGTCACTATAGAGCACTACCCAGCAACAGTCACTATAGAGCACTACCAACAACAGTCACTATAGAGCACCTACAACAACAGTCACTATAGAGCACTCTACCAACAACAGTCACTATAGAGCACCCAACAACAGTCACTATAGAGCACCCACCAACAACAGTCACTATAGAGCACCCAACAACAGTCACTATAGAGCACTACCAACAACAGTCACTATAGAGCACTCTACACAACAGTCACTATAGAGCACCTACCAACAACAGTCACTATAGAGCACTACCAACAACAGTCACTAGAGCACCTACCAACAACAGTCACTATAGAGCACTACCAACAACAGTCACTATAGAGCACCTACCCAAAACAGTCACTATAGAGCACTCTACACAACAGTCACTATAGAGCACTACCCAACAACAGTCACTATAGAGCACTCTACACAACAGTCACTATAGAGCACCTACAACAACAGTCACTATAGAGCACTACACAACAGTCACTATAGAGCACTACACAACAGTCACTATAGAGCACCCAACAACAGTCACTATAGAGCACTACAACAACAGTCACTATAGAGCACCTACCAACAACAGTCACTATAGAGCACTACAACAACAGTCACTATAGAGCACTACAACAACAGTCACTATAGAGCACTCTACACAACAGTCACTATAGAGCACCCAACAACAGTCACTATAGAGCACCTACCAACAACAGTCACTATAGAGCACCTACCAACAACAGTCACTATAGAGCACACCCACACACACACACACACACACACACACACACACACACACACACACACACACACACACACACACACACACACACACACACACACACACACACACACACACACACACACACACACACACACACACACACACACACACACACACACACACACACACACACACACACACACACACACACACACACACACACACACACACACACACACACACACACACACACACACACACACACACACACACACACACACACACACACACACACACACACACACACACACACACACACACACACACACACACACACACACACACACACACACACACACACACACACACACACACACACACACACACACACACACACACACACACACACACACACACACACACACACACACACACACACACCACAACAGTCACTATAGAGCACCAACAACAGTCACTAGAGCACCTACCAACAACAGTCACTATAGAGCACTACAACAACAGTCACTATAGAGCACCTACACAACAGTCACTATAGAGCACCAACAACAGTCACTATAGAGCACCTACACAACAGTCACTATAGAGCACTCTACCAACAACAGTCACTATAGAGCACTCTACCCAACAACAGTCACTAGAGCACCTACCAACAACAGTCAGTATAGAGCACCCACAACAACAGTCACTATAGAGCACTACAACAACAGTCACTATAGAGCACCTACACAACAGTCACTATAGAGCACCTACCCAACAGTCACTATAGAGCACCCACCAACAACAGTCACTATAGAGCACTACAACAACAGTCACTATAGAGCACCTACACAACAGTCACTATAGAGCACCTACCCAACAGTCACTATAGAGCACCTACACAACAGTCACTATAGAGCACTCTACCAACAACAGTCACTATAGAGCACCCACAACAGTCACTATAGAGCACTACCAACAACAGTCACTATAGAGCACTCTACCCAGCAACAGTCACTATAGAGCACCTACCCAACAGTCACTATAGAGCACTCTACCCAGCAACAGTCACTATAGAGCACTACCAACAACAGTCACTATAGAGCACCTACAACAACAGTCACTAGAGCACCTACCCAACAGTCACTATAGAGCACTCTACCCAGCAACAGTCACTATAGAGCACTCTACCCAACAACAGTCAGTATAGAGCACCCAACAACAGTCACTATAGAGCACCTACACAACAGTCACTATAGAGCACTACAACAACAGTCACTATAGAGCACCAACAACAGTCACTATAGAGCACCCACCCAACAACAGTCACTATAGAGCACCTACACAACAGTCACTATAGAGCACCTACACAACAGTCACTATAGAGCACTCTACCAACAACAGTCACTATAGAGCACTCTACCAACAACAGTCACTATAGAGCACCAACAACAGTCACTATAGAGCACCAACAACAGTCACTATAGAGCACTACCAACAACAGTCACTATAGAGCACTACAACAACAGTCACTATAGAGCACCCAACAACAGTCACTATAGAGCACCCACCAACAACAGTCACTATAGAGCACCCACCCAACAACAGTCACTATAGAGCACCCACAACAACAGTCACTATAGAGCACCAACAACAGTCACTATAGAGCACCAACAACAGTCAGTATAGAGCACCCACAACAACAGTCACTATAGAGCACTCTACCCAGCAACAGTCACTATAGAGCACCTACCCAACAGTCACTATAGAGCACCAACAACAGTCAGTATAGAGCACCCAACAACAGTCACTATAGAGCACTACCAACAACAGTCACTAGAGCACCTACCCAACAGTCACTATAGAGCACTACAACAACAGTCACTATAGAGCACCTACACAACAGTCACTATAGAGCACCCAACAACAGTCACTAGAGCACCCTACCAACAACAGTCAGTATAGAGCACCCACCCAACAACAGTCACTATAGAGCACCCTACCAACAACAGTCACTATAGAGCACTCTACCAACAACAGTCACTATAGAGCACCAACAACAGTCACTATAGAGCACCTACACAACAGTCACTATAGAGCACCTACCAACAACAGTCACTATAGAGCACTCTACCAACAACAGTCACTATAGAGCACTCTACCCAGCAACAGTCACTATAGAGCACCTACCCAACAGTCACTATAGAGCACTCTACCCAGCAACAGTCACTATAGAGCACCAACAACAGTCACTATAGAGCACCAACAACAGTCAGTATAGAGCACCCACAACAACAGTCACTATAGAGCACTCTACCAACAACAGTCACTATAGAGCACCTACACAACAGTCACTATAGAGCACCCACCAACAACAGTCACTATAGAGCACTACAACAACAGTCACTATAGAGCACCAACAACAGTCACTATAGAGCACCCACCCAACAACAGTCACTATAGAGCACCTACAACAACAGTCACTATAGAGCACCTACCCAACAGTCACTATAGAGCACCTACACAACAGTCACTATAGAGCACCTACCCAACAGTCACTATAGAGCACCTACACAACAGTCACTATAGAGCACCAACAACAGTCACTATAGAGCACTACAACAACAGTCACTATAGAGCACCTACACAACAGTCACTATAGAGCACTACCAACAACAGTCAGTATAGAGCACCCACAACAACAGTCACTATAGAGCACCTACCCAACAGTCACTATAGAGCACTACAACAACAGTCACTAGAGCACCTACCCAACAGTCACTATAGAGCACCCACCCAACAACAGTCACTATAGAGCACCTACAACAACAGTCACTATAGAGCACCTACACAACAGTCACTATAGAGCACTACAACAACAGTCACTATAGAGCACCTACACAACAGTCACTAGAGCACCTACCCAACAGTCACTATAGAGCACCAACAACAGTCACTATAGAGCACTACAACAACAGTCACTATAGAGCACACCAACAACAGTCACTAGAGCACCTACCCAACAGTCACTATAGAGCACCCACAACAACAGTCACTATAGAGCACACCAACAACAGTCACTATAGAGCACTACAACAACAGTCACTAGAGCACCTACCCAACAGTCACTATAGAGCACTACAACAACAGTCACTATAGAGCACACCAACAACAGTCACTATAGAGCACCCAACAACAGTCACTAGAGCACCTACCCAACAGTCACTATAGAGCACTACCAACAACAGTCACTATAGAGCACACCAACAACAGTCACTATAGAGCACCTACACAACAGTCACTATAGAGCACCAACAACAGTCACTATAGAGCACCCAACAACAGTCACTAGAGCACCTACCCAACAGTCACTATAGAGCACTACAACAACAGTCACTATAGAGCACCTACCCAACAGTCACTATAGAGCACCAACAACAGTCACTATAGAGCACCTACCCAACAGTCACTATAGAGCACTCTACCCAACAACAGTCAGTATAGAGCACCTACACAACAGTCACTATAGAGCACACCAACAACAGTCACTATAGAGCACTACCAACAACAGTCACTATAGAGCACCCACAACAACAGTCACTATAGAGCACTACAACAACAGTCACTATAGAGCACCCACCCAACAACAGTCACTATAGAGCACCTACACAACAGTCACTATAGAGCACCACCAACAACAGTCACTATAGAGCACCTACCCAACAACAGTCACTATAGAGCACTACCAACAACAGTCACTATAGAGCACCTACACAACAGTCACTAGAGCACCTACCCAACAGTCACTATAGAGCACCTACACAACAGTCACTATAGAGCACCAACAACAGTCACTAGAGCACCTACCAACAACAGTCACTATAGAGCACTCTACCCAACAACAGTCACTATAGAGCACTACAACAACAGTCACTATAGAGCACCTACACAACAGTCACTATAGAGCACCTACCCAACAGTCACTATAGAGCACACCAACAACAGTCACTATAGAGCACTCTACCCAACAACAGTCACTATAGAGCACTCTACCCAACAACAGTCACTATAGAGCACTACAACAACAGTCACTAGAGCACCTACCCAACAGTCACTATAGAGCACCCACCAACAACAGTCACTATAGAGCACACCAACAACAGTCATTATAGAGCACCTACCCAACAGTCACTATAGAGCACACCAACAACAGTCACTATAGAGCACCTACACAACAGTCACTAGAGCACCTACCCAACAGTCACTATAGAGCACCAACAACAGTCACTATAGAGCACTACAACAACAGTCACTATAGAGCACCAACAACAGTCACTATAGAGCACTCACCCAACAACAGTCACTAGAGCACCTACCCAACAGTCACTATAGAGCACTACAACAACAGTCACTAGAGCACCTACCAACAACAGTCACTATAGAGCACACCAACAACAGTCACTATAGAGCACCAACAACAGTCACTATAGAGCACCCAACAACAGTCAGTATAGAGCACCTACCAACAACAGTCAGTATAGAGCACTACAACAACAGTCACTATAGAGCACTCTACCCAACAACAGTCAGTATAGAGCACCTACACAACAGTCACTATAGAGCACCCACAACAACAGTCACTATAGAGCACCCACAACAACAGTCACTATAGAGCACTACAACAACAGTCACTATAGAGCACTACAACAACAGTCACTATAGAGCACTCTACCAACAACAGTCACTATAGAGCACCTACACAACAGTCACTATAGAGCACCTACAACAACAGTCACTATAGAGCACACCAACAACAGTCACTATAGAGCACTCACCCAACAACAGTCACTAGAGCACCTACCCAACAGTCACTATAGAGCACCCACCCAACAACAGTCACTATAGAGCACACCAACAACAGTCATTATAGAGCACCTACCCAACAGTCACTATAGAGCACTACAACAACAGTCACTATAGAGCACCTACACAACAGTCACTATAGAGCACACCAACAACAGTCATTATAGAGCACCTACACAACAGTCACTATAGAGCACCAACAACAGTCACTATAGAGCACCAACAACAGTCACTATAGAGCACACCAACAACAGTCACTATAGAGCACACCAACAACAGTCACTAGAGCACCTACCCAACAGTCACTATAGAGCACCCAACAACAGTCACTATAGAGCACTCTACCCAACAACAGTCACTAGAGCACCTACCCAACAACAGTCACTAGAGCACCTACCCAAAAACAGTCACTAGAGCACCTACCCAAAAACAGTCACTAGAGCACCTACCCAAAAACAGTCACTATAGAGCACCCAACAACAGTCACTATAGAGCACTACCCAACAGTCACTATAGAGCACCTACACAACAGTCACTATAGAGCACCCAACAACAGTCACTATAGAGCACCTACACAACAGTCACTATAGAGCACCCAACAACAGTCACTATAGAGCACCCAACAACAGTCACTATAGAGCACCTACACAACAGTCACTAGAGCACCTACCAACAACAGTCACTAGAGCACCTACCCAACAGTCACTATAGAGCACCCAACAACAGTCACTATAGAGCACTCTACCCAACAACAGTCACTAGAGCACCTACCCACAACAGTCACTATAGAGCACCCAACAACAGTCACTATAGAGCACCTACCAACAACAGTCACTATAGAGCACTACAACAACAGTCACTAGAGCACCTACCCAACAGTCACTATAGAGCACCTACCCAACAGTCACTATAGAGCACCTACCCAAAAACAGTCACTATAGAGCACCTACACAACAGTCACTATAGAGCACCTACACAACAGTCACTATAGAGCACTCTACCCAACAACAGTCACTATAGAGCACTCTACCCAACAACAGTCACTATAGAGCACCCAACAACAGTCAGTATAGAGCACCTACACAACAGTCACTATAGAGCACCACCCAACAACAGTCACTAGAGCACCTACCAACAACAGTCACTAGAGCACCTACCCAACAGTCACTATAGAGCACCTACACAACAGTCACTAGAGCACCTACCCAACAGTCACTATAGAGCACCTACCAACAACAGTCACTAGAGCACCTACCCAAAAACAGTCACTATAGAGCACCCAACAACAGTCACTATAGAGCACCTACACAACAGTCACTAGAGCACCTACCAACAACAGTCACTAGAGCACCTACCCAACAGTCACTATAGAGCACCTACCAACAACAGTCACTATAGAGCACTCTACCCAACAACAGTCACTATAGAGCACCTACCAACAACAGTCACTATAGAGCACCTACACAACAGTCACTATAGAGCACCTACACAACAGTCACTATAGAGCACCTACACAACAGTCACTATAGAGCACTACAACAACAGTCACTATAGAGCACTACCAACAACAGTCACTATAGAGCACTACAACAACAGTCACTAGAGCACCTACCCAAAAACAGTCACTATAGAGCACCTACCCAAAAACAGTCACTAGAGCACCTACCAACAACAGTCACTATAGAGCACTCTACCCAACAACAGTCACTATAGAGCACTCTACCCAACAACAGTCAGTATAGAGCACCTACCAACAACAGTCAGTATAGAGCACCTACACAACAGTCACTATAGAGCACCTACCAACAACAGTCAGTATAGAGCACCTACACAACAGTCACTATAGAGCACTACAACAACAGTCACTATAGAGCACTCTACCCAACAACAGTCACTATAGAGCACCTACCAACAACAGTCAGTATAGAGCACCTACACAACAGTCACTATAGAGCACCCACCAACAACAGTCACTAGAGCACCTACCAACAACAGTCAGTATAGAGCACCTACAACAACAGTCACTAGAGCACCTACCAACAACAGTCACTATAGAGCACCCAACAACAGTCAGTATAGAGCACCTACCAACAGTCACTATAGAGCACCTACACAACAGTCACTATAGAGCACTCTACCCAACAACAGTCATATAGAGCACCCACCCAACAACAGTCACTATAGCACCTACCCAACAACAGTCTATAGAGCACCTACAACAACAGTCACTATAGAGCACCCACCAACAACAGTCACTATAGAGCACTACCAACAACAGTCATATAGAGCACCCACCCAACAACAGTCTATAGAGCACCCACCAACAACAGTCAGTATAGAGCACTACCCAACAACAGTCTATAGAGCACCCACCAACAACAGTCACTATAGCACCTACCCAAAACAGTCACTAGAGCACCTACCAACAGTCACTATAGCACCTACCCAAAACAGTCACTAGAGCACCTACCAACAGTCACTATAGAGCACCTACCAACAGTCACTATAGAGCACCTACACAACAGTCACTATAGAGCACCCACCAACAACAGTCACTATAGAGCACCCACCCAACAACAGTCACTATAGAGCACCTACCAACAGTCACTATAGAGCACTACAACAACAGTCACTATAGAGCACTACCCAACAACAGTCACTAGAGCACCTACCCAAAACAGTCACTAGAGCACCTACCAACAGTCACTATAGAGCACCCACCCAACAACAGTCACTATAGAGCACTCTACCAACAACAGTCACTATAGAGCACCCAACAACAGTCACTATAGCACCTACCCAACAACAGTCACTATAGCACCTACCCAAAACAGTCACTAGAGCACCTACCAACAGTCACTATAGAGCACCTACCAACAGTCACTATAGAGCACCCAACAACAGTCATATAGAGCACCCAACAACAGTCACTAGAGCACCTACCAACAGTCACTATAGAGCACCTACCAACAACAGTCAGTATAGAGCACTACAACAACAGTCACTATAGAGCACCTACCAACAGTCACTATAGAGCACCCACCAACAACAGTCACTATAGAGCACCTACACAACAGTCACTATAGAGCACCTACCAACAGTCACTATAGCACCTACCCAAAACAGTCACTATAGAGCACCTACACAACAGTCACTATAGAGCACCTACACAACAGTCACTATAGAGCACCTACCAACAGTCACTATAGAGCACCTACACAACAGTCACTATAGCACCTACCAACAGTCACTATAGAGCACCTACCAACAACAGTCACTATAGAGCACCTACACAACAGTCACTATAGAGCACCTACACAACAGTCACTATAGAGCACTCTACCCAACAACAGTCACTATAGAGCACTCTACCAACAACAGTCACTATAGAGCACTCTACCCAACAACAGTCACTAGAGCACCTACCAACAGTCACTATAGAGCACCCAACAACAGTCACTATAGAGCACTACCAACAACAGTCACTATAGAGCACCCAACAACAGTCACTATAGAGCACCTACACAACAGTCACTATAGAGCACTACAACAACAGTCACTATAGAGCACCTACCAACAGTCACTATAGAGCACCCAACAACAGTCACTATAGCACCTACCCAAAACAGTCACTATAGAGCACTCTACCCAACAACAGTCACTATAGAGCACTCTACCCAACAACAGTCACTATAGCACCTACCCAACAGTCACTATAGCACCTACCCAACAGTCACTATAGAGCACTACCAACAACAGTCACTATAGCACCTACCCAACAGTCACTATAGAGCACCTACACAACAGTCACTATAGAGCACACCCAACAACAGTCACTATAGCACCTACCCAACAGTCACTATAGAGCACACCCAACAACAGTCACTATAGCACCTACCCAACAGTCACTATAGAGCACTACCAACAACAGTCACTATAGAGCACACCCAACAACAGTCTATAGAGCACCCAACAACAGTCACTATAGAGCACACCCAACAACAGTCTATAGAGCACCCAACAACAGTCACTATAGAGCACCTACACAACAGTCACTATAGAGCACCTACACAACAGTCACTATAGAGCACCTACACAACAGTCACTATAGAGCACCCAACAACAGTCACTATAGAGCACCCAACAACAGTCACTATAGAGCACACCCAACAACAGTCACTATAGCACCTACCCAACAGTCACTATAGAGCACCTACACAACAGTCACTATAGAGCACCTACCAACAACAGTCACTATAGAGCACCTACACAACAGTCACTATAGAGCACCTACCCAAAACAGTCACTATAGCACCTACCCAACAGTCACTATAGAGCACCTACACAACAGTCACTATAGAGCACCTACCAACAACAGTCACTATAGAGCACTACCAACAACAGTCACTATAGAGCACACCCAACAACAGTCACTATAGCACCTACCCAACAGTCACTATAGAGCACTACCAACAACAGTCACTATAGAGCACTCTACCCAACAACAGTCACTATAGAGCACACCCAACAACAGTCACTATAGAGCACACCCAACAACAGTCACTATAGAGCACTACAACAACAGTCACTATAGAGCACCCACCAACAACAGTCACTATAGAGCACCCACCCAACAACAGTCACTATAGAGCACCTACACAACAGTCACTATAGAGCACCCAACAACAGTCACTATAGCACCTACCCAACAGTCACTATAGAGCACCTACCCAACAGTCACTATAGAGCACACCCAACAACAGTCACTATAGAGCACCTACCCAACAGTCACTATAGCACCTACCCAACAGTCACTATAGAGCACTACCAACAACAGTCACTATAGCACCTACCCAACAGTCACTATAGAGCACCTACCAACAACAGTCACTATAGAGCACTACAACAACAGTCACTATAGCACCTACCCAAAACAGTCACTATAGAGCACTCTACCCAACAACAGTCACTATAGAGCACCTACACAACAGTCACTATAGAGCACCCAACAACAGTCACTATAGAGCACCTACACAACAGTCACTATAGAGCACTACAACAACAGTCACTATAGAGCACCCAACAACAGTCACTAGAGCACCTACCAACAACAGTCACTATAGAGCACCCAACAACAGTCACTATAGCACCTACCCAACAGTCACTATAGAGCACCTACCCAACAGTCACTATAGAGCACTCTACCCAACAACAGTCACTATAGAGCACACCCAACAACAGTCACTATAGAGCACCTACACAACAGTCACTATAGAGCACCTACACAACAGTCACTATAGAGCACACCCAACAACAGTCACTATAGAGCACCTACACAACAGTCACTATAGAGCACCCAACAACAGTCACTATAGAGCACCTACACAACAGTCACTATAGAGCACCTACACAACAGTCACTATAGAGCACCTACAACAACAGTCACTATAGAGCACACCCAACAACAGTCACTATAGCACCTACCCAACAGTCACTATAGAGCACCCAACAACAGTCACTATAGCACCTACCCAACAGTCACTATAGAGCACCTACACAACAGTCACTATAGAGCACACCCAACAACAGTCAGTATAGAGCACCTACACAACAGTCACTATAGAGCACCACAACAACAGTCACTATAGAGCACACCCAACAACAGTCACTATAGAGCACTACCAACAACAGTCACTATAGAGCACCCAACAACAGTCACTATAGAGCACCTACACAACAGTCACTATAGAGCACCTACACAACAGTCACTATAGAGCACCTACAACAACAGTCACTATAGAGCACACCCAACAACAGTCACTAGAGCACCTACCCAACAACAGTCACTATAGAGCACCCAACAACAGTCACTATAGAGCACTACCCAACAACAGTCACTATAGAGCACCTACACAACAGTCACTATAGAGCACCTACAACAACAGTCACTATAGAGCACTACAACAACAGTCACTAGAGCACCTACCAACAACAGTCACTATAGAGCACCTACCAACAACAGTCACTATAGAGCACTACCAACAACAGTCACTATAGAGCACACCCAACAACAGTCACTATAGAGCACCTACAACAACAGTCACTATAGAGCACTCTACCCAACAACAGTCACTATAGAGCACCTACAACAACAGTCACTATAGAGCACTACAACAACAGTCACTAGAGCACCTACCCAACAACAGTCACTAGAGCACCTACCAACAACAGTCACTATAGAGCACCCAACAACAGTCACTATAGAGCACTACCAACAACAGTCACTATAGAGCACCACAACAACAGTCACTATAGAGCACCCACCCAACAACAGTCATATAGAGCACCTACAACAACAGTCACTATAGAGCACTCTACCCAACAACAGTCACTATAGAGCACCCAACAACAGTCACTAGAGCACCTACCAACAACAGTCACTATAGAGCACACCCAACAACAGTCACTATAGAGCACCCAACAACAGTCACTATAGAGCACACCCAACAACAGTCACTATAGAGCACCTACAACAACAGTCACTATAGAGCACCTACACAACAGTCACTATAGAGCACTCTACCCAACAACAGTCACTATAGAGCACCTACACAACAGTCACTATAGAGCACTACCAACAACAGTCACTAGAGCACCTACCAACAACAGTCACTATAGAGCACTACCAACAACAGTCACTATAGAGCACTACCAACAACAGTCACTAGAGCACCTACCAACAACAGTCACTATAGAGCACTACCAACAACAGTCACTATAGAGCACTCTACCCAACAACAGTCACTAGAGCACCTACCCACAACAGTCACTATAGAGCACCTACACAACAACAGTCACTATAGAGCACACCCAACAACAGTCACTATAGAGCACTACAACAACAGTCACTAGAGCACCTACCAACAACAGTCACTATAGAGCACTACCAACAACAGTCACTAGAGCACCTACCCACAACAGTCACTATAGAGCACTACCAACAACAGTCATATAGAGCACCTACCAACAACAGTCACTATAGAGCACCTACACAACAGTCACTATAGAGCACTCTACCCAACAACAGTCACTATAGAGCACCTACAACAACAGTCACTATAGAGCACCTACAACAACAGTCACTAGAGCACCTACAACAACAGTCACTATAGAGCACCTACACAACAGTCACTAGAGCACCTACCCAACAACAGTCACTATAGAGCACCTACCCACAACAGTCACTATAGAGCACCTACACAACAGTCACTAGAGCACCTACCAACAACAGTCACTATAGAGCACCTACACAACAGTCACTATAGAGCACTCTACCCAACAACAGTCACTATAGAGCACTACCAACAACAGTCACTATAGAGCACCTACCCAACAACAGTCATATAGAGCACCTACACAACAGTCACTATAGAGCACCTACACAACAGTCACTAGAGCACCTACCAACAACAGTCATATAGAGCACCTACACAACAGTCACTATAGAGCACACCCAACAACAGTCACTATAGAGCACCCACCCAACAACAGTCACTATAGAGCACCCACCCAACAGTCACTATAGAGCACCTACCCAGCAACAGTCACTATAGAGCACTCTACCAACAACAGTCACTATAGAGCACTCTACCAACAACAGTCACTATAGAGCACCTACCAACAACAGTCACTATAGAGCACCTACCCAACAGTCACTATAGAGCACCCAACAACAGTCACTATAGAGCACCCAACAACAGTCACTAGAGCACCTACCCAGCAACAGTCACTATAGAGCACCTACCCAACAGTCACTATAGAGCACCCAACAACAGTCACTATAGAGCACCCACCCAACAACAGTCACTATAGAGCACTACAACAACAGTCACTATAGAGCACTACCCAAAACAGTCACTATAGAGCACCCAACAACAGTCACTATAGAGCACCCACCCAACAACAGTCACTATAGAGCACCTACCCAACAGTCACTATAGAGCACCTACCCAACAGTCACTATAGAGCACTACCCAAAACAGTCACTATAGAGCACCCAACAACAGTCACTAGAGCACCTACCAACAACAGTCACTAGAGCACCTACCCAACAGTCACTATAGAGCACCTACCCAACAGTCACTATAGAGCACTACAACAACAGTCACTATAGAGCACTACAACAACAGTCACTATAGAGCACTACCCAAAACAGTCACTATAGAGCACCTACCAACAACAGTCACTATAGAGCACCTACCAACAACAGTCACTATAGAGCACTACAACAACAGTCACTATAGAGCACTACAACAACAGTCACTATAGAGCACCTACCCAACAGTCACTATAGAGCACCCAACAACAGTCACTATAGAGCACCCAACAACAGTCACTATAGAGCACCCAACAACAGTCACTATAGAGCACCTACCCAACAGTCACTATAGAGCACTACAACAACAGTCACTATAGAGCACTCTACCAACAACAGTCACTATAGAGCACCCACCCAACAACAGTCACTATAGAGCACCCAACAACAGTCACTAGAGCACCTACCCAACAGTCACTATAGAGCACCCACCCAACAACAGTCACTATAGAGCACCTACCCAACAGTCACTATAGAGCACTACAACAACAGTCACTATAGAGCACTCTACCAACAACAGTCACTATAGAGCACTACCCAACAACAGTCACTATAGAGCACCTACCAACAACAGTCACTATAGAGCACTCTACCAACAACAGTCACTATAGAGCACTCTACCAACAACAGTCACTATAGAGCACTACAACAACAGTCACTATAGAGCACTACAACAACAGTCACTATAGAGCACTACCCAACAACAGTCACTATAGAGCACCCAACAACAGTCACTATAGAGCACCTACCCAACAGTCACTATAGAGCACTCTACCAACAACAGTCACTATAGAGCACTCTACCAACAACAGTCACTATAGAGCACTCTACCAACAACAGTCACTATAGAGCACCTACCAACAACAGTCACTATAGAGCACTACAACAACAGTCACTATAGAGCACCCAACAACAGTCACTATAGAGCACCCACCCAACAACAGTCACTATAGAGCACCTACCAACAACAGTCACTATAGAGCACCCACCCAACAACAGTCACTATAGAGCACCCAACAACAGTCACTATAGAGCACTACAACAACAGTCACTATAGAGCACCTACCCAGCAACAGTCACTATAGAGCACTACCCAACAACAGTCACTATAGAGCACTACAACAACAGTCACTATAGAGCACTACAACAACAGTCACTATAGAGCACTACAACAACAGTCACTATAGAGCACTCTACCAACAACAGTCACTATAGAGCACTACCAACAACAGTCACTATAGAGCACCTACACAACAGTCACTATAGAGCACTCACAACAGTCACTATAGAGCACCTACACAACAGTCACTATAGAGCACCTACACAACAGTCACTATAGAGCACCTACACAACAGTCACTATAGAGCACTCACAACAGTCACTATAGAGCACTACAACAACAGTCACTATAGAGCACCTACACAACAGTCACTATAGAGCACTACAACAACAGTCACTATAGAGCACCTACACAACAGTCACTATAGAGCACTCTACCAACAACAGTCACTATAGAGCACTCACAACAGTCACTATAGAGCACTACAACAACAGTCACTATAGAGCACTCACAACAGTCACTATAGAGCACTACAACAACAGTCACTATAGAGCACTCACAACAGTCACTATAGAGCACTACCCAACAACAGTCACTATAGAGCACTCACAACAGTCACTATAGAGCACCTACACAACAGTCACTATAGAGCACTCACAACAGTCACTATAGAGCACCTACACAACAGTCACTATAGAGCACTACAACAACAGTCACTATAGAGCACTACAACAACAGTCACTATAGAGCACTCACAACAGTCACTATAGAGCACTCACAACAGTCACTATAGAGCACCCAACAACAGTCACTATAGAGCACCCACCAACAACAGTCACTATAGAGCACACCCAACAACAGTCACTATAGAGCACCCACCAACAACAGTCACTATAGAGCACACCCAACAACAGTCACTATAGAGCACCCACCAACAACAGTCACTAGAGCACCTACCAACAACAGTCACTATAGAGCACTCTACCAACAACAGTCACTATAGAGCACCCACCAACAACAGTCACTATAGAGCACCTACCAACAACAGTCACTATAGAGCACCTACCAACAACAGTCACTATAGAGCACCTACCAACAACAGTCACTATAGAGCACTACCCAACAACAGTCACTATAGAGCACTCTACCAACAACAGTCACTATAGAGCACTCTACCAACAACAGTCACTATAGAGCACCTACAACAACAGTCACTATAGAGCACCCACCAACAACAGTCACTATAGAGCACCTACCAACAACAGTCACTATAGAGCACTCACAACAGTCACTATAGAGCACTACAACAACAGTCACTATAGAGCACCCAACAACAGTCACTATAGAGCACCACCCAACAACAGTCACTATAGAGCACCCACCCAACAACAGTCACTATAGAGCACCCAACAACAGTCACTATAGAGCACCTACAACAACAGTCACTATAGAGCACCCACCAACAACAGTCACTATAGAGCACTACCCAACAGTCACTATAGAGCACTACAACAACAGTCACTATAGAGCACTACAACAACAGTCACTAGAGCACCTACACAACAGTCACTATAGAGCACCTACCAACAACAGTCACTATAGAGCACTCTACCAACAACAGTCACTAGAGCACCTACCAACAACAGTCACTATAGAGCACTCTACCAACAACAGTCACTATAGAGCACTACCCAACAACAGTCACTAGAGCACCCACCAACAACAGTCACTATAGAGCACTACCCAAACAGTCACTATAGAGCACCTACAACAACAGTCACTATAGAGCACCTACCAACAACAGTCACTATAGAGCACCACAACAGTCACTATAGAGCACCTACCAACAACAGTCACTAGAGCACCCTACCCAACAGTCACTAGAGCACCTACCAACAACAGTCACTATAGAGCACACCCAACAACAGTCACTATAGAGCACCTACCCAACAGTCACTAGAGCACCTACCAACAACAGTCACTAGAGCACCTACCAAAACAACAGTCACTAGAGCACCTACCAAAAACAGTCACTATAGAGCACCTACAACAGTCACTATAGAGCACCTACACAACAGTCACTATAGAGCACACCCAACAACAGTCACTATAGAGCACCCACCAACAACAGTCATAGAGCACCCACCAACAACAGTCACTATAGAGCACACCCAACAACAGTCAGTATAGAGCACCTACACAACAGTCACTAGAGCACCTACCAACAACAGTCAGTATAGAGCACCCAACAACAGTCACTAGAGCACCTACCAAAAACAGTCACTATAGAGCACCCACCAACAACAGTCAATATAGAGCACCCAACAACAGTCACTATAGAGCACACCCAACAACAGTCACTAGAGCACCCTACCCAACAACAGTCACTATAGAGCACACCCAACAACAGTCACTATAGAGCACTCTACCAACAACAGTCACTATAGAGCACACCCAACAACAGTCACTAGAGCACCTACCAAAAACAGTCACTATAGAGCACCTACCAAAAACAGTCACTATAGAGCACCTACACAACAGTCACTATAGAGCACTACAACAACAGTCACTATAGAGCACCTACCCAAAACAGTCACTATAGAGCACCTACACAACAGTCACTATAAAGCACTCTACCCAAAACAGTCACTATAGAGCACCCTACAACAACAGTCACTAGAGCACCTACCCAACAACAGTCTATAGAGCACCTACAACAGTCACTATAGCACCCAACAACAGTCACTATAGAGCACCTACCAACAACAGTCACTATAGAGCACCCACCAACAACAGTCACTATAGAGCACTACACAACAACAGTCACTATAGAGCACTCTACCCAACAGTCACTATAGAGCACCCACCAACAACAGTCACTATAGCACACCCAACAACAGTCACTATAGAGCACCTACCAACAACAGTCACTATAGAGCACCTACCCAACAACAGTCACTATAGAGCACCTACCAACAGTCACTATAGCACTACAACAACAGTCACTATAGAGCACCTACCCAACAGTCACTATAGAGCACCTACACAACAGTCACTATAGAGCACCCACCAACAACAGTCACTATAAAGCACTCTACCCAACAACAGTCACTATAGAGCCCTACCCAACAACAGTCACTATAGAGCACTACCAACAACAGTCACTATAGAGCACCCTACCAACAACAGTCTATAGAGCACCCACCAACAACAGTCACTATAGAGCACCTACCCAAAACAGTCACTATAGAGCACCCTACAACAACAGTCACTATAAAGCACTCTACCAACAACAGTCACTATAGAGCACTACAACAACAGTCACTATAGAGCACTACAACAACAGTCACTATAGAGCACCCAACAACAGTCACTATAGAGCACCTACCCAACAGTCACTATAGAGCACCTACCAACAGTCACTATAGAGCACTCTACCCAACAACAGTCACTATAGAGCACCTACCCAACAACAGTCACTATAGAGCACCACAACAACAGTCACTATAGAGCACCACAACAGTCACTATAGAGCACCACAACAACAGTCACTAGAGCACCTACACAACAACAGTCACTATAGAGCACCTACCCAACAACAGTCACTATAGCACACCCAACAACAGTCACTATAGAGCACCCAACAACAGTCACTATAGAGCACTACAACAACAGTCACTAGAGCACCTACAACAACAGTCACTAGAGCACCTACCAACAACAGTCACTATAGAGCACCCACCAACAACAGTCACTATAGAGCACCTACCCAACAGTCACTATAGAGCACCTACAACAACAGTCACTATAGAGCACCTACACAACAGTCACTAGAGCACCTACAACAACAGTCACTATAGAGCACTACCAACAACAGTCACTATAGAGCACCTACCAAAACAGTCACTATAGAGCACCTACCAACAACAGTCACTATAGAGCACCCACAACAGTCACTAGAGCACCCTACAACAACAGTCACTATAGAGCACTACCCAACAACAGTCACTATAGAGCACCCACCAACAACAGTCACTATAGAGCACTCTACCAACAACAGTCACTATAGAGCACCTACACAACAGTCACTATAGAGCACCTACACAACAGTCACTATAGAGCACCCACAACAGTCACTATAGAGCACTCTACCAACAACAGTCACTATAGAGCACCTACCCAACAACAGTCACTATAGAGCACTACACAACAGTCACTAGAGCACCTACCACAACAGTCACTAGAGCACCTACACAACAACAGTCACTATAGAGCACCCACCAACAACAGTCACTATAGAGCACTACCCAACAACAGTCACTATAGAGCACCACAACAACAGTCACTATAGAGCACCTACCAACAACAGTCATTATAGAGCACCAACAACAGTCACTAGAGCACCCTACAACAACAGTCACTATAAAGCACTCTACCCAACAACAGTCATTATAGAGCACCTACAACAACAGTCACTATAGAGCACTACACAACAGTCACTATAAAGCACTCTACCCAACAACAGTCACTATAGAGCACTCTACCCAACAACAGTCACTATAGAGCACTCTACCAACAACAGTCACTATAGAGCACTACCCAACAACAGTCATTATAGAGCACCTACCACAACAGTCACTAGAGCACCTACCCAACAACAGTCACTATAGAGCACCCAACAACAGTCACTAGAGCACCTACACAACAACAGTCACTATAAAGCACTCTACCCAACAACAGTCACTATAGAGCACCTACCAAAACAGTCACTAGAGCACCTACACAACAGTCACTATAGAGCACTACACAACAGTCACTATAGAGCACCCACAACAGTCACTATAGTGACTATTGTGTAGAGTGCTCTATAGTGACTGTTGTTGGGTAGGTGCTCTATAGTGACTGTTGTTGGGTAGGTGCTCTATAGTGACTGTTGTTGGGTAGGTGCTCTATAGTGACTGTTGTTGGGTAGTGCTCTATAGTGACTGTTGTTGGGTAGAGTGCTCTATAGTGACTGTTGTTGGTAGGTGCTCTATAGTGACTGTTGTTGGGTAGTGCTCTATAGTGACTGTTGTTGGGTAGGTGCTCTATAGTGACTGTTGTTGGGTACAGTGCTCTATAGTGACTGTTGTTGGGTAGAGTGCTCTATAGTGACTGTTGTTGGTAGGTGCTCTATAGTGACTGTTGTTGGTAGGTGCTCTATAGTGACTGTTGTTGGGTAGAGTGCTCTATAGTGACTGTTGTTGGGTAGTGCTCTATAGTGACTGTTGTTGGGTAGGTGCTCTATAGTGACTGTTGTTGGGTAGTGCTTTATAGTGATTGTTATTGGGTAGGTGCTCTATAGTGACAGTTGTTGGGTCAGTGCTCTATGGTGACAGTGGTTGGGTAGGTGCTCTATAGTGACTGTCATTGGGTAGGTGCTCTATAGTGACTGTGGTTGTGTATCATGCTCTATAGTAACTGTTGTTGGGTAGTGCTCTATAGTGACTGTTGTTGGTAGGTGCTCTATAGTGACTGTTGTTGGTAGGTGCTCTATAGTGACTGTTGTTGGGTAGGTGCTCTATAGTGACTGTTGTTGGGTAGGTGCTCTATAGTGACTGTTGTTGGTAGTGCTCTATAGTGACTGTTGTTGGTAGAGTGCTCTATAGTGACTGTTGTTGGTAGGTGCTCTATAGTGACTGTTGTTGGGTAGGTGCTCTATAGTGACTGTTGTTGGGTAGGTGCTCTATAGTGACTGTTGTTGGGTAGGTGCTCTATAGTGACTGTTGTTGGGTAGTGCTCTATAGTGACTGTTGTTGGGTAGGTGCTCTATAGTGACTGTTGTTGGGTAGGTGCTCTATAGTGACTGTTGTTGGTAGTGCTCTATAGTGACTGTTGTTGGGTAGTGCTCTATAGTGACTGTTGTTGGGTAGTGCTCTATAGTGACTGTTGTTGGGTAGGTGCTCTATAGTGACTGTTGTTGTAGGTGCTCTATAGTGACTGTTGTTGGGTAGGTGCTCTATAGTGACTGTTGTTGGGTAGGTGCTCTATAGTGACTGTTGTTGGGTAGGTGCTCTATAGTGACTGTTGTTGGGTAGTGCTCTATAGTGACTGTTGTTGGGTAGGTGCTCTATACTGACTGTTGTTGGGTAGGTGCTCTATAGTGACTGTTGTTGGGTAGTGCTCTATAGTGACTGTTGTTGGGTAGGTGCTCTATAGTGACTGTTGTTGTAGGGTGCTCTATAGTGACTGTTGTTGGGTAGTGCTCTATAGTGACTGTTGTTGGGTAGGTGCTCTATAGTGACTGTTGTTGGGTAGGTGCTCTATAGTGACTGTTGTTGGGTAGGTGCTCTATAGTGACTGTTGTTGGGTAGTGCTCTATAGTGACTGTTGTTGGGTAGGTGCTCTATAGTGACTGTTGTTGGGTAGGTGCTCTATAGTGACTGTTGTTGGGTAGGTGCTCTATAGTGACTGTTGTTGGTAGGTGCTCTATAGTGACTGTTGTTGGGTAGGTGCTCTATAGTGACTGTTGTGTACAGTGCTCATAGTGAATGCCGTTGTTGAGGATCACAGTGACGTTGTATAGGTGCTCATAGTGACTGTTGGTAGGGTGCTTTATACTGATTGTTTTTGGTAGAGTCATTGTGACCGTTGACTAGGTACTCTCTAGACTGATGTTGGGTGAGTTCTGTACATTTGTAGCAGAGTCGGTGACTGCCGGTAGGTACTATGGTGACTTTTGCAGTGCCAGTTACTGTTACTTGTTAGTGTTTATAGTGCCCGTTGGGGCAGGGTGCCCCATATTGACTTGTGTGTAGTGCCCTGCAGGTACCGTTAATGGGTGGAGGGTGCCCGTTGTCAGCAAGTCTGTAGTGACCGTTGGCATAGATGCTATAGACTGTTGCTGTTGGTGCTCTATAGTGACCGTTGTTTGGGTGCATAGTGACTGTTGCTTTGTGGTGCACAGTGACTGTTTTCAGGTGCCTATAACTGTTGTGGGTAGGTGTTCATACTGACCATTGTTACAGTCACTATAGTGACTATTGCCCAGTGCTGTGCTGACTGTGTTAGGAGTGCCCATAGTGACTGTTGTTATAGTGACAGTGACTGTTGTGCAGAGTGCTCCATAGTACTGTTTTTAACAGTTTATAGACTGTTGTTGGGCAGATGCTCTATAGTGTCTGTTGCCAGGTCACTATAGCACTGCTCAACAGTCATTGCAGAGTGCCTACCAAATAACAGTCACTATAGAGCCCTCTACCCAACAACATTCACTAGAGGGAACTCCACCCAACAACAGTCACTATAGTGCACCATACCCAAACACAGACTCTATAGAGCATTCTATCAAACAACAGTCACTATAGAGCACCTTCCCAAAAAAAGTCACTATAAAGAACCCTACCCAACAACAGTCACTATAGAGTACCTCTCCAACAACAGTCACTATAAAGTATTCTACTGAGCAACAGTTTGTATGAAGCACACCACCTAACAATGGTCAGTATAGAGAACTTTATGCAGCAACAGTCACTATAGAGCACCATACCAAGCCACATTTACTATAGAGCACTGTACCCAACAAGAATCACTATAGAGTATCCTACCCATCAAGAGTCACTATAGAGCACCTACCCAACAACAATCAATGTAGAGCACACCACCCAACAACTGTCACTATAAAGCACCTACCCAACAGTAGTCAACAAAGAGCATTCTTTCCAGCAACAGTCACTGTAAAGCACTGTAACCAGGAACAGTCTCTATAGAGCACTCTACCCAAAAACAGTCAAAATAGAGCACCCTACCCAGCAACAGTCACTATAGAGCACGTACTTAGCAACCATCAGTTTAGAGCACTCAACCAACAACAGTCACTATACAGCACCTCCCCAAAAACAGTAACTATAAAACACCCTACCCAGAAACAGTCACTATAGAGTAGCTACACAACAACAGTCACCATAGAGCACCCAAACCAGAAAGAGTCACCATATAGCACTCTACTAGCAACATTCACTATAGAGAACCCCAGCCAACAACAGTCAGTATAGAGCAACTTACCCAACAACAGTCACCATAGAGCATTCTACCAAAAAATGTCAGTATAGAGCACTCTACCCATCAACAGTCATTATAGAGCACCATACCAAACAGCAGTCACTAGTCACTACAGAGAACTCTACCCAACAACAGTCATTATTAAGCACTCCACATAACCAGTCACCTACAGAGCACTCCACCTAACAGTAACCCCACCTAACAGCACCCCATCTGAAAACATTCAACATAGAAGACCTACCCAACAACAGTCACTATAGAGCACTCTACCCAGCAACAGTCACTATAGAGCATGTACTCAACATCAGTCACTAAAGAGCACTCTACTCAGCAATAGTCACTTTAGAGCACCGCATCCACAACAGTCACTATAGAGCACCCTCTCCAGAAACATTTAGTATAGAGCAGCTAACCAACAGCAATCAGTATAAAGCACCCTATGCAACAGAAGTCACTATAGGTGACCCTACCCAAAGACAGTCACTATAGAGCACCTTCACAACAACTGTAAGCCTAGAGCACCCCACCAACAATTGCAACTGTACAACACCTTCCTAAAAACCATCACTATAGCTCACCCAACCCAGCAACAGTCACTATAGAGCACCTACCCAAGAACAGTCACTCTAGAAAACTCTACCAAAAAATAGGTAGTATAGAGCACCTACACAACAACAGTCAGTATAAAGCAACTTACCCAACAACAGTCACTATAGAGTACCTACAAAACAATAGTCACTATAGAGCACTTTACCCAGCAACAGTCACTATATAGCACCCCACACACAACAGTCAATATAGAGCACCTTACACAACAACAGTCACTATAGAAAGCAACACAGTCACTATAGAGCACCTACCAGTCAGTATAAAGCACTCTACACAACAACAGTCACTATTAAGAACTCCACCAATAATATTCACAGAGCACCTACAAACAGTCACTAAAGAGCTACCCAACAACAGTATTATAGAGCACTACCAACAACAGTCACTATAAACCCTACCAACAACAGTCACTATAGAGCACCTACCCAACAACAGTCACTAGAGCACTCAACATCAGTCACAGAAAACACCCAAGAACAGTCACTATAATACCAGCAACAGAGTCATAGAGCACCACCCAAAACAGTCACTATAGAACCCTACCAACAACAGTCACTATAAGCACTCCCCAACAACAGTCACTATAGACCACTGTACCCAACAGTCACTATAGAGCACACCCAACAACAGTCACTATAGAGCACCTACCCAAAACAGTCACTATGAGCACCTAACAGCACAGTCACTATAGAGCACCACCAACAACAGTCAATTATAGAGCACTCTACCCAGCAACAGTCACTATAGAGCACACCACCACAACAGTCACTATAGAACTCCACCAATAACAGTCACTGAGCACTCTACAAACACAGTCACTAAAAGCACTCTACCCAACAACAGTCACTATAAAGCACTACAACAACAGTCACTAAACCCTACCAACAACAGTCTATGGCACCTACCCAACAACAGTCACTATAGAGCACCTGCAACACAGTCACTATAGAGCACCTGCAACAGTCACTATGAGCACTATACAGCCAGAGTCATATAGAGCACCTACCCAAAACAGTCACTATGGAGCACCCTGCAACAGTCACTAAACCTCCCCAGCAACAGTCACCCACCACTGCCCAACAGCAGCCACTGCCACCCAACAACAGTCACTATAGCACCTGCAACAGTCACTATGTGCAAACTAGCCAGTCACTATAGAGCACTGCCCAACATCAGTCATTTAGAGCACTCTGCAGCAACAGTCACTATAGAGCACACCAGCCACAGTAACTGCACCTGCCAACACCATAAAGCACCTAACAGCACGGTCACTAAAGCACCTACCCCACACAGTCATTATAGTGCACCAAACCAACAGTCACTTATATGCACTAACACAACACTCATTATAAACACTGCACACAGTCACTATAGAGCACACCCAAAGAAGTCACTATAGAGCACCACCCAACAACAGTCACTATTGGAGCACTCACAACAGTCTAGAGCACCTCTACACAACAGTCACTATAGAAACCACCAAATAACAATCTTACAGAACCTCTACCCAACAACAGTCACTATAGTGAACTCTACCCAACAACTGTGACTATAGAGCACCATATCCCAAAACATTCACTATGTAAACTCCATTCAAAAACAGTCACTATAGAGCACCTACCAAACACAAGTCACTATAGCACATACTCAACAACAGTCACTATAGAGCACCCTACACAGCAACAGTCACTATAAAGTACCTACGCAAGAACAGTCACTATAGAGTACCCTATTAAGCAACAGTCACTATAGAGCACCCTACCCAACAACAGTCATTATAGAGCACTTTACTTAACAACAGTCACTATAGAGCACCCTACCAACAATAGTCACCACAGCACTGTTGCAGCACGTCTATAACCCACACACACAATACCCTACAACTGTAATGAACCTACAACAGACACTATAAAGCACTCCACATAACAACAGTCACCTATAGATCACCCTACCCAACAACGATCACTATAAAAAACCCTACCCAGCAAGAGGAACTATAGAGCACCATACCAACAACAGTCACTATAGAGCACCTGCAACAGTCACTAAAGAGCTATTCAACAATAGTCACTATAGAGCACCCTACGCAACAACAGTCACTATGCAGCACGCTACCCAGCAACAGTCAGTATAGAGCACCCTATGAAGCAACAGTCACTATAGAGCATTCTATAAAGCAACCTTCATGATAGAGCACCCTATCCATCAAAAATCACTATACAGCATTCCACCCAACAAAAGTCACTATAGAGCACTGAAACAACAACAGTCACTATAGATCACCTACCCAGAAACAGTCACTTTAGATCCCTCTACCAAAAACAGTCACTATGGAGCCCTCTATCCAACAACACTCACTATATAGCACTCAACCCCAAAACAATCACTGTACAACACCCTACCCAAGAACAGTCACTATAGAGTACACTAACCAACAACAATCACTGTAGAGGACCCTAACCAACAACAGTCACTATGGAGCACTCCACCCAACAAGTCACTATAGAGCACCCTACCCAAAAACAGTCACTATAGAGCACTCTACTCAACAAGTGTAACTCCAGAGCATCCTACACAATAACTGTCAGTATCTAGAGCCCCCATCCAACAACAGTCACTATAGACCTCCCTACCAAACAACACTCACTACAGAGCACTCCACTCAACACCAGTCACTATAGAGCACTCTACAAAATAGTCACTATAGAACACTCCAACCAACAACAGTCACTATATGGAACTCCACACAAGAGCAATCACTACAGAGCACCTACTCAACAACAGTCACTGTAGAGTACCCTACCAAACAACAATCACTATAGAGAACCTATGCAAAAACCATCATTATCTAGAGCACTCTACACAAAAGCAGTCATTATAGGGTAACCTACCCAGCAACAGTCAGTATTGAGCACTCAACTTAACAATAGACACTGTGGAGCACTTCAACCAAGAACAGTCACTGTAGTGCTTACTACCAAACACCAGTTACTATAGAGCCTCTTAAACAACAACAGTCACTGTAGAGCACATACCCAACAACAGTCAGTATACAGCATGCTACCTAACAACAGTCATTATAAATGACATACCCAAGAACGGTCACTATAGAGCTACCTCCCTAACAACCATCACTGTAGAGCACTCTACCCAACAACAGTCTATAGAGCACTTGCAGAACACAGTCATTACAGGCACTCCAGCAGTAGTCACTGGCACCCAACAACAGTCACTCTAGATCACCCTATTCAGCAATAGTCACTATAGAGCACCCACCAAATAACAGTCACTATAGAGCACCCTACCCAACAACAGTCACTATAGAGAACCCTACAAAACCACAGACACTATAAAGCACTCTACCCAACAATAGTCCGTATAAAGCACCTACATAACAACAGTCACTATAGAGCACCCTACCCAACAAAAGTTTGTACAGAGCACCTACGGACCAACAGTCACTATAGAGCACCCCATGCAAAATGTCACTATAAAACCCCTACTCTAAAACAGTCACTATAGAGCAATCTACCCAACAACAGTTACAATAGAGCACTCTACATGAAAACAGTCACTATAGAATACTCCACCAAACAGTCACCTATATAGCACTGAACTCAACAATAGTCACTATAGAGCAAATTATCCAATAGCAGTCACTGTAGAACATCATGACCAAGAAAAGTCACTATAGAGCACCGTACCCAACCACAGTCAGTATAGAGGAACCTACCCAATAACAGTCACTATAGAGCACCTACCCAACAACAATTACTATAGAACACCTACGCAAAAACCTTCAATATGGAGCACTCTACCCAACAATCAGTATAGAACACCATACCCAACAACAGTCACTATAGAGCACACTATTCAGCAACAGTCATTATAGAGCACCTACCCATCAACAGTCACTATAAAGCCCTCTACCCAACAACAGTCACTATAGCACAGTCTACACAAGAGTCACTATAAGCACTCTGCAACAACAGTCACTGGGCACCTACCAAGAACAGTCACTATAGAGCACCTGCCAACAGTCACTTCCTACCACACTATGAGCACTACCCAGCAACTGTCTATAGAGCACCTACCAACAACTGTCGAACTAATGTACACTCACCAACAGTATATAACCATTCTCTTTCTCCATACCTTGCCAGCATCTGTTTTGTGTTGTTTTGTTTTGTTTTGTTTTAGTTTTTAGTAACAGCCATTCTGACTGGTGTGGTATCTCATTGTGGTTTTGATTTCCATTTCTAATGATCAGTGATGTTAAGCATTTTTTCACATGCTTGTTGTCTACATTTATGTCTTCTTTTCAGAAGTATCTATTCGTGTCCTTTGCCAATTTTTAATGGGTCAAACCAAGAATTTTAAAACCTATGATTCATATGCCATGGGCACTAATGGATAAAGTGTACCACACATAAGGGTAACACATGGTAATGTAAGCAGAAACATGAAAATCCTAGGAAAATAAAAGGAAATGCTGGATATCAGAAATACTGTAACAGGAATGAAGAATGTCTTGATTCACTCATCAGTAGACTGGACACGTTGGGTAAAGAATCAGTGAGCTTGAAAATACATTCATAGAAATTCCTAAAGCTTAAAAAATAAAAATAAAAAGAATTTTAAGCTACATCTTAGAATATCCAAGAACTGTGGAACAATTTTAAAAGTGTTATATATACATCATGGAAATAACAGAAGGAGAAAAGAGAGAAAGGAACAGAAGAAATATTTTAAGTAATAATAGATACAAATTTTCCAAAATAAATTATGCACACCAAACCT
>CM038391.1:143803111-143945611 GCA_021498475.1 Saguinus midas
CCTGCCCTGCTTCTCCAGCAAAACCTGTTGTACAAATCGAGGGCCACTATCCCATTCAAAAAAGGAGATTACCTGCAGCTAAGACTGCCTCAGTCAGGGGTCATCCAGGCTCTCACTATCCCTTGGGAAAGAGGGTGGAGACTTCCTAGCTGGAAGCAGAAAACTAATATTATTGCCCAGGCCAGTGCAGGGCTTGCATGGATTTGCACCCAACTTATACACACAGTTGGGATTATTGCCAGCAGCAGATAGTTGGTTCACTTAATTGGACTTAAAGAATACCTCCTTAGCATTGGACTGGCCTTGGAGGGTCAAAAAGTATTTGCATTTCAATGGAAGAAACCCAGAAGCACGTGTAACCACTCAATTCACCTGAACCCAGCTTCCCAGGGGGTCAGAAATTCTCTCATCATTGATGGGGAGACATCAGCCTGTGACCATCCCCAAGAAGCTATTTACTTGCATGCTGCCTTTGTATGCTGATAATCTTCCATTGGGACACCCCATGGCAGTCGGGTGTGCAAACAAATGCCTTACTTCAGCATCTGGAGGACTGTGGGTATAAAGTATCTAAAAGGAAATCCCCAATTTACCAAAAAGCAAATGCAATATCTGAGGCTCACCATCTGGAAGAGGGAACATAGCCTAGAAGCAGAGACGAAGCAAGCTGCTTGCAAAGTAACAGAACCTGAGATGGAAAAGCAGGTGAGAGAGCTCCTGGGAGTGGTGGGTTTTGTAAATTGTGAATTTCCAAACTTTACAGTACTGGCGGAACCCTTACACACAGTGACAAAGGGGAGGAAGACAAGACCCCCCTCGAATGGGGAAGAAGCTAAAAGTAAAACTTCTGTTGGCCCTGGCTTTGGGGTTAGCGGATTTTATGCTTTTCATGCTGTCAAAAAGAAGAAAAAAGGAAGAAGAAGAAAAATGGCAATCAAAGATTCTAGTCTTAACTCTGGAAAAATTTAAATATCAATTCACCCCACACAGCGGTGGTGACTCTAATGAATACCAAAACACCTCATTGGTAAGCCTACCAAATACCAGGGCCCAAAATGTGCAGTGGTTGTACAAGCCATACATGAGACCACTAGTTTAGGTGAAGAGTCACTTGAAAAGATGCTGGGTCAGTACTTTTACATCTTACACTTATCAGCCTTAACTAAAACTGTGGCACAGTGATGCATTCATTACATGTCGGCAACACAACGTGAGGCAGGGTCCCAACTATTCTCCCTAGCATTTAAGCTTACAGAGCAGCTCTGTTTAAAAATCTCCAGGTAGATATTACTGAAATGTCCAAGTGTGGGGGACATAAATATTTATTAGTCCTGGTGTGCACATACTCTGAGTATGTCTAAATAGGCCCATGAAATAATCTGTGTGCTGCTTTGAGATCTTATCCCTAGGTTTGGACTGCCACTGCGCATAAGATCAGAAAACAGACCAGCATTTGTGGAGGATTTAGTCCAGAAAACAGCAATGGCCTGGGGTATCACCTGGAAACTGCCTGCTGCCTACCGACCTCAGAGTACCAGAAAAGTGAAAAAATGAACTGGACCATCAAAAACAGCTTAAGGAAAATGTGTCAGAAAACAAGATTAAAGTGGGTGCAGGCACTTCCCTTGGCATCATTCAAAATTAGAGGCACCCCCTTTAGGAAAAACAGAATATTCCCCTATGAAGTCTTATACCATAGGCCCCCTCCCCTACTCTGGGAACTCCTAGAAACTCCTTGGGAGTGGGGAGAGATTGAGTTAAGATGCTAGTTACTAGCCCTAGAGAGAATCGCTTAGGATACTTCAACCTGAGTAAATAACAAATGTTCTGTAAGCATTTTTCTCCCCAGTTCACCCTTTTTCACTAGGTAATCATGTGTGGATAAAAGACAGGAGAACAGTCCCTCTAAAGCCACAATGGAAAAGATCTCAGACCTAATCCTGACCAATCCCACAGCTATGAAAGTAGAGAGAATCCCAGCCTGAATTCACCATAGCCATGTAAAAACAAGCAACTGCTGAGACTTAGACCAAGGCAAGGACTGCAGAATCACCTTAAAAGAACAAGCCTTGCTCCAGCCACGTCCTGGAATCTATCTGGTCCACACGTCCAAAGCATGAGGACATTCATCGTGGGACTTGTTCTTAATATTTGGACTTGCACAGTAGTAGCATTAACTAATTTTAAAGAATGCCCTCAGTATGTACACCAGGTAGGGCTTAAAAGTTGCTGCCATTCTTTTGTCCTACAGTTCTTATAAATGTACAGGGGGACACAGAAGGAAACCTGTTTATATAATGGTACTCAATATAAGGTGTGTAATCCATGAGATGGACAGGTAGCTGTGTCATAGGCATCATTAAGCTCTCTTTCTTCCTATTATCTGTTAAGACAGGTGGGCTGTTAATGTATTCAGTCTACTCTGCTAGAGAGAAAAATAAGCCTAAAGATAAAATAATGGACAGATAAGTGGACACTGGAGAAAACTATTAAGTATTATGGGCCAGCCACATGGGCAAAGGATAGCTCATGTGGATACCAGACCCCTATTTACATGCTCAACTGGATCATCTGGTTGCAGGCTGTTTTGGAAATACTCACTAATGAAACGGGCAAAGCTCTGTCCCTTTTATCCCAATAACAACAACGACGACACTCAAATGAAAAATGCTAGATTATTTGCTAGCAGCTGAAGGAAGAGTCTGTGGAAAATTCAATCTAACCAACTGCTGTCTGCACATAGATGACCAGGGGAAATCAGTGGAAGGTATTGTGAGAGACATGACCAAACTGGCACACGTGCCTGTACAGGTGTGGCACAGATTTAACTCTGAGTCCTTATTTGGAGGTTGGATCTTATCCTTGAAAAAAATTAAAACCCTCATCATAAGTGTTATAATAATAATGGCTGTTTGTTTGTTGCTCCCTTGTCTACTCCCCCTGCTTCTTCAGATTATTAGGGGATTCATCACTGCTGTAATTATCCAAAAATAACATCACAGGTATATTATATGAAACATTATCAGTTTCTTCAGAAAATCTGGAAAGTGAGAATGAAAGTGAGACCTCTCACTAATATTATAAAATGGTGAGAATCTCAAAGTGGGGAATGAAGAGAGAAACCCAGGCATTTGGGATTCCCTCCCCCTCTGTCTTTCACTGTGCATCTCAATAGAAGAGAGAGTAGGCCAGGTGGGGCCTCCTTGCTCTGCTCTTTCTTGAAAACAACAGGCTAGGCCTTGGAAAAACACTCCAGAAAGCACTAATTTTACCTAAAACAAGATCAACCCAGAAACCTTTTCACATGTGAGTCCTAAAACTGTAAAGTGATATAGCTAGCCTAGAGTTAGAACCTGTACACTGCCATTTTATAAAAGACAGAACTGTTTCTATTCTTCTAACAAGGACTGCTAACCTTGGTTTTTGTAAACTGCTAATTTACTTTGCAAAAAGGTAAAGCTGCATACTTCCCCTTATCTGTAACTGCCATAATTGCTGGCCTTTGATCACCAGTAATAGCCAGAGTAAATACCCCTGGATAATTACATTCTGGTGCCAAGTAACATCTACCCAGATGACGTGCAAGCAAATGATTATCTCAAGTTCTGTAAATCTCTTAAAGTGTCAAGCACACCCCCTAGCCAATGGAATGTCTGGGGACCATCACCCTCCTTTCTACCCAGGAAGTGAGTTACAGACCACCGAAATCTCTGAACACTTTCATCTCGTTTCTGCCCCTTACCCCCACTCCCAAAGCTCTCAAAGTGGTTTAGTGGGTATAAAAAAGTCTTGCCTCTCTTCTTTTGGGGACACGGGTTGGAGATATGTGAGCCCTCCGTGGTTGCTGCCAATAAACCCTGCAATTTGGCATACTTTTGTCTTGGTTTTGACTTTCTGTGCTCGGTCTGATACAACATTTTTCAGGTCCCACCGAGATATTTTATTTTTCAGCACCAGACAAAAGCCATTTCAGAGTCTCACCTGGGCGGCCACTCCTTCCTCAGGAGCCTCTAGGGGAGGCAACCCCTGAGCTGTCTCAGGCCCTGCAGTGCCACTGCAGAAGAGCACCCACCCGGCTGACATTCATCCAAAATTCTTCAGGGTCCTAAAAGCCTCCTAAGATAGGTTTGGTTTGGAATCTGGGAACTAGTTCAAGGGAAAAGGGCCTGTGTCAGGGGACTGATGAGTCACTGCAACTCTAACCTGGGAAGCCTCACCGAGACGTTGCTTGAGGCTTCTGGTGGCTAGCATAGTGGGTGAAGCCTTCTGGTGGCTGTCATAGAGGGTGGAAGCTTTCTGGTAGCTGGTATAGTGGGTATATCAGCATCAGGTGGCTGGCATAGTGGGTGCCAGTCTTCTGGTTGTTGTCATAGTGGGTGGCAGCATTTGACTGTTTTCTGTAGCCTCTGTGTTAGTGAGAGTGTGTGTGTATGTATGTAGTCCCACAGCTGAAAGCTATGGGGCTTGAGTGGGCCTCCACCCGTGGTTCCACGGGGGTGTCATAAGGCATAATGGTGATTCACCTCAGAGCTGTCCTACTTGGACTTCCATCCTGAGGTGACCAGGACCAGGGGTTATACGGGCACACCTTAGCCAAGATGCACCTGAAAGACCCCTCTGGGGGTGTGGCTGGGCAGGCAACTGAGTGGTCTCCACTGGGAGGCTCCTACCCCTTGTTCATCACTGTTTTATGTGGCCCTGTCTCATCTGTAGATTTGTCAGCTTTATTAGACTTCTGCTAGCAGTCATATACTGGTTCAGACCATCTTCCCTTGAGGTAAGAGATATTTTACAGTGGTTGAGGAACCACTGGATGCAGGGAACTTTTATTGATTATACCCCTGCAGAGATTACTCTCTTCCCCTTCTTTCTCATCTTTTTCTTCTATCACTGAGGCCTCATTCCTTCTTCTTCTGCCATGTGGCAAATAGTCTTAACTTTAGTTGTTTTTATTCTCTTTCTTGTTATGATCATTGTGGCCTGTAAATTCTCCCATCCACCTCCACTGGGAAAGGAGTATTTTTGCCTGTGCTGGGTCTGAGTCCATGTCAGGAAGGCAGTTTTGCCCTCAGCACTTCAGAAGTAGTTTCTTTGGGGTTGTAGGAAACAAAGTCCTAGATCAGGGTCTATGGGAGCTCTTTGTCAAGTTGAGATGAAAAACTGGTAACTGCCTATTCTGTCAGAAAAGTGTCCAATGCTGTTATGGGCAGTGCCTGGTGTTGTATCACAGGGAGGAATACTGGCATCATCCCAATTGCTGGGAATTTGGGTGCCATAAACTACTAAAGACAGATTGGCAACTCTTTTGCTCACTCTATGCAGTGTGGTGGTTACAAAATACACACCCGGTTGATCTGTTAGTGCATCTCTTTTGCCATATCCCCACTTTTCCATGGGCTTTGGATAAGAGAGCCTATAATCAGGAGGATTACACCCAAGCAGCACTAAACCTCCATAGAGCTTATTCTCACCAGCTGTGGTTTGCAGAGAGAGAGAGAGACTGTCACCTCACTCTATCCCTTACCCCCTGTTCATTTGGATAGGAGTAGAGACAGACCCACCAATTCAATTATCTTGTCCTTGCAGAACCTGGCTGCAGAGGCCCTACTAAAACCTGCTTTAGAGAGGGAAAAATTTGGATTGGAGGCTTTCCAAAATTGGCTATACCACAGAAAAAGGAAGACACAAGTAGTAAGCAAAAGCCCCGAAAGAAAAAAAGGAAAAGAAAGTAAGAGAGGGAAAGAAGAGAGATAGGGAGACAGAAATTTAATGCTTTTCAGGGTCTCTGTGTCAAGGTGACCAAAAGCTGCAGGGGCGGGTAACTCACAGCTGGCCTAGTGGCTTAGAGCTCAGCTTTCAAACTGACACAAAAAGCATTTTTTTCCCTTCTCTGCAGGCTGCCATCCCCACCCGGATTTTAGACAGGCCACACTGCCTCAGAGTGTAGCATTTGCATCTAAAAACTGGCTTTAAGAACACCTTTCTAACTCTTTTTTTTAATTTTTATTGCATTTTAGGTTTTGGGGTACATGTGCAGAACGTGCAAGATAGTTGCATAGGTACACACATGGCAGTGTGTTTTGCTGCCTTCCTCCCCTTCACCCACACTTGGCATTTCTCCCTAGGCTATTCCTTCCCAGCCTCCCCACTGCTGTCCCTCCTCCACTCCCCTCAATAGACCCCTGTGTGTAGTAGACCCCCTCCCTGTGTCCATGTGTTTTAACTCTTGTAGTGCAAATTATTTGTTAGCACAACAATTAAGGTGATGGGGGAGCTGCGGGCTGCAAGACTGATAGTTCAAGTCCTCAATAAAGCCAGTCTTAAACTAGTAAAATCTCTCAAGGGAAAATTTAAAACTGAAAGAAAATGACCAAATGGACTCATCACAGTCCCAACCATGCACTCCCCTTCAATGCATGATGAAAAACTTCAAATTAGGGTTCTCTGGCCAGTATGGTGTTAAGCTAACCCCAAGGAGGCTTCAGACCCTTTGTGAGCTGGAGTGGCCAGCTTTTGGGGTAGGCAGGCCAGATATGGGGACATATGACCTCAAGATAACTCAGGCTGTCTGGAACATAGTGTCAGGGTCCCCAGGCCACCCTGATCAATTTCCATACATAGATCAATGGCTGAGGCTGAACCAGCACCCCCCTCCTTGGCTTGAAAAATGTATATATATATATAAAGAAAAATGTATAAAGCTTGCTGGACTTCAGGTTGTGTTAGCAGGCCCTAAGAAGGGCCCCTCAGCGCCTGCTGTTCTTCCAGGCCCTGCCGAAGACCAAGAGTTACCTCCGTTGTATCCTCGGCCCTTGGGGGTGAGGTTTCAGCACCCCTCCCTGGACAGTACTAATGACCAGCCCTTGTCTCCTCTCCACACTCAAAGCCGGGCCCCACACCCGCCAGAGCTGTTGCCCCTCTGGGAGGCACCTCCTGCAGGTGGCAGTAGCCGGGGCTGCTCCTTCTTTGTTCATATCCCCTTTTTCTCTAGTGACTTGTATAAGGGGAAGGTGCAATATCCTCTATTTTCTGAAAAGCCCCAGGCACGCACAGGACTCCTGGAGTCAGTTTTACAAATTCACCATCCAACCTGGGATGATTGTCAGCAGCTGCTCCTGGTATTGTTTATTATGGAGGAGAGAAGTAGGATTAGACAAGAAGCCTATAAAGGAATACATGGGATGGGGGAGGGTCAGTACAAGACCATCAAAAAAAATAAATAAACTTTTTCCTTCCACCAGGCCCCAATGGGACCCAAACACCCCAGCAGGCATGCAGGCTTTGAACAATTTTCACCGGTACTTATTAGAAGGGGTTAGGGGGGCAGACCGAAAACCCACCAACCTGTCCAAGGTAGGGACCATGACCCAGGGTCCACAGGAGCCTCCATCCACTTTCCTTGAGTGCCTACAGGATGCCTACTGCACCTAAACCCCTATTGACCCTGAGGCCGCAGATAATCAGCGGGCCATAAATATGGCTTTTGTTTCCCAGTCTGCCCCAGACATCAAAAGAAAGTTGCAGAAATTAGAGGGGTTCCAGGGAATGAATCTAACTCAGTTGTTGGAGATTGCCCAAAAAGTTTTTAACAATAGAGACACTTTAGAAGCCAACCAAGATAAGAGAATTTCTAAGGCAGTAATAGCAGCTCTCCAGGAAACCTACAGAGGTCAGGAAACCCGAGTTATCCCAAGGGGACCAGAAATCCAGTGGAAATGTCCTAGGAGACAGAGGCCCCAGCTAGGGCCTAACCAATGTGCATTCTGCCAAAGAGAGGGACACTGGAGGAGGGAATGTCCAGAAAGAAGGAATAGAGGGGTAATACAGGAGAGACAGTCAAGGGCCATTCTCAGCTTAGAAATCTGGGACTGACAGACCACAGGCTCTTATCAACTAAGCCCTGAGTAGCCCAGGGTCACTATGAAAGTTGGGGCACACCTGTCAGTTTCTTGGTCGACACCAGAGTGGCCCACTCAGTCCTTACTCAGCCACTGGGACCACTGTCCAACAGAAAAACAATTATTCAGGGAGCTACAGAAAAAAAAACACATCAAGTTCTTGGACCACCAACTGACTCATTGATTTGGGAAACTGTACTGTCACCCACTCTTTTCTGGTTATTCCAGAGTGTCCATAACCACTCCTAGGATGGGATTTACCCCACAAACTTCAAGCAAATATTTTGTTTTGTGAAAGTCAGGCCTGCCTCTCAACTTCTCCTCCCTTGACATTAGGGCCACCTCAGCAAATCCTCATCACCTGTGCTCTGTCAGACGAGTATCTCTTGCAGGAAGCTTTATCCTCAGAGGCATATCAACCACCAGCATCAGACCTTCTCCACCAGTTTCAAGAAAAGGTACCTGGAGTGTGGGCTGAGACAAATTCCCTGAGCTTGGCAAGTCACTGTGCCCTGGTCACGGTCCAGCTATTGGCAATGGCAACTCCAGTCCAGGTATGACAATATCCCATGAGCCAGGAAGACAGATGGGAAATTGCTCCACATACAACCAGACTTCTAAAAGGAGGAATCCTTACTACCTGTAAGTCCCCCTGGAATACTCCCTTACTCCCCATCTTAGAACCAGGCACAAAGGACTATCGACCTGTACAAGACTTGAGGGAGGTAAACAAATGAGTGGAAACTGTTCATCCTACAGTTCTGAACCTGTACACCCTCCTGAGTCTATTGCCCCCAGACCACCTCCACTATACAGTCCTGGACCTAAAAGATGCATTCTTCTGTATACCACTGGCCCCAGTCAGCCAGCCCATATTTGCTTTTGAATGGACCAACCCAGACACAGGGGTTTCTGGGCAACTCACTTGGATGAGACTGCCACAGGGTTTCAAAAATTCACCTATGCTGTTTGATGAGGCATTGAGCCAAGACCTTGCTGTCTTTTGAGCTGAGTTCCCAGAATGTACCCTGCTCCAATATGTGGATGACTTACTCTTGGCTACAAAACCCAGGAGGCCTGTAAAGAGACCACTCAGTCATTATTAAAGACCCTGCAGACTTTGGGGTACTGGGTCTCAGCTATAAAGGCCCAACTCTGCCAGCCAAGAGTTACTTACCTGGGCTATATTATAGAGAAAAGCAACCGGGCACTGGCTCCCAGCTGAATCCAAGCAGTGCTGCAAATACTTACCCCCACCACAAAACACCAAGTTTGAGAATTCCTTGGGGCAGTAGGATACTTCAGACTATGGATTTTGGGATTTGCTGAGATAGCCAAGCCCCTGTAAGCCTGCACTGGAGGAAATCAGCCCTTGACATGGATGGAGGTAGAGCAACGGGCTTTTGACAAGCTCAAGACTTCCCTGACTGCGGCCCCAGCTTTGGCCTTGCCAGACATCTCTAAACCTTTCCAGTTGTTTGTGCATGAAAAACGGAGTCACAAAGCAGGTGCTCACTCAAACTCTAGGACCCTGGTCCCAGCCAGTCACCTACCTCTCAAAAAACTTGACCCTGTAGCCTCCAGATGGCCAGCTTGCCTAAGAGATGTGGCAGCCACAGCCTTATTAGTCAAGGAAGTGGACAAGCTGACTTTGGGGCAGGAGTTAAACTTAGTAGCTCCCCACGCAGTAGAGTCACTACTCCATGGAGCCCGGGGAAAATGGATGTCAAACGCCCACATTGTTCAATATCAAGCCTTACTTTTGGATCAGCCCCACATAAAGTTCTTAAAGACCACAGTTTTAAACCCTGCCACATTGCTACCTGACAGTGAGCCAGAGGAGCCCTTACATGACTGCCAACAGACAATAGATGTCCTCCACGCTGTGTGACCGGATTTCACCGACGTCCTCCTGCAGAACCCAGAAGAGGTATTGTATACAGATGGAAGCAGCTTCATGGTCAATGGAGTAAGGTATGCTGGGGCAGCTGTGGTCACCCTAGAGCAGGTTATCCAGGCCCAGGCTCTCCCACATGAGACCTCAGCCCAGAAGACAGAACTCATATCTCTGATAAAGGCCTTGGACTGGGAAGAGGGAAAAACTGTCAATATCTACACAGATAGTCGATATGCCTTTGCTATGGCCCATGTCCATGGAGCCATTTATAAAGAAAGAGTGTTGCCTACCTCAGAGGGAAAAATCATCAAAAACAAATAGGAAATCTTAGCCTTGCTAGAAGCTATATAAAAGCCCAAGGCAGTGGCATTAATACACTGCAAAGGACACCAGAAGGGAGATTCACCAGAGGCAAGGGGAAATAGGGAAGCTGACCTGCAAGCAAGACAGGCAGCTTTGGGACCGATAAAACCTCTGCCTCTTCTTGTGACTCTGCCGGCCCCAAACCTTCCTCCTACCCCAACATACTAACCTGAGGAAGAAAACTTTGCTAAAGAACAGCGGGGAGGGCAAGATTCCACAGGATGGTGGATTCTACCAGACACAAGGATTGTGCTCCCCGAGACTCTAGAAAGGGCTCTAGTTAAGGACATACATCAGGCTACCAACTTAGGGCAAACAAAACTAACTGAGCTGCTGAGGGCCAGATACTACATTCCACATTTATATGAGATTGTTAAGGAAACTTCTACTCATTGTGATGTATGTGCCAGAGTAAATCCAGGGGCCAGGAGGGCTAGTCAGGCAGGAATAAGACTTAGGGTGCCAGCCAAGGGGAACACTGCGAGGTAGTTTTTACTGAAGTAAAGCCCCCCAGCATGTGGCTATAAATACCTCCTTGTTTTTGTGGACACTTTCTCTGGATGGGTTGAGGCTTTTCCTACTAGGTCAGAAACCACACTGGTAGTAACAAAGAGATTGTTACAGGACCTGGTTCCTCGGTTTGGCTTACCCCTGATACTGGGATCAGATAATGGCCCTGCCTTTATGGCACAAGTTTCTCATGGCATGGCCAAGGCCAAGGCCCTGGGCATATCCTGGAAGCTACACTGTGCCTACTGCCCCCAGAGTTTGGGGCAGGTTGAAAGGATGAACCGGACTATAAAGAAAATTTTAACAAAATTTATCCTAGAGACTGGTGAAAACTGGGTCAACCTGCTTCCTTTTGCTCTCCTCCATACCCGATGTACTCCCTATAAGAAAGGCTTTACTCCTTTTGAAATTATGTTTGGGAGGCACCCTCCCTTACTCCCCAAACTTGCAGACACAAAACATGCTGAAATCCATAACTACACCCTTCTTAAGTCCTTGCAGGCACTCCAGTCTGTTCAGTCCCAGGTGTACTCGCTCATCTGGGGAGCTCGACCTACTCCAGGGGACCTCAGTGACCAGCCGCTACACTCCTTCCAGCCGGGAGATGAGGTCTTAATAAAGAGATTCACTGCCTCTGGTATGACTCCTCGCTGGAAGGGACCCTACACCTTGGTTCTGGTCACCCCCATGGCAGTCAAGGCGGACAGACTGACTGCCTGTATTCACCATTCACATGTCAAGACTGTGCCCCTGGATGAAAGATAGGAAGTGGTTGCATCCTCAACAGACCCCCTAAAGCTAAGACTTTTGTGCCATTCACGGTCATCATCCTAATCTCTTTAATTCCTGTAACCACCCCCCGAAAGGGGCCACCCTTAATGCCCACTTATTATCAATGGGTCATCGCGGAGGGCTCAACGGGACAATTTGTTAGCGCTGTACTCGGCGCTAGTACCACCCTTGTCAACTTAATCTTAGAGTACATCCCCAAGAATCCCATAACCTTTTCCATGGGCCTTTGCCCTCTCTTGGGAGCAGCTCTTAACCAGAGGGGAACAGGTGTCAGAAGAAAAAGGGAGGGCTACACTTGGCGAGGAAGAGTATCAGCCCTAGCCATAACCAAGCCCGGGTGTGGTAATGTGGTGGCCAAAAAACAGCTTCAGAGAATGGGGCTATATCTATGCCCAGGGTCCACACCAGATAAGAGATGGAATTGTGGAAACTTAGATGAGTTCTTCTGCCCCCATTGGGGTTGTGAGTCTATTTCCACTATAACTGGATATACTACAAACATAGACACTTTCATCTCATTAACCCAAGACTCTCCCCCAAGCCCTTGCCACACTGGTTCTTGTAACCCACTCAAAATAACAGTTCTGTACCCAGATGAGAGATGGGCAACAGGGTGAACCTGGGGTCTCAGAGTACATATGAATGGATGAAATAAGGGAAACATCTTTACCATTCAGCGTATACCATTGCCCAGAATTGACCACTTAGTGTGACCTGTAGCCCAGGTCCTAAGGTACCCAGAAATTATCTCCAAGGTCCAGACAGCCCCCAGTCCTAGCCCTGTTACTCCCAATCTATCCTCCATTCCTAGCTCTCTCCTAAGGGCCCCAGAAATTATCCCCAAGGTCCAGACATCCCCCAGTCCCAGCCCTGTTACTCCCAACATATCCTCCACTCCTAGCTCTGATATCTCCACTCTGAACCTGTTCACAGAAGCCTCCCAGACATAGAAGGCTTGGACCTTCTAAACATGTTGTCCTCCACACATCACCTGCTCAACCAGACAAACCCAGACCTAGGAAAATATTGCTGGCTATTCTTAAATTCATAGCCACCCTTTTACATAGGCCTAGCAGCCCAACATGACATAGCCCCCTTTAACACCACATGTACTGAAAAGCAGATCCACATAACACTAGGTGATCTAGAGGGAGAAGGCAGATATTTCCACTCCCCTAATTATAATCTCACCAGCTCCCGTACCGACGTTTTTGCAAAAATACCCTGATTTTAAGTTATAGCCAGACAAGTGTTTATTACACTGCCCCTGAATCTGCTTGGTTCTCCTATACTTATGGCCTCACAAGCTGTATTTCCACCTACCAGTTCAGCAACTCCTCAAAACCCATTCTTTGTACCCCCGTGTATATACTGCCCCGGATCAATGTTTATAGTGGACCCCAAGGTGAAATTCTCATAGCAACCAATACGGACAGATGTTGGAAACAGGCCCTCATAATTTTACCCGTATTAGTGGGACTTGGAATAGCAGGGTCCACCGCTATAGGAATATCTGCCTTAGTCACTGGGGACCAAAATTTCCAAACTCTTTCACATAAATAGATGCAGATATTGCCCATCTGAAAAATTCCATCACCAGATTAGCTGAACAAGTAGACTCCTTGGCTGAAATGGTCTTGCAAAATAGAAGGGGGTTAGATTTGTTGTTCTTGAAGGAAGGAGGGCTATGTGTGGCTCTCGGTGAGCAAAGTTGCTTCTATGCAAATAACTCTGGAATTATCCAAGACAGTCTTGTTATGGTTAGGAAAAACTTAGAAATGAGGAAACACCTCAGAGAGGCCTCAGGAAATTGGTACCAAAAAACTGTTCTCTTGGTCCCCCTGGCTGATGTCCCGGCTCACTGGATTAGCAATACCCTTAGTGCTAATAGTCCTAGGGTTAACATTTCGACCATGCCTTTTAAACATGATCCACAAATTTATCCAGGAAAGAATAGATTCGGTAAAATTAATGGTTCTAAGATCCAACTGTGGGCCCCTATGTCAAGAAGAGGACACCTATTAAAAATTTGATACATGTTATAAGAACAGGGGGGAATGTGATATAGCTAGCCTAGAGTTAGAACCTGTACACTGCCATTTTATAAAGGACAGAACTGTTTCTATTCTTCTCACAAGGACTGCTAACCTTGGTTTCCGTAAACTGCTAATTTACTTTGCAAAAAGGTAAAGCTGCATACTTCCCCTTATCTGTAACTGCCATAATTGCTGGCCTTTGATCACCAGTAATAGCCAGAGTAAATACCCCTGGATAATTACATTCTGGCACCAAGTAACTCCAACCCAGATGACAGGCAAGCAAATGATTATCTCAAGTTCTGTAAATCTCTTAAAGTGTCAAGCCACAAGAACAGAAAAAGAAATACTGCATATACTCACTCATAGGTGGGTGAGAAAAATGAGAACACATGGACAAAGAGAGGTGGTCTACTATACACTGGGGACTGTTGGGGGAAATGGGGGAGGGACAGCGGGGGGGCTGGGGGGGATAGCCTGGGGATGAATACCAAGTGTGGGTGAAGGGGAGGAAGGCAGCAAAACACACTGTCATGTGTGTACCTATGCAACTATCTTGCACGTTCTGCACATGTACCCCAAAACGTATAATGCAATAAAAATTAAAAAAATATAAAAAATAAAAAAATAAAGTGTCAAGCACACCCCCTAGCCATCGGAATGTCTGGGGACCATCACCGTCCTCTCTACCCAGGAGGTGATTTACAGCCCACCGAAATCTCTGAACACTTTCATCTCATTTCTGCCCCTTACCCCCACTCTCAAAGCTCTCAAAGTGGTTTAGTGGGTATAAAAAGTCTTCCCTCTCCTCTTTTGGGGCCACAGGTTGGAGAGATGTGAGTCCTCCATAGTCGCTGGCAATAAACCCTGCAATTTGGCATACTTTTGTCTTGGTTTTGACTTTCTGTGCTCGGTCCGATACAACAGTAAACCGGAACACTTTCATATGTAATTCCCGAAACTGTAAACTAAAACCTTTTCACATGTGAGTCCTAAAACCATGAACCTATGATTCTTCCACGTGTAACATCTAAAGTATAAGCCTATATAAAGGCTGAACCTTCCTTTGTTAGATGAGCTTGGCTGTTAGGCACCTATGCCACCTTGTTCCCAGCTGAAATGCATTTCTTTCTCCTGTATTCAGTGTCAGAGAGATCCTTTCCAGTGGCCGCTACTGCTACACCTGGCCATCCCTTCTCAACCCCAACCTTTATTATTTTCTTACTTTTTAAAATAATTTTATTGCATTTTAGGTTTTGGGGTACATGTGCAGAATGTGCAAGATAATTGCTTAGGTGCACACATGGCAGTGTGTTTTGCTGCCTTCCTCCCCTTAAACCACATTAGGCTTTTCTCCCCAGGCTATCCCTCCCCAGTTCCCCTCCACTGTCCCTCTCTTATTCCCCACAATATACCCCAATGTGTAGTACCCCCTTCCCTGTGTCCATGTGTTCTCATTTTTCTCACCTGCCTATGAGTGAGAATATGTGGTAATTTCTTTTCTGTTCTTGTGTCAGTTCGTGGAGAATGATGTTCTCCAGTTTCATCCACATCCTTACAAAGAACACAAACTCATCAGTTTTGATTGCTGCATAATATTCCATGGTGTATATGTGCCACATTTTCCCAATCCAGTCTATCATCGACGGGAATTTGGGTTGGTTCCAGGTCTTTGCTATTGTAAACAGTGCTGCAATGAACATTCGTGTGCATGTGTCCTTATAGTAGAACGATTTATAGTCCTTTGGATATATACCCAGTAATGGGATTGCTGGGTCAAATGGAATTTCTATTTCTTGGTCCTTGAGGAATTGCCACACTGTCATCCACAATGGTTGAACTAATTTACACTACCAACAGTGTAAAGGTGTTCCTATTTCTCCACATCCTCTCCAGCATCTGTTGTCTCCAGATATTTTAATGATCACCATTCTAACCAGCATGAGATGGTATCTCAATGTGGTTTTGATTTGCATCTCTCTAATGACCAGTGATGATGAGCATTTTTTCATATGTTTGTTGGACTCATGTATGTCTTCTTTTGTAAAGTGTCTGTTCATATCTTTTGCCCATTTTTTAATGGGCTTGTTTTTTTTTTCTGTAATGTGTTTGAGTTCTTTGTAAATTCTAAATATCAGCCCTTTGTCTGATGGATAAACTGCAAAGATTTTTTCCCATTCTGTTGGTTGCTGATTCACTCTAGTGACTGTTTCCTTTGCTGTGCAAAAGCAGTGGAGTTTGATTAGGTCCCATTTGTCTATTTTGGCTTTTGTTGCCAATGCTTTTGGTGTTTTGGTCATAAAGTCCATGCCTTCTCCTATGTCCTGAATGGTTTTGCCTAGATTTTTTTCTAGGGTTTTTATGGTTCCAGGTCTTATGTTTAAGTCTTTAATCCATCTGGAGTTAATTTAATGTAAGGTGTCAGGAAGGGGTCCAGTTTCTGCTTTCTGCACATGACTAACCAGTTTTCCCAACACCATTTATTAAACAGGGAATCCTTTCTTCATTGCTTGTTTTTGTCTAGTTTATCAAAGATTATATGGTTGTAGATATGTTGTGTTGCCTCCGATGCCTCTGTTCTGTTTCATTGGTCTATATCTCTGTTTTGGTACCAGTACCATGCTGTTTTGATTACTGTAGCCTTATAGCATAGTTTGAAGTCTGGTAGTGTGATGCCTCCCACTGTGTTCTTTTTGCTTAGAATTGACTTGGCTATGCGAGCTCTCTTTTGGTTCCATATGAAGTTCATGGTGGTTTTCTTCAGTTCTGTGAAGAAGTTCAATGGTAGCTTGATGGGGATACCATTGATCGTGTAGATTATGTTGGGCAGTATAGCTGTTTTGACGATATTGATTCTTCCTAACCATGAACATGGAATGTTTCTCCATCTGTTTGTGTCCTCTCTTATTTCATTGAGCCGTGGTTTGTAGTTTTCCTTGAAGAGGTCCCTTATATTCCTTGTGAGTTGTATTCCTAGGTATTTTATTCTCTTTATAGCAAGTGTGAATGGCAGTTCATTCTTGATTTTGCTCTCTTTAAATCTGTTATTGGTGTATAGGAATGCTTGTTATTTTTGCACGTTGATTTTATATCCTGAGACTGCTGAAGTTTCTTATCAGTTTCAGGAGTTTTGGGGCTGAGGTGATGGGGTTTTCTAGGTATACTATCATGTCATCTGCAAATAGAGACAATTTGGCTTTCACCTCTCCTATTTGAATACACTTTATTTCGTTTTCTTGCCTGATTGCTCTGGCTAGAACTTCCAGTACTATGTTGAATAGGAGTGGCAAGAGAGGGCATCCTTGTCCAGTGCCTGATTTCAAAGGGAATGCTTCCAGTTTTTGCCCATTAAGTATGATGTTGGCTGTTGGTTTGTCATAAATAGCTTTTATTTCTTTGATATATGTTCCATCAATGCCAAGTTTATTGAGGGTTTTTAGCATAAATGGCTGTTGAATTTTTTCAAATGCCTTCTCTGCATCAATGGAGATAGTCATGTGGTTTTTGTTTTTGCTTCTGTTTATGTGGTGATTTACGTTTATAGACTTGTGTATGTTGAACCGTTCTTGCATCCCTGAGATAAATCCTACTTGATCATGATGGATAAGTTTTTTAATGTGCTGTTGCAATCGATTTTCCAGTATTTTATTGAAGATTTTTGCATCTATATTCATCATGTATATTGGCTGAAGGTTTGTTTTCTTGTCGAATCTCTGCTGGGTTTTGGTATCAGGATGATGTTGGTCTTATAAAATAATTTGGAAAGGGTTCCTTCTTTTTGTATTTTTTGAAATAGTTTCAGTAGGAATGGTACCATCTCCTCTTTGTGTGTCTGGTAGAATTTGGCTGTGAACCCTTCTGGACCTGCGCTTTTTTTGTGTGGCAGGCTCTTAATTGCTGCCTCAACTTCAGTCCTTGTTATTGGTCTATTCATAGTTTTGGCTTCCTCCTGGTTTATGATTGGAAAAACACAGGTGTCCAGGAATTTATCCATTTCCTCCTGGTTTACTACTGTATGTGCATAGAGTTGTTTGTAGTATTCTCTGATGATGGTTTGAATTTCTGTGGAATCTGTGGTGATTTCCCCATTATCGTTATTTATTGCATCCATTTGATTGTTCTCTCTCTTCTTTTTTATTATTCTGGCTAGTGGTCTGTCTATTTTGTTGATCTTTTTGAAAAAGCAGCTCTTGGATTTATTGATTTTTTGAAGGGTTTTTTGTGTCTCTATCTCCTTCAGTTCTGCTCTGATCTTAGTTATTTTTTGTCTTTGGCTAGGTTTTGAGTTTTTTCGATCTTGCTCCTCTAGCTCTTTCAATTTTGATGATAGGGTGTCAATTTTGGAACTCTCCACTCTTCTCATGTGGGCACATATTGCTATATATTTTACTCTACAGACTGCTTTAAATGTGTCCCAGAGATTCTGGTATGTTGTGTTTTCATTCTCATTGGTTTCAAGAACTTCTTTATTTCTGCCTTCATTTCATTGTTTATCCAATCAACATTCAAGAGTCAGTTGTTCAGTTTTCATGAAGCTGTGTGGTTCTGAGTTAGTTTCTGAATTCTGAGTTCTAACTTGTTTGCACTATGGTCAGAGACAGTTTGTTATGATTTCAGTTGTTTTGCATTTGCTGAGGAGTGCTTTACTTCCAATTATGTGGTCAGTTTTGGAGTAGGTGTGTTGTGGTGCTGAGAAGAATGTATATTCTGTGGATTTGGGGTGGAGAGTTCTGAAAATGTCTATCAGGTTTGCTTGTTCCAGGTGTGAGTTCAAGCCCTGGATATCCTTGTTAATTTTCTGTCCGGTTGATCTGTCTAATATTGACAGTGGAGTGTTATAGTCTCCCACTATTATTGTGTGGGATTCTAAGTCTTTTTTTAAGTCATTGAGAACTTGCCTTATACATCTAGGTGCTCCTGTATTGGGTCCATATATATTTAGAATTTTTAGCTCTTCTTGTTGTATCAATCCTTTTGCTATTATGTAATGACCTTCTTTGTCTCTTTTGATCTTTATTGCTTTAAAGTCCATTTTATCAAGGATGAGAATTTCAAGCCCTGTTTTTTTATTTTGCTCTCCATTTGCTTGGTAAATCTTCCTCCATCCCTTTATTTTGAGCCTTTGTGTATCCTTGCATGTGAGATGGCTTTCCTGGATACAGCACACTGATGGATTTTGTTTTTTTATCCAATTTGCCAGTCCGTGTCTTTTCATTGGTGCATTTATCCCATTTACATTTAGGGTTAATATTGTTATGTGTGAATTTGATACTGCCATTTTGATGCTAGCTGGCTGTTTTTTCCCTTGGTTGATGCAGATTCTTCATTTTGTTGATGCTCTTTAGCATTTGGTAGGTTTTTAGAATGCCTGATACTGGTTGTTCCTTTCTATATGTAGTGCCTTTTTCAGGAGCTCTTGTTAAGCGGCCTAGTGGTGACAAAATCTCTGAGTACTTGCTTGTTCATGAAGGATTTGCTTGTTCCAGGTCTGAGTTCAAGCCCTGGATATCCTTGTTAATTTTCTGTCTGGTTGATCTGTCTAATATTGACAGTGGAGTGTTAAAGTCTCCCACTATTATTGTGTGGGATTCTAAGTCTTTTTAAGTCATTGAGAACTTGCCTTATACATCTAGGTGCTCCTGTATTGGGTCCATATATATTTAGAATTTTTAGCTCTTCTTGTTGTATCGATCCTTTTACCATTATGTAATGACCTTCTTTGTCTCTTTTGATCTTTATTGCTTTAAAGTCCATTTTATCAAGGATGAGAATTTCAAGCCCTGTTTTTTATTTTGCTCTCCATTTGCTTGGTAAATCTTCCTCCATCCCTTTATTTTGAGCCTTTGTGTATCCTTGCATGTGAGATGGGTTTCCTGGATACAGCACACTGATGGATTTTGTTTTTTTATCCAATTTGCCAGTCTGTGTCTTTTGATTGGTGCATTTAGCCCATTTACATTTAGGGTTAATATTGTTATGTGTGAATTTGATACTGCCATTTTGATGCTAGCTGGCTGTTTTGCCCATTGGTTGATGCAGATTCTTCATTTTGTTGATGCTCTTTAGCATTTGGTATGTTTTAGAATGGCTGGTACTGGTTGTTCCTTTCTATATGTAGTGCCTTTTTCAGGAGCTCTTGTTAAGCGGCCTAGTGGTGACAAAATCTCTGAGTACTTGCTTGTTCATGAAGGATTTTATTGTTCCTTCACTTATAAAGCTCAGTTTGGCTGGATATGAAATTCTTGGTTGAAAGTTCTTTTCTTTAAGGATGTTGAATATTGGCCCCCACTGTTTTGGCTTGTAGAGTTTCTTCTGAGAGATCTGCTATGCGTCTGATTGGGCTTTTTTTTTTGTGGGTGACCCGACCTTTCTTTCTGGCTGCTCTTAGTATTTTCTTTTTCATTTCAACCCTGGCGAATCTGACGATTATGTGCCTTGGGGTTGCTCTTCTTGCAGAATATTTTTGTGGTGTTCTCTGTATTTTCTGGAGTTGAGTATTTACCTGCCTTGCTAGGTTGGGGAAATTTTCCTGGATAATATCCTGAAGAGTGTTTTCCAGCTTGGATTCACTCTCCTCGTCACATTCAGGTACACCTATCAAATGTAGGTTAGGTCCCTTCACATAGTCCCACATTTCTTGGAGATTTTGTTCATTCCTCTTTGCACTTTTTTCTCTAATCTTGGTTTCTCTTTTTATTTTATTGAGTTGATCTTCAACTTCTGATATTCTTTCTTCTGCTTGGTCAATTCGGCTGTTGAAACTTGTGCATGCTTTGTGAATTTCTTGTGTTGTTTTTCAGCTCCTTCAATTCATTCATATTCCTCTATAAGTTGTCCATTCTTGTTATCATTTCCTCGAATCTTTTTTCAAATCTTTTTTCAAGGTTCTTAGTTTCTTTGCATTTATTTAGAACATGTTCTTTAGCTCACTGAAGTTTCTCATTATCCACTTTCTGAAGTCTGATTCCATCATTTCATCACTCTTATTCTCCATCCAGCTTTGTTCCCTTGCTAGTGAGAAGTTTTGGTCCTTTGTAGGCGGTGAGGTGTTTTGGTTTTGGGTGTTTTCCTCCTTTTTGCACTGGTTTCTTTCCATCTTTGTGGATTTATTCACGTGTCGTCTTAGTAGTTGCTGACTTTTTGATTGGGTCTCTGAGTGGACGCCCAGATTGTTGATGATGAAGTATTTCTGTTAGTTAGTTTTGCTTCTAACAGTCTAGCCCCTCTGCTGTACAACTGCTGAGGTTCACTCCAGGCCCTGCTTGTCTGGGCTACACCTGAACCAGCTGCAGAACTGTGAGGGATGCTACCAGTTTCTTCTTCTGCTATCTTTATCCCAGAATGATGCCCGCCCAATGTCAGTCTGATTAGTCCTTTTTTGAGGTGACTCTTTAGGTATACAGGGATCAGGGAGCTGCTTGAGGAGATGGTCTGTACTTTATAGAATCTCCAGTGCTGAGCTGTGAGCTCTGTTCTTCATTCACGGTTTTTGGGCGGTTGTGTTTAGGTCTCTGCAGCAGAATTTATAAAACCTTCTCTTTTTTTCCCTCAGATGCTCTGTCTCAGGGAGTTGGGGCTTTCTTTATGAGTATCCGTTGCACTGTCCTGCCCAGCTAGGAAGCAGTGTAGTCACTATTTGCCTGCCAATGCCCTGCTCTGCTGCCACGGGACTCCGCTGTACTACCATGGGGTTCTGCCCTACTGTGTTGGGCTCTGCCCTGTTGGTGGAGTCTCTCTAATTTGGCGGGTTGCCTTGGCAATGGCAGTCTGCTTCTATAGTGGGTGTAAACCTCAGTAGGGGCGGTATGCGTTTGTAGTGGTGGACGCCTTTTCCCCACCGAGCTGCATCATCCTGGATTCAGCTTATCCCACAGTAGAACTCTCAACCCTTAGGGTTTTGAATCACAGTTTTGTTTGTCCCTGTGAGGGTGGACCTGCCGAGCCTGATCTCCTGCCTCCCTTCCTCAGAGTTCCTTCTCTCTCTCTCTCTTTCTTTTTTTCTTTTTTAAAGTTGAACGGTTGACTCTCTCACAGGTGCCTCAGTCACCTGCTTACAGGGCACGAGGATCTGTGCAATTTCCCATGCTGTGGCCCAGTGCACCGGCTCAAATCACGCTTCCCAGGAATCTCCCGGTCTGGCTCATTGTCCAAGTACCACTCAATCAGATGTATATGTTAATCTGCCCTCCCAAATCTTAGACTGCTGGTTTAACAGGGCACCCAGACCAGTGAGCTTTGTGCAGGTTGCCGCTGCACCATGGCGCCAGCTGGCTGCACAAGCTGCGCTGGCTTCCCACATCTCCCCTGCACCTGGGAATTTCCCCTTTCTGTGGGCAAAAAAGGTCCGTCTGAAAATGCAGCTGGGACTCACCCTCTGCGCCTTCACTGAGAGCTGCAATCCCGAGTTGTTCCTACCATGTCATCTTGAAAATCCTCCCCCCAACCTCTATTATTTCTACTCTCTTAGCATCCAGTGCATTTTTTTCAGTACTTACTACACAACAATATCATTAAAATTAACATTATAGTTTTCTTTTTCATCCATTTGATCTTCTCTACTGAATTGTTAGCACTTTCTTTTTTTTTTTTTTTTAGAGACAGGGTTTCTCCATGTTGGTCAGGCTGGTCTCAAACTCCCGACCTCAGGTGATCCATCCACATAAGCCTCCCAAAGTGCTGGGATTACAGATGTGAGCCACCTCACCCGACCATCACTTTTCTTTCTTTCTTTTTTTTTTTTTTGAGACAGGGTTTTATTCTGCTGCTCAGGCTGGAGTGCAGTGGTGCAATCTGGGCTCACTTCAACCTCCACCTCCCAGGTTCAAGTGATTCTCCTGTCTCAGCCTCCCTAGTAGCTGGAATTACAGGCATGTACCATGATGCCAAGTTAATTTTTAAATTTTTAGTCGAGACAGAGTTTCAGCATGTTGGCCACACAGGTCTTGAACTCCTGACCCACCCACCTTGGGCCTCATAAAGTGTTGGGATTACAGGAATGAGTCACTGTGCCTGGCCTATTAGCTATTTTTAATACCTTTTTACAATAGCCTGTTTCAAAAAAATCCAAAATTAGACAGCTTCCTAAACCTCAACTTTATTCAAATTGCTTTTATTTGTAAAGAATGTAGTAAGTTGGCCTTCCAGCCACCCGCCCCCTTCCCGTTGGTCTTTCACTCTGGAGGCACTTATCCTAAACACAATGAGACAGAAGGTGGGGAATGGGGGAATTCAGGTTAGGCTTTTATGCAAAGACCCCCTTCTGCAAAGAACAAAGCTTCTGATACCTGCCCTTTTCAGAGCTGCAGGAGAACTCAGCCTTGGTGAGTCTTGGTGGCCTTGAAAGTCCCCACTTATCAAACTGTGCTGATTGAGAATAAAAGGAAGGGTCAGGTGTGGTGGCTCAAGCCTGTAATCTCAGCACTTTGGGAGGCCAAGATGGGTCGATCATGTGGTCAAGAGATCGAGACCATTGTGGTCAAAATGGTGAAACCTCGTCTCTACTAAAAATACAAAGAAAAATTAGCGGGGCATATTGGCATGTGCCTGTAATCCCAGCTACTTGGGAGGCTGAGGCAGGAGAATTGCCTGAATCCAGGAGGTGGAGCTTGCGGTGAGCTGAGATCATGCCATTGCACTACAGCCTGAATAACAAGAGCAAAACTCCATCTCAGAAAAAAAAAGAATAAAAGGAAGGCAAGTTTTTCCTTTTTTTAAGCAAATTTATCCATTTCTAACAAGACACAGACTATCTGCCTGAAGCATGATGTATCTACTTCCACTTACCTGCTCCCCACACCCCTATTCTTATTCTTCTCCAGAATGGAGGTCTGAGAAGAAAAAAGATTATGCCACATTTTTTCTCCTTGCTTCGCACCCAGCAATACTTCTACTCTTAACAGCTGGAGCCTTTGCACTGTGAACAAAAGTCAGCTTGCATGAAAGTAAAGCCAGCTGTTCTGGATTCACACCCCAGAGGCAGAGTGCAGAGGAGAAAGAGTCAAAGAAGTTGTGTCTTCAAAAATTACATAATCAGGGGGCCAGATGTGGTGGCTCATGCCTGTAATCCCAGCACTTTGGGAGGCCAAGGTGGGTGAATCACGAGGTCAAGAGATCGATACAATCCTGGTCAACATGGTGAAAACCCGTCTCTACTAAAAATACAAAAAATTAGCTGGGCATGGTGGCATGTGCCTGTAATCCTGGCTACTCAGGAGGCTGAGGCAGAATTTACTGAACCCAGGAGGTGGAGGTTTCAGTGAGCTGAGATTGTGCCATTGCACTTCAGCCCGGGTAAAAAGAGCAAAACTCCATCTCAAATAAAACAACAACAACAGAAACAAAAATTATATAATCAGAATTTAAGTTTACTTTTCAGGGTGGGAGATGACAAAGAAGAAGAAATATTAGGCTTCTTAAATGTTGTGTTTGTAAACAGGAAGGAAAATTGAAAACTGCAGACTTTGTCCACAAACGTTAGTGCTGGAAACCCACTCTGAAAACTTTGTTCCTTTGGAAATCATACCTCCCTTCACCCTGCAAAAACAAAACAATCAAAACCCAAACACAGGATGAGAATGGAGTAGTCCTGAAAGACATGACAATATCACCAGACCTGAGAAGAAGCTAAAGAGCCAGAGGAAAAAAGCCAGAAGTCAACTGCCTGCGAGGAGGGATAGACAAGAGACCAAACTGAAGGGAACTAAGGTAGGGGCTGAAAACAAGTACCATTTTGAAGATTAACTGATGACTGTGTTGTGTTTTACTATGACTTTAGAGTGAATCAAAGAAAAAAATGGAGCTAGTTGAAATTTCTGCTCAAACTAGACAGACTTTGAGACACCAAGTTATCTCAAATCAAGAAATCTCCCCAATGAGAATTTCAATAAACTCAGAAACTGAAGGTGCACTCATTTTTTTTTTTTGAGACATAGTCCTGCTCTGTCACCCAGGCTGAAATATAGTGGCATGATATCAGTTTACCTCAACCTCTGCCTCCCAGGTTCAAGGGATTCTCCTGCCTCAACCTCTCAAGTAGCTGTGACTACAGGTGCCCCCTCACCACGGACAGCTAATTTTTGTATGTAGATATATTTGTATATACATATATATGTATGTGTGTATATGTGTGTGTGTGTGTGTGTGTGTGTGTGTGTGTGTGTGTATGTTATACTGGACCGATTGTAGAAAGTCAACACCAAGACAAAAGTATGCCAAATTGCAGGGTTTATTGCCAGCCGACCATGGAGGTCTCACGTCTCTCCAACACGTGGCAGAGAAAGAAGGGTGACAAGAACATTTTATACCGTAAAACCACCTTGGGAGTAGGGGTGAGGAGCGGAAATGGGGATGAAAGGCTTCAGACATTTTGAGGGCCAGGGGACTATTTGACATTCTGATTGTTACTTAAGTGGTTCAAAAAGCTAAAATTAGATTTACACATTGTCTGGGTAGGGTGGGGATCACAGTCTTTAATTACTTATTCACATTTGGGTTATAGAATCAGTTTCAACAGAAAGCTGAGGTGTGGTTGAGGTATGCAGTTTTATGGGGTTTTTACCATGTCACACATATATATGATTTTTTTTTTGACTCAGAGTCTTGCTCTGTTGCTGGGCTGGGGTGTAGTGGCATAATCTGAGGTCACTGCAATCTCTCCCTTCCGGATTCAAGAGATTCTCCTGCCGCAGTCTGCAGAATAGCTGGGACAACAGGCACCCCACAAGTCCAGCTACTTCTCTATATTTAGGAGAGATGGAGTTTCACCGTGTTGACCAGGGTGGTCTCAACCTGTGACCTCATAATATGCCTTCCTTGACCTTCCAAAGAGCTGGGATTAGAGACGTGAGCCACTGCACCTGGCCTTTTTATTTTTAAAATATTAAAGTTTTATCCAATTCCTGTTGAACCATTGCTCATTTAAAAAATTGAAATGTGGTGAACCTAGAAGTATTTATTGCTGAGTTTGTCTTCAGGGTCCTTTTTGCCCGGTTTTCCAGCTTCCTTCTAGTCAGGGTCACTGCGCCATTATTTTGCATTACAATGGTCTTGGTGAGACTGGCAGAGGGGATTAACCGAGAATTCACAAGGGTCAGTTGGAGGGGGGTGTGCCCACCAGGAGGGGTGTGTCTAAGGTAATGGAGCTTTCATTATAAATCTAGAGCCTCCAGGATGTTAACGTTTTGCTGGTCTCAGCTGGTTGCTTTCAGTTACTGTGGAGGCAACTCGCTTTATTCCAACTTCCTGATACTTTTCTTCTGGAGGTCATATTTCTCTAAAATCTTTCAGAAAAAAAAAGTCTTAAGGCTGCCTTAGTCTTTTTTCCAGTCCAGGTCTTACGTTTTTTTCTCCTCTTTCACAATAATAACATGAGTATGGATCCAGTTTGTTCACAAAGCCTACCTTGCTCTGAAGCATCCGACTGTGGAGAATCTTCTCCTACACCTGTGATTTGTGAGCCTGAAGAAAATTATCCATCCTTGCAAATGTGTTCTGCTGAGATGCCTCACACAGAGACTGGTAAGAAACAAATTTATCCTTTTTCTTTTTTCAATAGAGATGGGATTTTGCTATGTTGGCCACGCTGATCTCGAACTTCTGACCTCAGGTGATCATGCACCCCAACCTCCCAAAATGTTAAGTCCTAGGATTACTGGGTGAGCCACCCTGCCTGGTGGAAACAAATTTATCCTTGAAAGGCCAAGTTCCCTAAGGAAAAAGGAAAGGAGAGGATTAAGAGATCCTTTCCCTCTTGAGCAATGATACCCTGTCACTAATAAGTGAATAATATTTTCAACCAGTTCTCTGGAAACCCTTCTTTCGATTGTAACTTGGTGGCACCTGCACTTTGAACTATGTCCCAGGTCTTAGGAGTGTGCACTGAGTTGAAAGACAGCATTAGGCAGCTGAGAAGTGTACTGTAAATATGAGAACCTATGGGCTTAGGCATGGGGAAAACAAAAATGTATCCTCATAGTTAAATGAGGGTGATGTGTACATCTTCACATAGCACTGGCCACACAGTTATAGCAGAGGTTATTACTAATTAACCTGAAGACCTGACATCACAGCTCTGGGATGAGCATCATGTTTTTGTTTTGCCAAAAGTGGCAAAAGAAATTATGATGAGATTTATGTAATTCATATGTAATTTATGTAATTACATTATTTCTGTGTCAGTAATGGCTGGCTCTCCTCTATTCTCTGGGTTTGTGGAAGTTACTGGACAGCTCTGAGTTTGGAATCACCTCCCATATTTATTTCTCCTAAGTCCCTGGGAAGTGTTGACCCACCTTTCTGATAAACATTTATTCCAGAAAGTTTAATCTGCTTACACTCAAATAGTACTTAGCTAGAAGTCCAATTTGACTTCAAGACCTGTGCTAGTACTAATGCTTCTGACGGTAGCAGCAATGGGTGAGGAATACTCATAAAAATGCTACCACTTACTTGAAAATTTTTCAGAAGTTTTAAAAAACTTTAAAAGTAAACCAGCTTCACAAAGAATGCCTTTGGTAACATTGATGCTACAAAATAACTTAAAAATGGGGAGGGGCGAACGCTAAAAAAAAAAAAGTGTAAAAACTTCATTTACATTATGAGTTCACTTGTAAAGAGTAGGTAGTGGGAGAGGAATAAATAAACACAATTGCTGTATCTGTGCCTGAGATTTGAATGTCACCTTGTTTTTCTCTTTTCATTTTATTTTATTTTATTTTATTTTATTTTATTTTTGAGAGAGTTTTGCTCTTGTTGCCCATGCTGGAGTGCAATGGCTCAATCTTGGCTCCCTGCAATCTCCGCCTCCCAGGTTTAAGTGATTCTCCTGCCTCAGTATCTCCCGAGTATCTGTGATTACAGGCATGCATCACCATGCCTGGCTAAGCTTTTGTATTTTTTAGTAGCGACAGGGTTTCGCCATCTTGGCCAAGCTGGTCTCAAACTCCTGACCTCAGGTGATCTGCCCACCTCGGCCTTTCAAGGTGTTGGAATTACAGGCTTGAGCCACTGCACCTGGTCATCTTTATAATTTAAAGTGTTAAAAATACAGGGCTGTGTTTGGGAATAAGCAAGGCGGCATGTTTTTTTTTAGCACACACTAGGTGATAGTTTGTATAGCTAGTTAATATTTAGGATTTTCACCGATTCTAATAATCAGTTGAAGACTTCCTCTGCTTTTCATATCTACTTGTAAGAGGCAAAAGATTGACTTTTCTCTGTTTTAGAGCCTGTCCATTCGCTCTATGAGTGCAGGATAGCATTGAGAGTTAAACCCTAAGATCACCGTAGAGCAATTGAGTATTTAAGTGATGACTAAGGCTAAGTACTATAGGAAATTAAATTCTAGTTACATAATTAGTATATGCCAGGCACCAGCTAGACAATTGTAATTGGTTACCTCATTTTCATAAATAATGCTAGAGATGAGGTTGGATAGCTAGTAAAGAGATTGAAACAGAAGCCTATCCAAATTCACATCTGCCACTGGTCTCAGCATTATAAGCTGGCCAGTCAGTTGATGGTTTTGGTTTTTATTTTTAATTTTAATTGTTTAATTTTTATTTTTTTGCCTCACCCACTTCTCTTTATTTTTAATTTTTGAGATATAATCTCACTCTGTCACCCAGGCTGAAGTGTAGTGGTGCAATCTCTGCTCACTGCAATCACTGCCTCCCAGGTTCAAGTGATTATCTTGCTTCAACATTCCCAGAAGATGGGATTACAGGCTTGTGCCACCACTCCTCACTAATTGTTGTAATTTTTAGTAGAGATAAGGTTTTGCCATGTTGGCCATGCTGCTCTTGAACTCCTGACCTCAAGTGATTTGCCTGCCTGGACCTCCCAAAGTTCTGGGATTGCAGGTGTGAGCCACCACATCAATCATGTCATTTAAACAATCATGTAGGTGGTGATGAAGATCATTAAACAAAGTGATTTAGGGTGAGATGCAGTAGGTGGAAATTGGTGGATCTCTATTGTGACCTGTTAACAGCCAATGTAAGAGCTTCATAGCATCAGTTGAAAGTAAAAAGTGGAAGGGTGGCTCATGCTTGTAATCCCAGTCCTTTGGGAGGTTGAGATGGGCAGATCACCTGAGGTTGGGAGTTCTAGACCAGCCTGACCAACATGGAGAAACCCTGTTTCTACTAATAATACAAACAAAAAGCTAGTGTTGGTGGTGTTGCATGCCTGTAATCCCAGCTACTTGGGAGGCTTAGGCAGGAGAATCACTTGAACCTGTAAGGTTGAGGTTGCAGAGAGCCAAGATTATGCCATCACACTCCAATTTTGGCAAAAAAAGCAAAACTACATCTTTCTTTTTTCTTTTTGGATAACATACCAAGTAAATGAAACTCCATCTCAAAAAATATTAATACATTTTCTGGCCACTGCTCCTGTCTAGCTGGTATTGTGGCCAAAATCTTTACAGAAAAAATATATATTAATACAAAAATCAGTCAGGCATGGTGTCCCATGCCTGTAATCCCAGCTACTCAGAAACTGAGGCTGGAGAATTGCTTAAACCCAGAAGGAGAAGGTTGCAGTAAACTGAGATGTCACTTCACTCCAGCCTGGGCAACAGAGCAAGACATTTTCTCCAAATAAAATAAAAATAAATATATTGAGGAGGGAGATCCAGGCATTTGGGATTCCCTCCCCCTCTGTCTTCCACTGTGTATCTCAATAGAAGAGAGAGTAGGCCAGCTGGCACCTCCTGAATCTCTTTCCTGAAAATAACAGGCTAGGCCTTGAGGAAACTCTCCAGAAGGCACTAGTTTTTACAATAGTAAGAGAAGATTACGCAAAAACAATAGTATAAATTGATGTGCCAGGCTCTGCTTTCCACATCTCTTCCTTTCCTTAGTAAATTTTGCTTTCTTCATTCTTTTCCCAAAAGGAGGTGTGTGTTACTTCCATTATTATATTTTAGCAACTTTACCATATTTTAGTTTTAAAATTTATTTCCTTGATTTTTCAGCTTCCATTTCCATTTCAGTTTGTACCTGACAGAAGCATTGATTAAATTTTCTTGGGTTTTCTGTATTCCATTATATAAATTCAAAGCTCAAAAGTGTAAGGAATACAAACCTTATTTAGTAAATTTTAAGCACCCAGTTCTCGGGGTGAAGGACAAGGTTAATTCTACTCTAAATAATCCTACCATTCAGAAAACCTGTTGTGTCTACTGGTAAAAAAAACAGGCTGTGACTACAAACCTAAAAGTAAAGGCAAGCAACTTCCAGACAAGCAGAAAAACAGGGGAGGACCTTAGTAAATATTGCATGCCTCTGGGGGCCCCCATGGGCTTTGACTAAGGAAGGAGAAAAAGGGAATTTGTTAAAGAAAGAAGACAACTGGGACCAACCAAAGCTTCTGACACAGAAAGTTAGTTCAATGAAGGCTATCAAAATGTAAAAATTTGAATGGGTTCCTGGGTGTGAGGTTGAAGGGAAACTTGATTGAAAAGAAGCTGCTGGTGGTGAGTCTCTCCTTAAGCTGTTCCTGCCTTCTGGGTATTTGGTGTAAACTCAGGTACCCAAAGAAAACATCCCTGAGAATTTTAAAAGGTTAAGCACCTGGGAAATTGCTTTAGTGCAATGGCAGCACTACCTCTGATGATACTACCAAGCAAGCTATTACAAAATGAAAAAGCTCACAGATCAAATCTAGATGATACAATCCTATAAAATCAAACATGTAACAAAACACAGGCAAAAAGATGGGCTACATGGATCCATTAGGATAAGGTGCATGTGGGGTAGAAAGGGTAGCAATGTTTATATATTCTCAGAGTCACAACAGCTAAGGACAAGAACCAATTATAACAATTTAAGATTTGTTTAGGGCCTGGGATCTGCAGAACAGATGTACCTGGAACACGGGTGTAAGTGTGCTCTTACCAGAGAGACAAAGAGACAGGTATTCCTAGCCACAAAAGTAGTTCTTTTTGGTCCATTTTCAGGCCATGCATGGTGTATCATGCTTGTATTTCAAGCACTTTGGGAGGCCAAGGTTGGTGAATCACCTGAAGTCAGGAGTTTGAGACCAGTCTGGACAACATAGTGAAACCCCATCTTTACTAAAAATACAAAAAGTAGTCAGGTGTGGTGGTGGGTACCTATAATCCCAGCTACTTTGGAGTCTGAGGCAGAAGAATCACTTGAACCTGAGAGGTGGAGGTTGCAGTGAGCCAAGGTTGCACCATTGCACTCCAGGCTAGGAGACAGTGAGACCCTGTCTCTAAAATAAAACAAACAAAATATTTAAAAAAAAAAAAGAGTTTCATTACCTTTAAGAGTACTTTAGGGCTGGGCCTGGTGGCTCACACTTATAATCCCAGCACTTTGGGAGGCCAAGGTGGGTGGATCACAAGGTCAATAGATTGAGACCATTCTGGTCAACAAGGTGAAACCCTGTCTCTACTAAAAATACAAAAATTAGCTGGGCATGGTGGTGCATGCCTATAGTCCCAGCTACTTGGGAGGCAGAGGCAGGAGGATTGCTTGAACCCAGGAGGCAGAGATTTCAGTGAGCTGAGATTGTGCCATTGCACTCCTGTCTGGGTAACAACAGCAAAACTCTGTCTCAAAAAAAAGAGAGTAGATTTACAAGCACTCAATTACATGGGAAACTATAAGCTGTACTTCACTTGAACCTTAACTTATAATCTGAGGTTAACTGCCATTTGTGTGGTAAGGAAGCTAAAGCTTGGGCCAGGCTCCATGGCTCATGCCTGTAATCCCAACATTTTGGGAGGTTGAGGCAGGTGAATCACCTGAAGTTGGGAGTTTCAGACCAGCCTGGCCAACATGGTAAAAACCTCATCTCTACTAAAAATACAAAAATCAGCTGGGCATGGTAGCTTGAGCCTGTAGTCCCAGCTACTCAGGAGGCTGAGGCAGGAGAATCCCTTGAACCCAGGAGATGGAGGTTGCAGTGAGCCGCAGGAGCTCATGCAGCATGCCAAAGGTGATACTGGTTGTGATTATATGCGGTAAAATCTGGATTCAAGCCCTTAATTGCTTGACTCCAAAGCTCCAGATATTTTTCTCTGTTGCACTATGTTATATAGGTTTGAAATAATATGTAGTTTGTTGCAGATTGAACTTGCCTCTTTGAGTCTGATGTCTTATCAGACCTCATATGTGAGAACTTGGAGTGAACTCCTTGCTTCCCTCAAGAACGTTAACATCAAATTTGATCAGACCCAATCCCAAAGGCGGGCATTTTGACCTCAACTACTGAACTTCAAAAATACATGTAAACTTAAGACGTTTACAGACACTGAGAGCTCAGGCAGTAGCAGAGTTATGTTTTGTTGACTACTTTTCAAAAGATCAAGAGTGCATGCTATAGAAGGGTAAGAGAGCTCATGTGCCTGTGATCCCAACACTTTGGGAGGTCCAGATATGTGGATTGATTGAGACCAGCTTGGGCAGCATTGTGAGGACACAGCTCTAGAAAAAATACAAAAAATAATACAGCCAAGTGTGGTCGTGTACATCTGTAGTTCTAACTACTCTGAAGGTGGAGACAGGGTGATCCCTTGAGCCCAGGATTTGGAGGCTGCAGCAGTGAGCTGTGATTGCACCACTGGATTCCAGCCTGTGCACAGAGGAGCCTCTTGTTTATTTTTGATTCTTTTGTTTTTGTTCATTTAATGAGTGTGTACTCTAACATGCTGCACTCTGCTCTCAGCCCTCTTGCAGCCCCTGAGAGCTCAGGCTGCAACAGGAAGATACTCTATTAGCCTCTAAGCTAATCTTTCTTTCTTTGTTTCTTTCTTTCTTTTTGAGACAGACTCTCTCTCTCAGCCAGGCTGGAGTGCAGTGGTGCAATCTGGGCTCACTGTAACCACTGACTCCCAGCTTCAACAGATTCTTGTGCCTTGGCCTCCCTTATAGCTGGGGATTACAGGTGCATGCCACCATGCCTGGCTAGTTTTTGTATTTTTGGTAGATATGTAGTTTTACCATGTTGGCCAGGCTAGTCTCAAACTCCTGACATTGTGATCTGCATGCCTCTGCCTCCCAAAGTGTTGGAATTATAGGCCTGAGCCACCAGGTCCAGCTTTTTCTTTTTCTTTTTTTTTTTTTTTTAGACAGAGTCTCACTCTGTCTCCCAGGCTGGAGTGCCATGGAACATCTCAGCTCACTGCAACCTCCACCTCTTGGGTTCAAGAGATTCTCCTGCCCCAGCCTCCCAAGTAGCTGGAATTTTACAGGCACCTGCCACCATGCCCGGCTAATTTTTGTATTTTTAGTAGAGATGGGGTTTCACCACATTGGCCAGGCTGGTCTTGAACTCCTGACCTCGAGATCTGCCCATCTCAACTTCCCAAAGTACTGGGATTACAGGAGTGAACCATTGTGCCTGGTCTTTTTTTTTTTTATGGAGTCTCACTCTGTCTTCCCAGGCTGAAGGGCAGTGGCTCACTGTAACCTCTGCCTTCCAGGTTCAAGCAGTTCTCCTACCTCAGCCTCCTGAGTAGCTGGGATTACAGGTGCATGCCACACTCAGCTAATTTTCATATGTTTAGTAGAAATGGGGTTTTGGCCAGGCACAGTGGCTCACACCTGTAAAACCAGCACTTTGGGAGGTTGAGGCAGGTGGATCACTCTAAGTCGGGAGTTTGAGACCAGCCTGACCAACATGGAAAAAATCACCATCTCTATTTAAAAAAAAAAAAGCAGGGCACAGTGGCTCACGCCTGTAATCTCAGCACTTTGGGAGGCCGAGACAGGTGGATCATGAGGTCAAGAGATCGAGACCAACCTGGTCAACAAGGTGAAACCCATCCTTACAAAAAATACAAAAAAAATAGTTAGGCATGGTGGTGTGTGCTTGTAATCCCAGCTACTCAGGAGGCTGAGGTGGGAGAATTGCCTGAACCCAAAAGATGGAGGTTGCAGTGAGCCAAGATTGTGCCATTGCACTTCAGCCTGGGTAACAAGAGCAAAACACCTTCTCAAAAAAAAAAAAAAAACAGAAATGGGGTTTTGCCATGTTGGCCAGGCTGGCCTCGAACTCCTGACCTCTGGTGATCCTCCCATCTTGGCCTCCCAAAGTGCTGGGATTATAGGCATGAGCCCCTGTGCCTAGTCCAAAGGTAATCTTTCAAGCCTGGCCTGTGACATGGGCATTGCTCTTTAAACTAAGGGGCTTCACTTGTCATCTGGAATCTCCACTGCAGTGGTCAAGCTAATTTCTCCCCAGGATCATTCATATTAAGGTATAACTCAAACATTGATTAAACTTGACTTTACAAGAGGCCTGCTTTCATCCTAATTGAGCAACTGAACTTTAATAATTTTGAAACTCAAAAAAAAAAAAGAGAAAGGAGTGAAAATAAATAATGATTTTGGAACTCACTCACTATGAAACTAACATACCTTACCTATTTAAATATAATTAATGTTTCAACATCAATTGACTATTGAGTACATTCCCTGTCCAGTTTGTTCACATTATTCTTCCTCCTTAAAAACATTGTGAACCTAAGGAAAAAAAATCTCTTTGTGCTGGGCTTGGTGGCTCATGCCTGTAAATCCCAGCACTTTGGGAGGCTGAGGCAGGTGGATTGATCATTTGAGGTCAGGTCTTGGAGACCAGCCTGGCCAACATGATGAAACCCCATTTCTACTAAGAATACCAAAAAAATTAGTTGGGGGTGAGGTGGTGGTGGTGCACACCTGAAAGTAATACCAGCTACTCAGGAGGCTGAGGCAAGAGAATCCTTTGAACCCGAGAGGCACAGATTGCAGTGAGCAGAGATGGCACCACTGCACCGCAGCCTTGGAGACAGACCAAAGTCTGTCTCAAAAAAAAAAGAAAAGAAAAAATATGTTTGGATATGACTCATGAAATCATACTTTTTTTTGAGATGGAGTCTTGCTCTGATGTCCAGGCTGAAGTGCAGTTGCTGAATCTCTGCTTGCAACAACCTCTGCCTCCCAGGTTCAAATGATTCTCCTGCCTCAGTTCCCTGAGCAGCTGGGATTACAGGCACCCATCACCATGCCCAGCTAATTATTTTGTATTTTTAGTGGAGACAGGGGTTTTACATTATTTGCCAAGCTGGTCTCAAACTCCTGACCTCAAGTGATCCACCCGCCTAGACCTCCCAAAGTTATAGGATTACAGACATGAGCCACCGGTCTGGCTGTGAAATCATACTTTGATCATCTCCTTATTTCTGTCATTTACAATACACTGTTTCCCAATGAATCCTAATCTAGGCCTTTATAAATAGGCATAATCATTACAATAGACTAATCTATGATCTTGCTTTCTTCCAATTTCTTCCCATAGTACAGGGACAGCAATCTAAAATGCAAATTTAAATATGTTATTTCTCAAAGATTTTAAAGGCTCACGTTTGCCTCTCCTATATTAGTGTTTCTCTAGTTTACCATCTTGTATCATCCTACCTCTACTTTTTTTTTCGAGATGGTTGAAAGCTCTCTCTGTCACCCAAGCTAGAGTGCAGTGTTGTAAACCTGGTTTAAGCAATTCTCCCACCTCAGCCTCTCAAATAGCTGGAACCATAGATGTATATACCATCATGCCCCACTAACTTTTACATTTTTTGTAGAGACAGGTCTTGCCATGTTGGCTAAGCTGATCTCAAACTCCTGGCTTCAATCAATCCACTTGCCTTGGCCTCCCAAAGTTTTGAGATAACAGATATAAGCCACTGTGCCTGGCTCAGGTATACCACCCTAATCAAAACGATATTTGAAGGTCTTTTTTCTTCTTCAACAACTATGTTAGATATCTTGAAGTTTTGTTTTGTTTTGAGACAGAGTCTGTCACCTGGACTGGAGTGCAATGGTGGATCTCGGCTCACTGCAACCTCCACCTCTCAGATTCAAGCGATTCTCCTGCCTCAGCCTCCTGAGTAGCTGGGATTACAGGCACATGTCTTCATGCCCAGCTAATTTTTGTATTTTTAGTAGAAATGAAGTTTCACCATGTTGGTCAGGCTGGTTTCCAACCGCTAATGTTGTGATCCATTCACCTTGGCCTTCCAAAGTTCTGAGATTACAGGCATGAACCACTGCATCCAGCAAGTTTTTTTTCTTGTTCTTTTGAGATGGAGTTTTGCTCTTGTCACCCAGGCTGGAATGCAATGGCAAGATTCTGGCTTACCATGACCTCTGCCTTCTGGGTAGCTGGGACCACAGGTGCCCACTATCATGCCTGGCTGATTTTTGTATTTTTAGTAGAGACGGGTTTCACAATGTTGACCAGGTTGATATCAAACTCCTGACCTCATAATCCACCCACCTCGACATCCTAAAGTGCTGGGATTGAAGGTGTGAGCCACCTTGCCTGGCAAGCTTTTTCTTTTTTAATGCAGATTTATTTATTTATTTATTTTTGAGATGAAGTCCTGCTCTGTTGCCCAGACTGGAGTGCAGTGGCAAGATCTTGGCTCACTGCAATCTTAGCCACTTGGATTCAAATGATTCTTTTGCCTCAGCCTCCCTAGTAGCTGGAATTACAGGCACATGCCACCATGCCTGGCTTTTTTTTGTATTTTTAGTAGAAAAGGGATTTGCCATGTTGGCTAGGGTAATCTCGAACTGACCCCAGGTGATCCATACACCTGGGCCTTTCAAAGTGCTGGGATTACAGGCATGAGCCACGGCACCTGGTCTTTACATGCATATTTGAAGAAATCATAATTACTATATACAAAATCAAAATTCCTGAGTTTCAGGCCCAAGAATATAAATTTCTTACAAGTACCCAAACAATACTTATGCACAGTAAAATCAGAGTCAAAAGCATGTTGAAAAAATTTTAAATTCATTTTCATGACCATAAAGTTTACTGAAATTGGCTGAGTGTGTTGGTACACACTTGTTATCATAGCTCTTCAGGAGGCCAGTGTGGGAGAATTTTTGAGTCGAGGAGGCTGGGAAAAATGGCAAGACCCTCATCTTTATTTAGAAAAAAAAAGAATTTTTTTGAGATAAAGTTTTGCTCTTGTGGCCCAAGCCAGAGTGCAATGGTGTGATCTTGGCTCAATGCAACCTCCACCTTCCAGGTTCAAGCAATTCTCCTACCTTAGCCTCTGGAGTAGCTCAGATTACAGGTGCAGGCCACCATACCCAACTAATTTATTGTGTTTTTAGTAGAAATGGAGTTTCACCATGTTAGCCAGCTGGTCTTAAACTCTTGACCTCAGGTGATCTAACTATCTTGGCCTCCCAAAATGCTGGGATTATAGGTATGAGCCACAGTCACCATACCCAGACTTTTTTTTTTTTTCAAATTGGAGGGGCAAATTATTATTATTTTAAAATTTGATTCCAACCAATTTTGTTGACATTAAAATTAGAGGCATTAAGCTAGAATGGATGTATACCAAAAACCAGAAAATGAGTTTGGCAAAAATGGGAATAGGAGTTTTTCAGGAATTTCAGATAAGAAATCAATTTAGAGCAATAAACCCCATGCTTATATTGATTGTGCCACAGATTTAAACTTCAGTAATGCATTAGTAAACTGTTCACATTTAGGTCTTCACCTTGAGATTTGACAGCTGTTTCTTGAAAAAATATCTCAGTACCTTGTGCAAATAAATCAGTCTTCCCTGTGCCTTAGCATACATTTAAAATTTCTCCATTGTATATGTACAAAACACCTGCAATGTGGGCAGGGCAAAATACATACCTTCATAACAAAACTATAATATACCTCTCAAATATGATCAATATACACATAATAAATAATATACAGTATTTACAAAAGATAAAATATAATACAAGCTGTTTGTGATTTCTCAAACTCATCTTTTGCATTCATATTCTGCAACAAGGCAAATTTCCATTTCTGTACTGATTTTCTCAAGAGTCCAGTGATATCGAAAAACTTATGTTTTACACACATACTGAAATCTAAAATCTAAGATTGAACTTTGAGGAGCGTTTTTAAGTGTACTGCTATCAGCTCCCTGTTTGAGATGGAATTTTCTTTTTTTTTTTTTTTTGAGACTGACGATTTTTTATTTTTATTTTTATTTTTAATTTTTATTGCATTATAGGTTTTGGGGTACATGTGCAGAATGTGCAAGATAGTTGCATAGGTACACACATGGCAGTGTGTTTTGCTGCCTTCCTCTCCTTCACCCACACTTGGCATTTATCCCCAGGCTATCCCTCCCCAGCCACCCCCACTGTCCCTCCCCCATTCTCCCCAATAGACCCCAGTGTGTAGTACCCCCCTCCCTGTGTCCATGTGTTCTCATTTTTCTCACCCGCCTGTGAGTGAGAATATGCGGTATTTCCTTTTCTGTTCTTGTGTCAGTTTGCTGAGAATGATGTTCTCCAGATTCATCCATGTTCTTACAAAGGACAAAAACTCATCATTTATGATTGCTGTGTAATATTCCATGGTGTATATGTGCCACATTTTCCCAGTCCAGTCTATCATCGTTGGGCATTTGGGTTGGTTCCAGGTCTTTGCTATTGTAAACAGTGCTGCAGTGAACATTCGTGAGCATGTGTCCTTATAGTAGAATGATTTATAGTCCTTTGGATATGTACCCAGTAATGGGATTGCTGGGTCAAATGGAATTTCTATTTCTAGGTCCTTGAGGAATCTCCACACTGTCTTCCACAATGGTTGAACTAATTTACACTCCCACCAACAGTGTCAGAGTGTTCCTATTTCTCCACATCCTCTCCAGCATCTCCTGTGAGATGGAGTTTTGATCGTTACCTAGGCTGGAGTGCAATGGCGCGATCTCGGCTCACCGCAACCTCCGCCTCCTGGGTTTAGGCAATTCTTCTGCCTCAGCCTCCTGAGTAGCTGGGATTACAGGCACACGCCACCATGCCCAGCTAATTTTTTGTATTTTTAGTAGAGACGGGGTTTCACCATATTGACCAGAACGATCTCGATCTCTTGACGTCGTGATCCACCCGCCTTTGCCTCCTAAAGTGCTGGGATTACAGGCATTAGCCACCGCACCCAGCCCTTGGGTTGGAATTTTCAACAGTGCTTCCCAACCAGTGACTAGGAGGCTTTGTAAGAACACTAGGAGAAGGTGAATCACTGAAATTTTCCCCAGCATAATTTTCCTTTTGGCTAACTTCAGTTAGTGATACTGATTTCTTCAAATGTGTATTTTTAATGTTCTCGGTATTTTTAAAAGGCTTTTTTTCCTGCTTCTGAAGTCTGTCAGATGAAACAGAATCCTGCCAAAAGATGTTTTTATTTTTTTCTGCAGAGGTAATCTTGGTTAGCGGCAAATTATATTTGCTTTTCTGTCCGTATATCTTTGGTTGTTTATACAAGTGTATACCATGAACAAGCTGGCCGTGGGGAAGGGCAATTTTCTCTGATTTTTCCATTATTGATTTTAAAACCTCTTTTCTGAGCTGGCATTGGTCGGGCGCCATGGGCCGCAGCGAGGCAAGGTCGGGGCTGGCTCCTTCCATGCGAGTTGCTGCTGCAGGACTTGGGGCCAAGAAGGTGGCCAGGCCTGGGACCTACTGCGCTCTGCTCGTGCCAGTCGCCGGGTTCCGGCAGCCCTCCAGACTTGGCCAGTGCTGCTGGTACTTGTGGAAGCGGCTGGGAAGCTGCCGTGCAGGGCTGGTCCGCACCTTCTTCTTTTGCCCCATCTTCAGCACTGCTCGAGGGGTGCACCCAGCCACGGCGAGGCTGCAGTTGGGCAGAGCTGCTGGAGCATGAGCCTGGGGGTTGGACACAGGCCATCTCCCTCTAGGAGAAGTGAGGGAGAAAAAGAGTTGGGGGCAATGCCCGGGGATCCGGAATGTGGGGTAAAGGCGGCGGAGCCATGGTCACCATGGGGAGGGCCCCGAAGTAACCGTGCTAGGAAAAGCCAAGCGGCGCAAGGCAGCCACCCAGGACGAGCGGCTCCTGCTGCGGGACTGAGTCAACGGTCTTAGCGCTAGGAAGCCTGTGGCTCAGCAATGAGGAGAAAAGGAGAAGGTGAAGCCTGTGAAGACGGGAGAGGCGATGGATGCTGCTAGGAGAGCCAGAGATTTCAGAACTTGACTCGGGCAGTGGAGCGGCAACAAATCCTTTTTTTTTTTTTTTTTTTGAGAGGGAGTTTCACTTCTGTTCCCAGGCTGGAATGCAGTCGTGTGATCTCGGCTCACTGCTGCTGCAACCTCTGCCTTCTGAGTAGCTGGGATTATATGTTCAAGCTATTCTCCTGTTTTAGCCTCCTGAGTATCTGGGATTACAGGCACGCACCACCATGCCCAGCTAATTTTTGTACTTTTACTAGAGACAGGGTTTCACCATGTTGGCCAGGCTGGTCTCGAACTCCTGACCTCATGATCCACCCACCTCAGCCTCTCAAAGTGCTGGGATTACAGGTAGGAGCCACCTTGCCAGGCCAAAACTAATTTTTGTGCACTATACTAACTCAGCCTATTATTGTCTTTAAAAATATTACTCAAAATGAAGGTACCACCATCTTTGGAAAATGGAAGCTCTCATTGGGGCATTTTTTTTTAGATGGAGTTTCACTGTTCTTATCCAGACTGAAGTGCAATGGCACAATCTCAGCTCACCGCAACCTCCACTTTCTGTGTTCAAGCAATTCTCCATCCTCAGCCTCCCAAGTAGCTGGGACTACAGGCATGCACCACTATGCCCAGCTAATTTTTGTATTTTTAGTAGAGACGGGGTTTCACCCGTTGACCGGGATGATCTCAATCTCTTGACCTCGTGATCCACCCTCCTCAGCCTCCCAAAGTGCTGGGATTATAGGCGTGAACCACCGTGCCCGGCTGAGGCATTTTTTTTTTTTTGAAATAGAGTCTCCCTCTCTTGCCCAGGCTGGTGTGTAGTGCAAGTAATTCTCTGTCTCAGCCTCCCGAGTAGCTGAAATTACAGACAGCTGCCACCACACCCAGCTCATTTTTGTATTTTTAGTAGAGATGATGTTTGACCATCTTGGCCAGTCTGGTCTCCAACTCCTGAGCTCATGATCCACTCACCTCATCCTCCCAAATTGCTGGGGTTACAGGCATGAGCCACTGTGCCTGGTCTTCTTTTTCTTTTTCTTTTTTTTTTTTGAGATGGAGTTTCACTCTTGTTACTCAGGCTGGAGTGTAAAGGTGTGATCTCGGCTCACCGCAATCTCAGCCTCCTGGTTCAGGCAATTCTCCTGCCTCACACTCCTGAGTAGCTGGGATTTGAGGCACGTGCCACCATGCCCAGCTAATTTTTTTGTATTTTTAGTAGAAACGAATTTTCACCATGTTGACAAAAATGGTCTCAATCTCTTGACCTCATGATCCACCCACCTCGGCCCCCCAAAATGCTGGGATTACAGGCATTAGCCACCGTGCCTGGCTTTTTTTTTGAGACAGCTTCTCACTTTGTCACTCAGTCTGGTGTGCAGTGGCTGGATCTTGGCTCATTGCAACCTCTGTCTCCTGGGGTTCAAGCTATTCTCCTGCCTCAGTAACCCAGGTAGCTGGGATTATAGGTTCCTGCCACCATGCACAGCTCATTTTGTTTTTGTACAATTGGTTGTTGGCCCACTTTACACATTCCTCTAGAATCGGCCATTTCTCCAAGAAGCCTTGGTTACTTTTAGCAAGGAATGATATTTACAGATCAAACCTGATCACTGGTGTTGCTATGATTAAGGGCAGTTACAGATATTGGCTTTATGTGCAGAAAATTGAAGATCCAGAAAAATCTGAAGTCTCTGTGACTTGGTTTCACATATTATCCAAAATTAATGTAAGCCCATGGTTAAACTAACAAATTTGGCAAGGCAAATGAGATCATCACAATTTACCTCCCATGGCTGGGTATAGTAGCACACATCTATAATCTCAGTATTTTGAGGGGCCAAGGTGGAAGGATCACTTGAGGCCTAGAGTTTAAGACCAGCCTGGTCAACATAGTAAGATTCCATGTCTATAGAAATGTCTTAAAAATTAGGCAGGTGTGGCCAGTCACGGTGGCTCATGCCTGTAACCCCAACACTCTGAGAGGCTGACGTGGGCAGATCACCTGATGTTGGGAGTTCAAGACCAGCCTGACAAACAGGGTGAAACCTCATCTTTTTTAAAAAAAATTAGCCAGGTGTGATGGTGGGTGGCTTTGGTCCTAGCCAGTCAAGAGACTGAGACAAGAAGATTTTCTGAGCTCAGGAGTTTGAGGTTGCAGTGAGTTATGATTGTACCACTGCACTCCAGCCTGGATAACAGAGGGAGATTCTGTCTCTTAAAAAAATAATAGCCAACATTAGTTTAGATCACATATTATTAGTTAGAAAAACAGGCCCTGTGTGGTGGCTCATGCCTGTGATCCCAGCACTTTGGGAGGCCAAGGTGGGTGGATCATGAGGTCAGGAGTTTAAGACCAGCCTGGCCAACATGGCAAAACCCCATCTCTACAAAAAATACAAAAATTATCTGGGTGTGATGGTACACACCAGTAGTCCCACCTATTTGGGAGGTTGGGTCAGCAGAATCCCTTGAACCCAGGAGGCAGAGGCTGCAATCAGCTGAGATTTCACCACTGCACTTCAGGCTGGTCTTGAACTCCTGATCTTCCAAAATTCTTGGGATTACAGGTGTGAGCTGTAATCCCTAGTATCTGAGACTAACTGGTAGATGAGACTATAGGCCCTGTGCCACCATGTCCAGCTAATTTTTGTATTTTTAGTAGAGACAGGATTTCACCATGTTGGCAAAAATTATGTCAATCTCTACCTAATGATCTGCCCACCTTGGACTCCCAAAGTGTTGGGATTACAGGCATGAGCCACCACACTCGGCCCTACCTCCAGTCTTTAGGAGTAGTTCACAGTCCAACACTTGTGTAGGTGACATGAGCTAGTCATTTTGGGTTGAAATCTTGATGTTGTAAATATTATGTTGTAGAAATTTTAGATTCTGTTGTGTTCTTCAGGGGATTTTGTATTTTTGCTCTAGTAGGCATAAACATTATCTTCCCAGCAGTGTGCAACAGCTGACCTCTCTATTTTGATCTGTAGTTTTATCTGCTGCTTCTTGGCCTGCAGACTTACCTGTGCCTGCAAAATTTGTTGGTCGGCCAGGAATTTTGGCAGAAAGTATAATCAGACTTTTAGGAATGACTTGCTCTATGTTTCTCCCTGCCATGACTTTTTTAGTTGTTTTTAGTAAGATTCACTCCTAATTTCAAACTGCTCTGTTGGTGTTGGGCACTTCCAGCCATAAAATTTGAGTTTTCTGCACAAGGCCCTTGGTTCATTCCTCAGCACCACCACCAAAAGAAAAAAAAAGATTTCTGTTTTCTGTAGGCTATGGAGGAGTGAGGAATACATTCAGCTTTTAAATCATATTATTATTATTTTATTTATTTTTGTTTTTAATTTTTAAAAACAGGGTTTTACCATGTTCGTCAGGCTGCTCTCAAAATTCAAACCTCAGGTGATCCACCTGCCTCAGCCTCCCAAAGTGCTGGGATTACAGATGTGAGCCACCACACCTGGCCTAAATCATATTTTTTTACCATTGCTTTTTTTTATTTTACATTTACATGAGCATTTAAATTTTATTTTATTATTATCATTATTATTTTGAGACAGGGTCTGGCTCTATCACCCAGGCTGGAGTGCAGTGCTGTGATCATAGTTTACCCCAACCTCAAACTCCTGGGCTCAAATTATCCTCCTGCATCAGCCTCTCCAGTGGTTAGAATTACATGCACCACTACACTCATTTTTATAAAATAATTTATTTATTTTGTAAAGACTGAAGTCTTGCTATGTTGTCCAGGCTGACCTCCAACTCTTGGCCTCAAGCTATTGTCCTGCCTTGACCTTCCAAAGAGCTGGGATTGTAGGCATGAGCAACAAGGGCTGGTCCAAACTTAGTCTATTTTTTTTCTTTTCCAGGCTAGAGTACAGTGATGCTATCATAGTTTACTGCAGCCTCTAACTCCTGGGTTTAAGTGATCCTCCCACCTCAGTCTCCCAAGTAGCTGAGATTATAGCATGCACCACCATGCCCAGCTAATTTTTTTTTAGACTGTGTCTCCCACTGTCTCCAAGGCTGGAGTGCAGTGTGGTGATCTCGGCTCACTGTAACATCTGCCTCCTGGGTACATGTTATTTTCCTGCCTCAGACTCACAAGTAGCTGGGATTACATGTATGTGCCATGACACCTGGCTAATTTTTGTATATATATATATATATTTACTTTTTTATTTTTATAATAAAGATGAGGTTTCACTATGTTGGTCATGCTGGTCTTCAACTCTGGACCTCAGGTGATCCATCCACCGTGGCCTCCAAAGTGCTTGGATTACAAGTGTGAGCCACCATGCCCAGCCTGTATTTTTTTGCTCTTGTTACCCAGGCCTGGAGTGCAATGGCATGATCTCAGCTCAGAGCAACCTCTGCCTCCTGGGTTCAGGCAATTCTCCTGCCTCAGTCTCCTGAGTAGCTGGAATTACAGGCACATGCCACCATGCCCAGCTATTTTTTTTTATTTTTAGTAGAGACGAGGTTTCACCATGTTGACCAGGATGGTCTTGATCTCTTTACCTCATGATCCACCCGCCTTGGCCTCCCAAAGTGCTGGGATTACAGGCTTGAGCCACCGCACCTGTCCATTTGTGTATTTTTAATAGAAATGGGGTTTCTATTAAATGGGGTTTCTATCTTCTGATCCAAGATGGCTGATTGCTAACAACTTGGGATTGTAGCTCCCAGTGAAAGCTCAGAAAATGCGAGGATGCCACACTTTTAGATGAATTTTCATCGCTCATGGACCAGAAGATTTCCAGTGGAGGAGACACGTGGGTCGCCAGCATGACTCTTGTGGCCGGCACAGCGGTTTTGCCGTCACCTCGGCATGGCAGCTCTTCGTGCACAGTAAATGGGACTGGTTCCCCTACTGACTGGTGTTTGGAGATCCGGGAAGGCAGAGCCACTTGTTGTGGACTCAAGAAGGAAGCAAGACTGGAGATTCCCAGGCAGAAGAGCACCATCAATCTTATTGCTGCTGTTTTGGCTGGCGCAGTGAGTTTCTCAGATTCCAGCACTAGGAATCAATAAATTGGACATCCACTCAGAAACCTAATTAGAAAGGCGGTAATTGTAAAGACAGCAAATGGATAAATCCACAATAAAGGGAAAAGAACAGCCTAAAAAGGCCAAGAATACAAAAAATCAGAACCCCTCTCCCTCTACAGGGGATTGCAATTCTTCATCAGCAACGGAACAAGCCCTGATGTAAAAGGACTGTGTTCCATTATCTGAAGTAGACTTCAGAAGGTGGATGATAAGAAATTTTTGGGAGTTGAAAGAACTTGTTCTAACCCAATGTAAAGAAACTAAGAACTTTGAAAAAAGGTTTGATGAAATGTTAAAAAGAGTAAACAATATAGAGAGGAATATAAATTAACTAACAGAGTTGAAAAATACAACATGAGAACTTAGTGAAATATGCACAAGTTTGAATAGCCGAATTCGTCAAGCAGAAGAAAAGATATCAGAGGTCGAATACCAACTTAATGAAATAAAACAAGAAGACAAGAATAGAGAAAAAAGGATAAAAAATTGAGCAAAGTCTCCAAGTAATATGGAACTATGTGAAAAGACCTAATCTGTGTTTGATACGTGTACCTGAATGTGATGCAGAGAATGAATCCAAGCTGGAAAATACTCTTCAGGATATTATCCAGGAGAATTTTCCCAATCTAGTAAAGCAGGATACTATTCAACCCCAGGTAATACAGAGAACACCACAAAGACATTCCTCAAGAAGAGCAACCCCAAGGCACATAATTGTTAGATTCACCAGGATTGAAACGAAGGAGAAAATACTAAGGGCAGCCAGAGAGAAAGGTCAAGTTACCCACTAAGGGAAGCCTATCAGACTTACAGCAGATCTTTCAGCAGAAACCCTACAAGCCAGAAGAGAGTGGGGGGTGATATTTAACATCCTTAAAGAACAGAACTTTTATCCCAGAATTTCATATGCTGCCAAACTAAGCTTCACAATTGAAGGAAAAATAAAATATTTTATGAACAAGCAAGTACTCAGAGATTTTATTATCACCAGGCCTGCTTTACAAAAACTTCTGAAAGAAGCATTACACACAGAAAGAAACAACCAGTAATAGCCTTTCTAAAAATATACCAAAATGTAAAGAGCATCAACGTAAAGAATTTACATCAACAAATGGATAAAATAGTTAACATCAAATGGCAGTAATCCTAAATTTAAATTGACTAAATCCCCCTATCAAAAGATACAGCCAAAAACCTAACGGTATACTACATCCAGACCCATTTTATATGCAAAGATACACAAAGAATCAAAACAAAGGTTGGAGAAAGATTTACCAACCAAATGGAGAGCAAAAATAAATAAATAAATAAACAAAAAGCAGGAGTTGCAATTCATGTATTTGATAAAACAGATTTCAAAGCAACAAAGATAGAGTGGTAAAAGGATCAATGCATCCTAACACCCAGATACATAAGACCTGCAAAGACATTTAGACTCAACGAGACAGAAAATTAATAAGGATATCCAGAATTTGAACTCTGATCTGGAACAAGTAAACTTAATAAGTACTTATAGAGCTCTCCACTTTAAATACACAAAATATTGATCGGCCATTATTAATACCAATTCATAGAATAAAGCAATATTCCTGTTCTCTCTTCCTCTTTTTCTTTCTCTCTTTTCCTCTCCCTCTTTCCTTCTTTTCAAAAAAGAAAAAGAAAGAAAGAAATGGGGTTTCATCATTTTGGCCAGGATGGTTTCTATCTCCTTACCTCATGATCTGCCTATCTTAGCCTTCCAAAGTGCAGGGATTCCAGGTGTGAGCCACCAAGTTCAGCCAATTTTTTATATTTTTAGTAGAGATGGAGTTTCTCCGTGTTATTCAAGCTGATCTAGAACTTGTGGGCACAAGTGGTAAATCCACTTTGGTATCTCAAAGTGCTGGCATTACAGGCACAAGCTACTGTGCTCGGTCTGACTATAGGATTTATAGTTTTACCCTGCCTAAATTTATGGGTTTCTGCTCCTACCACGAAGGTCTTACTTTCCCTGCTTTTCTCAGTGTTTCTACCTTTCAACAATAAGAAAACAATTGCCGGTAGGGTGTCGTGGCTCACACCTGTAATTCAAGCACTCTGGAGGCGAAGGCGGGTGGATCACCTGAGGTCAGGAGTTCAAGACCAGCCTGACCAACATGGTGAAACCCCATCTTAGAACAACAACAACAAAAAAGAAAACAATTGCCTGGGTACAGTGGCTCACACCTGTAATTCAAGAACTCTGGAGGCGAAGGCGGGTGGATCACCTGAGGTCAGGAGTTCAAGACCAGCCTGACCAACATGGTGAAACCCCATCTTAGAACAACAACAACAAAAAAGAAAACAATTGCCTGGGTAGAGTGGCTCACACCTGTAATTTCAGCATTTTGGGAGGCCGATGTGGATGGATCCTTTGAGGCCAGGTGTTCAAGAGCAGCCTGGCCAACATGGTGAAACCCCATCTTTACAAAAATACAAAAAGTAGCAGGGCATAATGGCGGGTGCCTGTTATCCCAACTTCTTGGGAAGTTAAGGCAGGATAATTTTTTGATCACAGGATGTGGAGATGGCAGTGAATGGAAATTATGCCATTGCACTTCAGCTTGAGTGACAAAGTGAGACTCCATCTCAAAAAAAAAAAAAAACAAATAAATAGGCTAGGCATGGTTGCTCATGCCTATAATCTCAGCAATTTGGGAGGTCAAGGCAGGTGGATAATCTGAGATCAGGAGTTCGAGACCAGCCTGACCAACGTGAAGAAACCCTATCTCTATAAAAAATAAAAATTAAATAAATAAATAAATAAATAAAATAAAAGTTAAATGTGAGCATCTTTTTCTCTTTTTTTTTTGAAAAGCTTATTTTATTATTATCAGCTTTCTACTTTGTATTGCTTTTTCTGTCTTTCTTATCTTTCCAATCCCTTCTCTGCTCTTTGAAAAGTAGTTGGTCATGTGGTGTGTGCCTGTAATTTCAGCTACTCAAGAGTCTGAGGCAGGAGGATTACTTGAGCTTAGAATTCAAGTCCAGCCTTGGCAACATGGTGAGACCCCATCTCTCTCTTTTCTTTAATTTTTATTTATAGGACCAGGAAATATTTATGAGACCTCATCTCTTAAAAAAAACAAAAAAATAGCTGGCTTGTTTGTTTTTTTCACATAGTCATTTTTTCCTCCATGTAAAATAGTTGAAATTTATCATTTCTAAGTCTTATTCATTTAACAGTAATTGAATTCAAGTGATTTTTCTGTCTCAACCTCTTGAGTAACTAGAATTACAGGTGTACACCACCACGCCCAGCTAATTTTTTTTTTGAGACACAATCTCCCTCTGTCACCCAGATTGAAGTGCAGTAATGCAGTCTCAGCTCACTGCAACCTCCTTCTCCCAGGTTCACATGATTCTCCTGCCTAATCCTCCTGAGTATCTGGGATTACAGGTACATGCCACTATGCCCAGCTAATTTTTTGATTTGTTTGTTTGTTTGTTTGTTTGTTTTGATATGGAGTCTCACTCTGTCATCCATGCTGGAGTGCAGTGCATGGTCTCAGCTCACTGCAACTTCCACCTCCTGGGTTCAAGCCATACTCTTGTCTCAGCCTCCTGAGTAGCTGGGACAACAGGTGTATGCCACTGTGCCTGACTAATTACTTTTTGTATTTTAGTAGAGATGTGGTTGCGCCATGTTGGTCAGACTGGTCTCAAACTCTTGACCTCAAGTGATTTGTCTGCTTTGGCCTCCCAAAATTCTGGGATTACAGATGTGAGCTACCAATCCTGGCCAATTTTTTTTTAGATGGAGGTTTTTTTTAATTGAGATGGAGCTCTTCTTGCCCAGGCTGGAGTGCAATGGCACCATCTTTGCTCACTGCAACCTCCACCTCAAGGGTTCAAGAGATTCCCCTGCCTCAGCCTCTGGCTAATTTTGTATTTTTAGTAGAGACAGGGTTTCTTCATGTTGATCAGGCTAGTCTTGAACTCCCCATATCAGGTGATCCACCCATCCCAGCCTCCCAAAGTGTTGGAATTACATGTGTGAGCCACCGCTCCCAGCATAATTTTTTTGTATTTTTAGTAGACGGGTTTTGCCATATTGGCCAGGCTGGTCTGGTACTCCTGACCTCAGGTGATCCATCCACTTCTACCTCCCAAAGTGCTGAGATTCCAGACAAGAGCCACTGCTCATCACTTTTTATTTCAGAATTTTGACTACTTCGAACTCTGAGTTGAACTTGCCTTCCTCCAGAAAAGATTGATGTTTGCTTCTTAGTTGTTTAGGACCTGTACTAACCTAGAACTGGTTTAAGTTATGTTTCCCATTTGTAGTTTTTTAGTCACACAGGTAGCATAAAATCAGACAACAAAACTGCATGAGGACCAATATGTAGCTAAGAATTCTTGGGCTGGATATAGTGGCTCACACCCATAATTTCAGCACTTTGGGAGGCTGAGGTGAGTGGATCACTTGACATCAAGAAATTGAGACAGGCTAGGTGTGGTGGATCAAGACTGTAATCCCAGCACTTTGGGAGGCTAAGGCAGGTGGATCATGAGTTCAAGAGATCGAGACTATTCTGGTCAACATGGTGAAACCTCGTCTCTACTAAAAATACAAATAATCAGCTGGATATGGTGGCACATGCCTGTAATCCCAGCTACTCAGGAGGCTGAGGCAGGAGAATTGCTTGAACCCAGGAGGCAGAGGTTGCAGTGAGCCGAGATCATGCCATTGCACCCCAGCCTGGGTAACAAGAGTGAAACTCCATCTCAAAAATAAATAAATAAATAAATATTTTTTTTAAAAAAAGAGTTTCAGACAACCCTGGCCAACATGATGAAACCCTGTCTTTACTAAAAATACACAAATTAGCTCGGCTTGGTGGCGGGTGCCTGTAATCTCAGCTACTCCAGAGGCTGAGGAAGGAGAATTGCCTGGACTTTAGAGGCAGAGGTTGCAGTGAGCCAAGATTGAGCCATTACACTCCAGCAAAGCTGAAGGGAGTGGATCACGAGGTCAGGAGTTCGAGACCAGCCTGACCAAACATGGTGAAACCCCATCTCTACTAAAAATAATAAAAAAATTGGTGTGGTGTCACCACCTGTAATTCCAACTACTTAGGAGGCTAAGGAAGAATTGCTTAAACCATGAAGTGGAGATTGTGTGGGCCGGGATCATGCCACTGCACTCCAGTCTGGGTGACAGAGTGAGACTCCATCTCAAAAAAAAAAAAAAAAAAAAAAGAAAGAAATTTTTAGTGAGATTTTTTTTTTCCTCCTCTGTTCAGCACCAAAGTCTAAAAGCAAAAGAGGACTTCTTCCTTCTTCTGAACCATGTATGTATCTCTCTTATTCATCCTTCATGCAGGGATCTCCTTTTAGACTACCTAGACTTTATCTTTCAGCCTCTATGTTCTGTGAAGCCTTCCTGGAAAAAGTCCAAGATCAATGAAGCTTCCCAAATATTTGAAGGAGAAAAAAGCTACAATGTTTTTAAAAAAGAGATAATTGCCAGGAAAGGTGGCTCATGCCTGTAATCTCAGCACATTTGGAGACCGAGGTGGGTGGATCACAATGTCAGGAGTTCGAGACCAGCTGGCCAGAGTGGTGAAACCCCATCTCTACTAAAAATACAAAACAATTAGTCAGGCATGGTGGTGCGTGCCTGCTACTCAGGAGTCTGGGACAGGACAATTGTTTGAACCCAGGAGGTGGAGGTTGCAGTTAGCTGAGATTGTGCCACCGCACTCCAGCCTGGTCAACAGAATAAGATTTCATCTCAATCAATCAATAGATGATTGAGAATTTTCTAAATTTTTGTTGTGTGTATGTACGTTTTGAAAAGTAGAATATGCTCACCGAAAATATTTAAAAAACACAATATGGGAAAAATTGAAAAGTAAAGGTCTTCTCAATAAAATTTCTTTGCATTATTCAGAGGTAACAATTATTAACCATTTATTCAATATCTCTCCAGAAACTCTCCAGGCTTACCTAAGCCTACATAAGTAAGATTCCTTTTCTTGTCTTCCTTTTTTTTTATTTTAACAAATGGGGTCATATTTAAAATTTATTCTCTAACTTGTTTTCTTTACTCAGTGATATAGATATTATAACAAAGCAGCACAAAACAGCTACCTAATTATGCAGAGAATCTGCATAGTATTATGCTACATGAATGTTTAAAAATTTATGTTTACCAGTTTTCTATCAGAAGGTATTTTGGTTTTAGATCTTTTCTTTTATACTTGGGTCTTTCTAACTTGGTTCTCCTTCTGTCACCCAAGTTAGAGTGCAGTGATTTGATCTCTGCTCACTGCAACCTCTACCTCTTGGGCTAAAGTGATCCTTCTGCCTCAGCCTCTCCAGTAACTGGGACCAGAGGTATGTGTTACCACACCTGGCTAAATTTTAATTTTTTTGTTGAGATGGGGTTTCTCTATGTTGCCTAGGCTGGCCTTGAAGTCCTGGGCTCAAATGACACTCATGTTTTGGCCTCATGAAGTGCTGGCATTACAGGCATGAGCTGCCAAATTTGTCCCTCCCTGTGTTTTTACCGCCTCCACTTCCCTTCCAAGACCACCACTAAATCTATTTCCTTTCTCACCACAGAATGGCCTATAATAGAAATCTAACATAAATTGAGTAATATAATATGTGGTCTTTTCTTTAATTTTAAATTTTTATTGCATTTTAGGTTTTGGGGTACATGTGCAGAAAGTGCAAGATAGTTGCATAGGTACACAAATGGCAGTGTGTTTTGCTGCCTTAATCCACTTCACCCACACTTGGCATTTCTCCCCAGGCTATCCCTCCCCAGCTCCCACCCATGCTGTCCCTACCTTATTCCTCCCAATAGACCCCTGTGTGTAGTAGAAACCCTCCCTACATCCATGTGTTCTCATATTTTCACCCACCTATGAGTGAGAATATGTGGTATTTTCTTTTCTGCTCTTGTGTCAGTTTGCTGAGAATGATGTTCTCCAGATTCATCCATATCCTTACAAAAAACAAAAACTCATCATTTTTTATTGCTGTGTAATATTCCAGGGTGTATATGTAACACATTTTCCCAGTCCAGTCTATCATCAATGGGCATTTGGTTTGGTTCCAGGTGTTTGCTATTGTAAACAGTGCTGCAATGAATATTCGTGTGCATGTGTCCTTGTAGTAGAAATATTTACACTCCTTTGGATATATACCCAGTAAAGGGATTGCTGGGTCAAATGAAATTTCTATTTCCAGGTCCTTGAGGAATCACCACACTGTCTTCCACAATGGTTGAACTAATTTACACTCCCATCAACAGTGTAAGAGTGTTCCTATTTCTCCATATCCTCTCCAGCATCTGTTGTCTCCAGATTACATTTTTTAAATCTTTTAAATTTTTATTGCCTTATAGGTTTGGGGGAACATGTGAAGAGTGTGCAAGATAGTTGCATAGGTACACACATGTCAGTGTGCTTTGCTGCCTTCCTCCCCTTAACCCACACTTGGCATTTATCCCCAGGCTATCCCTCCCCAGCCCCCCACACTGTCCCTCCCACCTTAACCCCAATAGACCCCAGTGTGTAGTAGAACCCCTTCCTGTGTCCATGTGTTCTCATTTTTCTCACCCGCCTATAAGTGAGAATATGCGGTATTTGTTTTTCTGTTCTTCTGTCAGTTTGCTGAGAATGATGTTCTCCAGATTCATCCATGTCCTTACAAAGGACACAAACTCATCATTTTTGATTGCTGCATAATATTCCATGGTGTATATGTGCCACATTTTTCCAGTCCAGTCTATCATCAATAGGCATTTGGGTTGGTTCCAGGTCTTTGCTATTGTAAACAGTGCTGCAATAACTTTCGTGTGCATGTGTCCTTATAGTAGAATGATTTATACTCCTTTGGATATATACCCAGTAATGGGATTGCTGGGTCAAATGTAATTTCTATTTCTAGATCCTTGAGGAATCGCCACACTGTCTTCCACAATGGTTGAACTAATTTACACTCCCACCAACAGTGTAAGAGTGTTCCTATTTCTCCACATTCTATCCAGCATCTGCTGTCTCCAGATTTTTTAATGATCACCATTCTAACTGGCGTGAGATGGTATCTCAATGTGGTTTTGATTTGCATCTCTCTAATGACCAGTGATGATGAGCATTTTTTCATGTGTTTGTTGGCCTCATGTATGTCTTCTTTTGTAAAGTGTCTGTTCATATCATTTGCCTATTTTTGAATGGGCTTGTTTGTTTTTTTTCTGTAAATCTCTTTGAGTTCTTTGTAAATTCTGGATATCAGCCCTTTGTCAGATGTGTAAACTGAAAAGATGTTTTCCCATTCTGATGGTTGCCGATTCACTCTAGGGACTGTTTCTTTTGCCGTGCAGAAGCTGTGGAGTTTGATTAGGTCCCGTTTGTCTATTTTGGCTTTTGTTGCCAATGCTTTTGGTGTTTTGGTCATGAAGTCCTTGCCTATTCCTATGTCCTGAATGTTTTTGCCTAGATTTTATTCTAGGGTTTTTACAGTGCCAGGTCTTATGTTTAAGTCTTTAATCCACATGGAGTTAATTTTAGTGTAAGGTGTCAGGAAAGGGTCCAGGTTCTGCTTTCTGGACATGGCTAGCCAGTTTTCCCAACACCATTTATTAAACAGAAAATCCTTTTCCCATTGCTTGTTTTTGTCTGGTTTATCAAAGATTATATGGTTGTAGATATGGTGTGTTGCCTCCGATGCCTCTGTTCTGTTTCATTGATCTATATCTCTGTTTTGGTACAAGTACCATGCTGTTTTGATTACTGTAGCCTTGTAGTATAGTTTGAAGTTTGGTAGTGTGATGCCTCCCGCTGTGTTCTTTTTGCTTAGAATTGACTTGGCTATGCGGGCTCTCTTTTGGTTCCATATAAAGGTCATGGTGGTATTTTCCAGTTCTGTGAAGAAATTCAATGGTAGTTTGATGGGGATAGCATTGATTGTGTAAATTACTTTGGGCAGTATAGTCATTTTCACGATATTGATTCTTCCTAACCACGAACATGGAATGATTCTGCATCTGTTTGTGTTCTCTCTTATTTCATTGAGCAGTGGTTTGTAGTTTTTCTTGAAGAGGTCCCTTACCTCCCTTGTGAGTTGTATTCCTAGGTATTTTATATCCTTTGTAGCAATTGGGAATGGCAGTTTGTTCTTGATTTGGTTCTTCTTTAGTCTGTTATTGGTGTATAGAAATGCTTGTGATTTTTGCACATTGGTTTTATATCCTGAGGCTACTGAAGTTGCTTATCAGTTTCAGGAGCTTTTGGGCTGAGGTGATGGGGTCTTCTAGGTATACTATCATGTCGTCTGCAAATAGAGACAATTTGGCTTCCACCTTTCCTATTTGAATACCCTTTATTTCTTTTTCTTGCCTGATTGCTCTGGCTAGAACTTCCAGTACTATGTGGAATAGGAGTGGTGAGAGAGGGCATCCTTGTCTAGTGCCGGATTTCAAAGGGAATGCTTGCAGTTTTTGCCCATTAAGTATGATATTGGCTGTTGTTTTGTCATAAATAGCTTTTATTACTTTGAGATATGTTCCATTAATACCAAGTTTATTGAGGGTTTTTAGCATAAAGGGCTGTTGAATTTTGTCAAATGCCTTCTCTGCATCAATTGAGATAATCATGTGGTTTTTGTTTTTGCTTCTGTTTATGTGGTGAATTACATTTATAGACTTGCGTATGTTGAACCAGCCTTGCATCCCCAGGATGAATCCTACTTGATCATGATGGATAAGTTTTTTAATGTGCTGTTGCAATCGGTTTGCCAGTATTTTATTGAAGATTTTTGCATCTATGTTCATCATGGATATTGGCCTGAAGTTTTCTTTTCTTGTTGAGTTTCTGCCAGGTTTTGGTATCAGGATGATGTTGGTCTCATAAAATGATTTGGGAAGGGTTCCCTGTTTTTGAATTATTTGGAATAGTTTCAGAAGGAATGGTACCAGATCCTCTTTGTGTGTCTGATAGAATTCGGCTGTGAACCCATCTGGACCTGGGCTTTTTTGTGTGGTAGGCTCTTAATTGCTGCCTCAACTTCAGACCTTGTTATTGGTCTATTCATAGTTTCAGCTTCCTCCTGGTTTAGGCTTGGGAGGACACAGGCGTCCAGGAATTTATCCATTTCTTCCTGGTTTACTAGTTTATGTGCATAGAGTTGTTTATAGTATTCTCTGATGATGGTTTGAATTTCTGTGGAATCTGTGGTGATTTCTTCTTTGTCGGTTTTTATTGCATCTATTTGGTTGTTCTCTCTTTTCTTTTTTATCAGTCTGGCTAGTGGTGTGTCTATTTTGTTGATCTTTTCGAAAAACCAGCTCTTGGATTTATTGATTTTTTGAAGGGTTCTTCTTGTCTCTATCTCCTTCAGTTCTGCTCTGATCTTAGTTATTTCTTGTCTTCGGCTAGGTTTTGAGCTTTTTTGATCTTGCTCCTCTAGCTCTTTCAATTTTGATTATAGGGTGTCCATTTTGAATCTCTCCACTCTTCTCATGTGGGCACTTATTGCTATATATTTTCCTCTCCAGACTGCTTTAAATGTGGCCCAGAGATTCTGGTACGTTTTGTCTTCATTCACATTGGTTTTGAAGAACTTCTTTATTTCTGCCTTCATTTCATTGTTTATCCAATCAACGTTCAAGAGCCAGTTGTTCAGTTTCCATGAAGCTGTGCGGTTCTGAATTATTTTCTTAATTCTGAGTTCCAACTTGATTGCACTATGTTCTGAGAGACTCTTTGTTATGATTTCAGTTGTTTTGCATTTGCTGAGTGCTTTACTTCCAATTATGTGGTCAATTTTGGAGTAGGTGTGATGTGGTGCTGAGAAGAATGTATATTCTGTGGATTTGGGGTGGAGAGTTCTGAAAATGTCTATCAGGTTTGCTTGTTCCAGGTCTGAGTTCAAGTGCTGGATATCCTCGTTAATTTTCTGTCTGGTTGATTTGTCTGATATTGACAGTGGAGTGTTAAAATCTCCCACTATTATTGTGTGGGAGTCTAAGTCTCTTTGCAAGTCACTAAGAACTTGCCTTATATATCTGGGTGCTCCTGCATTGGGTCCATATATATTTAGAATCGTTAGCTCTTCTTGTTGTATCGATCCTTTTACCATTATGTAATGACCTTCTTTTTCCCTTTTGATTTTTGTTGCTTTAAAGTCGCTTTTATCAGAGACGAGACTTGCAACTCCTGCTTTTTTTTGCTCTCCATTTGCTTGGTAAATCTTCCTCCATCCCTTTATTTTGAGCCTTTGGGTTTCCTTGTGTTTGAGGTAGGTTTCCTGGATACAGTACACTGACGGGTTTTGGCTTTTTATCTAATTTGCCAGTCTGTGTCTTTTGATTGGTGCATTTAGCCCATTTACATTTAGGGTTAATATTGTTATGTGTGAATTTGATACTGCCATTTTGATGCCAGCTGTCTGTTTTGCCCATTGGTTCATGTAGATTCTTCAGTTTGTTGATGCTCTTTAGCATTTGGTATGCTTTTAGGATGGCTGGTACTGGTTGTTTCTTTCTATGTGTAGTGCCTCCTTCAGGAGCTGTTGTAAAGCAGGCCTAATGGTGACAAAATCTCTGAGTCCTTGCTTGTTCATAAAGAATTTTATTTTTTCTTCACTTATGAAGCTCAGTTTGGCTGGATATGAAATTCTGGGTTGAAAGTTATTTTCTTTAAGGATTTTGAATATTGGCCCCTACTCTCTTCTGGCTTGTAGAGTCTCTGCTGAGAGATCTGCTGTGAGTCTGATGGGCTTCCCTTTGTGGGTGACCCGACCTATCTCTCTGGCTGCCCTTAGTATTTTCTCCTTCATTTCAACCCTGGTGAATCTGATGATTATGTGCCTTGGGGTTGCTCTTCTTGCAGAATATCTTTGTGGTGTCCGCTGTATTTCCTGGAGTTGAGTATTGACCTGTCCTGCTAGGTTGGGGAAATTTTCCTGGATAATATCTTGAAGCGTGTTTTCCAGCTTGGATTCATTCTCTTCATCACATTCTGGTACACCTATGAAACGTAGGTTGGGTCTCTTCACATAGTCTCACGTTTCTTGGAGATTTTGTTCATTTATTTTTGCGCTTTTTTCTTTGATCTTGGTTTTTCATTTTATTTCATTGAGGTGATCTTCGACTTCTCATATTCTTTCTTCTGCTTGGTCAATTCTGCTGTTGAAACTTGTTCATGCTTCATGAAGTTCTCGTGTTGTGTTTTTCAGCTCCTTCAATTCATTCATATTCCTCTCTAAGTTGTCCATTGTTGTTATCATTTCCTCGAATCTTTTTTCAAATCTTTTTTCAAGGTTCTCTGTTTCTTTGCACTGATTTAGAACATGTTCTTTTAGCTCACTGAAATTTCTCATGATCCACTTTCTGAAGTCTGATTCCATCATTTCGTCACACTCATTCTCCGTCCAGCTTTGTTCCTTTGCTGGTGAGGAGTTTTGTTTTTTTGTAGGAGGTGAAGTGTTTTGGTTTCCGGTGTTTTCCTCCTTTTTGCGCTGGTTTCTTCCCATCTTTATGAATTTATCCACCTGTCCTCTTAGCAGTTGCTGATTTTTCAATTGGGAGGATGTGTTTATGTCTGCTGCAACAGAACTCTTAAAACACCCCCTTTTTTCCCCCCTTAGATGCTCTGTCTCAGGGAGTTGGGGCTTTCTTTTCGAGTATCTGTTGCACTGTCCTGCCCAGCTAGGTGGCAGTCTATTCACTATTTTTCTGCCGGGGCTCTGCTCTGCTAGCGTGAGTCTGCCCTGTTTCTGTGAAGCTCTGTTCTGCTGTGGCTTGCTCCGCCCTGCTGTGGCTTGCTCCACCCTGCTGGTGGAGTCTCTCTGTTAATGCAGGTTGCCTTGTCTGTGTCAGCCCTGGGCGGTACTTCAGTAGGGGGGATTGTGTCAGTAGTGGCAGACACACCTCCCACACTGGGCTGCACCTTCCTAGATGCCGGCAGCGAAACTCTCAGCCCCGAGCACCTCCAATCACCGCCCTGTTTGTCCCCGTCAGGATGGGACCCGCCAAGCCCGATCACCCAGCTCCCTGCCTCAGAGTCTGTCCTCTCTCTCTTTCTCTCCCCAAGCTGAACGGTTGACTCTCACTGGCGCCCCAGTAGCCTGCTGATAGGGGACTGGGATCCATGCGGTCTCCCGTGCTGCGGCCCACTGCACCAGCTCAGATCACGATTCTTAGGAATCTCCTGGTCTGGCTCATTATCCAAGTCCCATTCAATCAGATGGACATGCCAATCTGCCCTTCCAAATCTCAGATAGCCAGTTTAACAGGGCACCCGAACCAGTGAGTTTAGTGCCCGGTGCCACTGTGCTGCGGAACCGGCTGAAGTGGCCATGCGAGCCGGCTGTGCTAGCGTCCCATGTCTCTCCCACACCTGGGACTTTCAACGTTCTGTGGGCAAAAAAGATCTGTCCGAGACTGCGGCTAGGACTCACCCTCTGCGCCTTCACTGAGAGCTGCAATCCGGAGTCACCTCTATGACGCCATCTTGGAAGTCTCATTGTCTCCAGGTTTTTTAATGATTGCCATTCTAACTGGCATGAGATGGTATCTCAATGTGCTTTTGATTTGTATCTCTCTAATGACCAGTGATGATGAGCATTAATTCATATGTTTGTTGGCCTCATGTATATCTTCTTTTGTAAAGTGTCTCTTCATGTCTTTTGCCTATTTTTGAATGGGCTTATTTGTTTTTTTCCTGTAAATCTGTTTGAGTTCTTTGTAAATTCTGGATATCAGCACTTTGTCAGATGGGTAAACTGCAAAGAATTTTTCCCATTCTGATGATTGCTGATTCACTCTAGTGACTGTTTCTTTTGTTGTGCAGAAGCTGTGGAGTTTAATTAGGTCCCATTTGTCTATTTTGGATTTTGTTAACAATGCTTTTGGTGTTTTGTTCATGAAGTCCTTGCCTACTCCTATGTCCTCAATGGTTTTGCCTAGATTTTATTCTAGGGTTTTTACAGTGCCAGGTCTTATGTTTAAGTCTTTAATCCATCTGGAGTTAATTTTAGTGTAAGGTGTCAGGAAGGGGTCCAGTTTCTGCTTTCTGCACATGGCTAGCCAGTTTTCTCAACACCATTTATTAAACAGAGAATCTTTTCCCCATTGCTTGTTTTTGTCTGGTTTATCAAAGATTATATGGTTGTAGATATGTTGTGTTTTCTCTGATGCCTCTGTTCTGTTCCATTGGTCTATCTCGGTTTTGGTTCAAGTACCATGCTGTTTTGATTACTGTAGCCTTGTAGAATAGTTTGAAGTCCGGTAGTGTGATGCCTCCTGCTGTGTTCTTTTTGCTTACAATTGACTTGGCTATGCGGGCTCTCTTTTGGTTCCATATGAAGCTCATGGTGTTTTTTTCCAGTTCTCTGAAGAAATTCAATTGTAGTTTGATGGGGATAGCATTGATTGTGTAAATTACTTTGGGCATTATAGCCATTTTCATGATATTGATTCTTCCTAACCCCAAACATGGAATATTTCTCCATCTGTTTGTGTCCTCTCTTATTTTGTTGAGCAGTGGTTTTTAGTTTCCCTTAAAGAGGTAACTTACATTCTTTGTGAGTTGTATTCCCAGGTATTTTATTTTCTTTGTAGCAATTTTGAATAGCAGTTCATTCTTGATTTGGCTCTCTTTAAGTCTGTTATTGGTGTATAGAAATCCTTGTAAATTTTGCACATTGATTTTACATCCTGAGACTTTGCTGAAGTTGCTTATCAGTTTCAGGAGTTTTTGGGCTGAGGTGATGGGGTCTTCTAGGTATACTATCATGTCATCTGCAAATAGAGACAATTTGGCTTCCACCTTTCCTATTTGAATACCCTTTATTTCTTTTTCTGGACTGATTGCTCTGGCTAGAGCTTCCAGTACTATGTAGAATAGGAGTGGTGAGAGAGGGAATCCTTGTCTAGTGCCAGATTTCAAAGGGAATGCTTCCAGTTTTTGCCCATTAAGTATGATATTGGCTGTTGGTTTGTCATAAATAGCTTTTATTACTTTGATATATGTTTCATCAATACTAAGTTTATTGAAGTGTTTTAGCATAAAGTGCTGTTGAATTTTGTCAAATGCCTTCTCTGCATCAATTGAGTTAATCATGTGATTTTTGTTTTTGGTTCTGTTTATGTGGTGAATTGCATTTATAGACTTGCATATGTTGAACCAGCCTTGCATGCCTGGGATAAATCCTACTTGATCATGATGGATGTTTTTTAATATGCTGTTGAAAACGGTTTGCCAGTATTTTATTGAAGATTTTTGCATCTATGTTTATCATGGATATTGGCCTGAAGTTTTCTTTTCTTGTTGAGTCTCTGCCAGGTTTTGGTATCAGAATGATGTTGGTCTCATAAAATGATTTGGGAAGGGTTCCCTTTTTTTGAATTATTTGGAATAGTTTCGGAAGGAATGGTACCAGATCCTCTTTGTGTGTCTGAAGGAATTCGGCTGTGAACCCATCTTGACCCGGGCTTTTTTTGTGTGGTAGCTCTTAACTGCTGCCTCAACTTCAGACCTTGTTATTAATCTATTCATAGTTTCAGCTTCCCCCTGGTTTAGGCTTGGGAGGACACAGGTGTCCAGGAATTTATCCATTTCTTCCTGGTTTACCAGTTTATGTGCATAGAGTTGTTTGTAGTATTCTCTGATGATGAAATTTCTGTGGAATCTGTGGTGATTTCCCCATTATCATTTTTTATTGCATCTGTTTGGTTGTTCTGTTTTTCTCTTATCAGTCTCACTAGTTGTCTGTCTATTTTGTTAATCTTTTAGAAAAACCAGCTCTTGGATTTATTGATTTTTGAAGGGTTTTTCTTGTCTTTATTTCCTCAGTTCAACTCTGATCTTAGTTATGTCTTGTCTTCGGCTAGGTTTTGAGCTTTTTTGATCTTGCTTCTCTAGCTCTTTCAATTTTGACAATAGGGTGTCAATTTTGGATCTCTCCACTCTTCTCATGTGGGCACTTATTGCTATATATTTTCCTCTACAGACTGCTTTAAATATGTCCCAGAGATTCTGGTAAGTTGTGTCTTCGTTGTCTTTGGTTTTGAAGAATTTCTTTATTTTTGACTTCATTTCATTGTTTATCCAATCAACATTCAAGAGCCAGTTGTTCAGTTTCCATGAAGCTGTGAAATTCTGAGTTAGTTTCTGAATTCTGAGTTCTAGTTTGATTGCACTATGGTCTGAGAGACTCTTTGTTATGATTTCAGTTGTTTTGCATTTGCTGAGGAGTGCTTTACTTCCAATCATGTGGTCAATTTTGGAGTAGGTGTGATGTGGTGCTGAGAAGAATGTATATTCTGTGAATTTGGGGTGGAGAGTTCTGTAAATGTCTATCAATTTGGCTTGTTCCAGGTCTCAGTTCAAGTCCTTGATATTCTTGTTAATTTTCTGTCTGGTTGATCTGTCTGATATTGACAGTGGAGTGTTAAAATCTCCCACTATTATTTTGTGGGAGCCTAAGGTTCTTTGTAAGTCATTAAGAACTTGCCTTATATATCTGGGTGCTTCTGCATTGGGTCCATATATATTCAGAATCTTTAGCTCTTCTTGTTATATCGATCCATTTACCATTATGTAATGACCTTCTTTGTCTGTTTTGATGTTTGTTGCTTTAAAGTCTATTTTATCAGAGACGAGAATTGCAACTCCTGCTTTTTTTCTCTCCATTTGCTTAGTAAATCTTCCTCCATCCTTTTATTTTGAGCCTTTGTGTATCCTTGCGTGTGAGATGGGTTTCCTGGATGCAGCACACCGATAAATTTTGGGTTTTATCCAATTTGCCAGTCTGTGTCTTTTTATTGGTGCATTTATCCCATTTACATTTAGGGTTAATATTGTTATGTGTGAATTTGATACTGCCATTTTGATGCTAGATGGCTGTTTTACCCCTTGGTTCATGTAGATTCTTCATTTTGTTAATTCTCCTTAGCATTTGGTATGCTTTTAGGATGGCTGGTACTGGTTGTTACTTTCTATGTGTAGTGCCTCTTTCAGGAGCTCTTGTAAAGCAGGTCTAGTGGTGACAAAATCTCTGAGTATTTGCTTGTTCATAAAGAATTTTATTTTTCCTTCACTTATGAAGCTCATTTTGGCTGGATATAAAATTATTGGTTGAGAGTTCTTTTCTTTAAGGATTTTGAATATTGGCCCCCACTCTCTTCTGGCTTGTAGAGTCTCTGCCGAGAGATCTGCTGTGAGTGTGATGGGCTATTCTTTGTGAGTGACCCGACCTTTCTCTCTGGCTGACCTTAGTATTTTCTCCTTCATTTCAACCCTGGTGAATCTGAAGATTATGTGCCTTGGGGTTGCTCTTCTTGTGGAGTATCTTTGTGGTGTTCTCTGTATTTCCTGGAGTTGAGTATTGACCTGTCTTGCTAGGTTGGGGAGCTTTTTCTGGATAATATCCTGAAGAGTATTTTCCAGCTTGGATTCATTCTCTTCATCACATTCTGGTACAGCTATCAAACATAGGTTCGGTCTCTTCACATAGTCCCACATTTCTTGGAGATTTTGTTCATTCCTCTTTGTACTTTTTTCTCTAATCTTGGTTTCTCATTTTATTTCATTGAGTTGATCTTCGACTTCTGATATTCTTTCTTCTGCTTGGTCAATTCAGCTCTTGAAATTTGTACATGCTTCGTGAAGTTCTCTTGTTGTGTTTTTCAGCTCCTTCAATTCATTCATATTCCTCTCTACGTTGTCCATTCTTGTCATCGTTTTCTCGAATCTTTTTTCAAATCTTTTTTCAAGGTTCTTAGTTTCTTTGCATTGATTTAAAACATGTTGTTTTAGCTCACTGAAGTTTCTCATTATCCACCTTCTGAAATCGGATTCCGTCATTTTGTCACACTCATTTCTTCGTCCAGCTTTGTTCTTTTGCTGGTGAGGGGTTTTTGTCCTTTGTAGGAGGTGAGGTATTTTGGTTTTGGGTGTTTTTTTTCTTTTTATGCTGGTTTCTTCTCATCTTTGTAGATTTATCCACCTGTCGTCTTAGTAGTTGCTGATTTTTTAATTGAGTCTCTAAGTGGACTCCCAGATTGTTGATGATGAAGTATTTCTGTTACTTAGTTTTCTTTCTAAAATTCTAGCCCCTCTGCTGTACGAGTGCTGAGGTCCACTCCAGGCCCTGGTTGTCTGGGGTACACCTGTAGCAGCTTCAGAACAGTGAGGGATGCTCCCAGTTTCTTCTTCTGCTATCTTTTTCTCAGAATAATGCCCGCCAAATATCAGTCTGATTAGTTTTTATTTTGAGTTGACTCTTTGAATATACAGGGGTCACAGAGCTGCTTGAGGAGATGGTCTGTACTTTATAGGAGCACCAGTGCTGAGCTGTGAGCTCCATTGTTCATTCAGTGTTGTTGGGCTCCTGTGTTTTGGTCTTCTGCAGCAGAACTTATAACCCCCCCTCATTTTTTCCCTCAGATGCTCTGTCTCAGGGAGTTGTGGCTTTCTTTATGAGTATCTGTTGCACTATTCTGCTGAGCTAGGAGGTAGTCTATTCACTATTTTCCTGCCAAGGCTCCGCCCTTCTAGTGCAGGTCTGCCCTGCTGCTGCGGGGCTCTGTTCTACTGTGGTGCACTTCGCCCTGCTGGTGGAGTCTCTCTGTTACAGAGGGTTGCCTTGGCTATGGGAGGCTGTGTCAGCACTGGGCGTTTACCTCAGTAGGGGCGGATTGTGTCTGTAGTGGTGGACACCCCTCCCTCCCCGGGCTGCACCGCCCTAGATTCAGCTGAGCTAGCAGCAAATCTCTCAACCCTGAGCACCTCCAGTCCCCACCCTGCTTGTCCCCATGATGGTGGGACCTGCCAAGCCAAATCATCTGGCTCCCTGCCTCAGAGTCCATCCTCTCTCTCTCTTTCTCCCCAATTTGAATGGTTGACTCTCTCACTGGCACCCCAGTAGCCTGCTGATAGGACACTGGGATCCGTGTGATCTCCCATGCTGCTGCTGACTTCACCAGCTCAAATCACCCTTCCCAGGAATCTCCTCATCTGGCTCATTTTCCAAGTCCCATTTAATCAGATAGACATGTCAGTCTGCCCTTCCAAATCTCAGATTGCCTGTTTAACAGGGCACCCAGACAAGTGAGTTTTGTGCCAGGTGCCACTGCACTGCATCACCGGCCCAACTGGCCACGTGACCCGAAACACTGGCTGTGCTGGTGTCCCGTGTCTCTCCTACACCTGGGAATTTTCTGGTTTTGTGGGCAACAAAGGTCCATCTGAGAATGAGGCTAGGACTCACCCTCTGTGCCTTCACTGAGAGCTGCAATCCTGAGTTTTTTCTATGGTGCCATCTTAGAAATCCAATAATGTGTGGTCCTTTTTCTATTATTATTATTATTTTTTTGAGATGAAGTTTTGCTCTTGTTTCCCAGGCTGGAGTTCAATGGCGTGATCTCGGCTCACCACAACCTCCACCTTCTGGGATCAGGCAATTCTTCTGCCTCAGCCTCCTGAGAGATAGGATTACAGGCATGTGCCACCAAGCCCAGCAAATTTTTTGTATTTTTAGTAGAGGCGGGGTTTCACCATGTTGACCAGGATGTTCTTGATCTGTTGACCTCTTGATCCACCCTCCTTGGCCTCCCAAAATGCTTGGATTACAGGCGTCAGCCATCGCACCCAGCCTTATAATATGTGATCTTTTATAACTGGCTTCTTTCACTTTGTTTGTCTGTCACCCAAGCTGGCACACCATGGCAAAATCTTGGGCCACTGCAACCTCTGCCTCCCAAGTTGAAGCAATTCTTTTGCCTCAGCCTCCCAAAGTGCTGGAAGGACAGGCTCAAGCCTGACCAATTTCCTCATTTGAAAACATAAAATTAGGGCCGTGAGTAGTAGCTCATGCCTGTAATCCCAGCACTTTGGGAGGTCAAGGTGGATGGATCACGAGGTTAGAAATTCACGTCCAGCCTGGCCAAGATAAAGAAATTTGCTTGGTGTGGTGGCATGTGCCTGTAATCCATCTACTCAGGAGGCTGATACAGGAGAATTGCTTGAACCCGAGAGCTGGAGGTTGCAGTGAGCCAAGATAGTACCACTGCACTCCAGCCTGGAGACAGAGTGAGACTTCATATCAAAATAAATAAATAAATAAATAAAATAATGAAAGAAAGAAAAAAAAAGAAGAAAGAAATAAATTTGAATGTTATCCCTGAAATATATTCCAACTCAGCATTCACCTATATCAAGTATCACAGCCTAGAGAAATTCAGAAAGGGCAGTTTAATTCACTGACCTGCATTTGAAGCCTGCCTTTGAAAGTAGGTCAAGGTCGCTGGGTTCCAGTTATATCCTCGGTCATAGAAAAGAATATTGGCAATCATAAGAAAAACAATGTAAGAATGACAGGATTCTGTGGCTGCCCAAGTCTGCACAGTGAAGGGGACTCTCAGGGAGCAAGTGAGGCCCAGGCCCTGCCTTTTTGTTTTTATTTTATTTTATTTTTTACTTTAATTATTTATTTGTCTTAATGAATGAGAGGTTGTTATGTTGCCCAGACTGGCCTTGAATGCATAGTCTTGCCTCCTCAAGTACCAGAATAAGCCACTGAGGCTCCAACCCCCCCTTTTTTTTAAGATGGAGTCACCCCAGCTGGAGTGCATCATTGCAATCTCGGTTCACTGTAACTCTGCATCCCGTGTTTAAGCAATTCTCCTGCCTCAGTCTCCTGAGTAGCTGGGACTACAGGCATGTGCTGCCACAACTGGATTTTTGTATTTTTAATAGAGATGGGGTTTCACCATGTTGGCCAGGCTGGTCTTGAACTCCTGGCCTCCTGATACTCCCGCCACGGCTTCCCAAAGTGCTGGGATTATGGGTGTAAACCATTGTTCCCAGCCAGGCACAGCGTTTTACAAGGTCTCCAGGTCTGGGGCTGTTGGTAGTAGGCTCAGTGCCCTCTGGGAGCAGGGTGGTGAAGGAAAGAAAGAGGGTAAAAGTTGGTAAGAACTGCAGCTTCAGCCAGCTCAGTGCATGGAAGGCCCCTGATTATAAAGACAGATTTGTTATTAGATGATTTTATAGGTGACATTCTTTGGGTATCCACAGCTAGTGATGATAGAGGACAGCATGATGAAGGCCCACAGTGAGGAGCCAGAGCTGAAGCCACAGAGGACCATAAAAGCCTCACCGGCAGTCTGGCTGCAACAACATCTTGCAGCAATGACACTCCAGGCCCAGAGGCACTCCCTCTAACCTATCTTTTTTTTGTCTCACTTGCCCCCCACTAGGCAGGTGACCCCCAGCTGAACCTCCACTTGGGGAATCTTGGACAAGTTTCTTCCACCAACACTTGATTCCAAAAAAAAAAAAAAAAGGAAGGAGGGCGGTGTTGGTGTGGGGGACAAGTTTTAACTTAAATTTTGCCTGAAAGCCCAGGTGGCTTTGAGAGGTGTGGAAGGGGGACAGCCTCTCAACTAAAACCCACTGTTACCTACCCAGCCATCTAACACTTACTGTGCTAGTTATTAATATATTGTCTGTCAGCCCCAAATTCATCCCTCAATACCTCCTTTTAAATAAATGGAATTCCTTTAAGCATTTTTTTATAGTATAAGGACAATGCTTTCTCAGAAGATGGTCTGGAAGGGTATTGCAGGATGAAGGGGGGTTCTAGTGCTTGTTCCAGTGGCCACACCATAGGTCAACACTGTAGATGAGAGGAAATTTAGTGGTGACCTGTCTCAGCCACACCCTGCCTTGGTGGTCACTTTCTACAGGGATGCCACACTCCAGGCCTTCCTCTTTGTGCCTGGACTCTCTCTGCACATATGCATGTCTGGTCACCAGCTGTGTGTTCCCTGTTTGCCCAGGGACTGGACACCAGCACTGGCCTGCGCAAACCTCCAATATTCTCTGCTATCTGGTGGCCTGTGACTCTGCATTCTCCAGTACAGTGTGCACCTTAGTTTTAAAGAGATGACAGTGGCCTTTCTTCCAAGTATGTCCTTTCTTAGATAATCTCCCTCAGCCCTAGGAAACAGCATCTTCTCTTACTTCTTTTCTTTTTTGGGGGGGTTAATGTTTATTTACAGGAGGCTGCAAGATATGAAATTTCACATAGAAATAAGAAATGTAGCCAGAGGACAAGCTTCATACAGTATGTACAGTTGGAACTGTTCAAGTATAGTTTCAGTATAAAAAGTGCTACAATAATAAACCACATTTAGACAGAGTTCTTCATAAAGAAACAGGAAGACAAAATACCAAACATAGTACACAACAAATTTATACCTCAGCTATGTAATATAAAAGTTAAAGGTCCCAGGAGTCCCAACCTGAACTTGGAAGGTATAGCCTTCAGATGTAGTCTCTAACACAAAATTTTGATCTTCCTCTTCCTCTACAGAGTAATACTTCTCAATTAAGTTTAATGAAGCCTTATACACAGACTCATTTTCATGGTTTTGTAGAGCTTCAATTTTGTCTAAGCCTCCACATCTTTCAATCATTATACTAATATTCTTAGTTTCACCTAGTTTCTCAGCAGCCTGAAAGATATTTGAAATGGTATCCAGTATAACCCGAATAATCTTGGTGTCTTTTGCAGTTAAGAGGTTCATCAATGGTTCTATTATGCCACAATGAACAAGGTACACAATCTGTTCAATTGTTCCACCACTGGTGTAGTTTGTCACAGCCCATACAGCTTCCTTATGTGTCTCAAAATCTGCCTTAGAAAGAACAATGACAAGGAATGGGACTAATCCATGATTCACAACTTGCTGTATCTCGTCCTGATGGATAGCCGTGATGTTTGACATTGTCCATGTAGCTTCCTTCTGAATGTTAGTTTTGGGGTTGGTGAGCAGGCTGGGAAAGATGGCAAGTACTCCTACATAGATCACAATCTGAGTCTTTTCATCTGTACCAGTCACAATATTCCCTATGGCTCTTAGTGCAGAAGTCACAATTGGCAATTCAGAAGCTCCTAGAAGCTTCACAAGTTGGGGCACAACTCCTGTTTTCACGACCATGTCAATTCGTTCATTTGGACCATCAGTAAGGTAGGAAATAGCCCAGCAGGTATCTTCTAAAACTTCTGGATCATCATGATGCAGGAGCCAAACTAAGGTAGGAAGAATCTGTTCAACAGCATCTAACAGGGGTGCAGGATTCTTGTTGTGGCAAAGATTTGAAAGTGTCCAGGTAAGTTTATGTAAGTAACCACATGCCAAAAATGACATATCAGGAACTTAAAGAAGAGCCAAGAGTGGGTCAACTGCACTGTACTTAATAATCAAGTCTTGGAACACTGAGCCATCACCTGCAATGTTTTCTAGAGCCCATACAGCTTGTTCACTGACGTGAGCATGGGGAGATGCCAACATAGAAATGAATGCTGGGATGGCACCTCCATCTAACACAGCCTTGGTTTGTTCTGATGTCCCAGAAGCAATGTTAGTGGGTGCCCAAGCAGATTCAAACTGAATGGAAGTACAATCAGTTCTGCCCAAGAAGGACACAAATTTTGAAATCAAACCAGCCCGGATTATGTTGTCTACGGGGGGCTGTTTTTCTCTAGAAAGTAGTTTCCTGGCAGCTTGAGTAACTTGGAGCTGATTTTCCACGTTGTTGCTATTTATGCCTTTGAAAATGTCATCAAAAGACCAATTTACAGTGCCCTGGTTGTTGCGGTTTTCCTGCAGTGGAGAAGTAGCATCATCAGTAAATGAGGTTACATTTCTCTTCTTCAGCATCTGATCATCCTTCTTAGCTTTCCTCAGCTCCACATTGACTTCTATTCTGCGACACCTCATCTCTGTACTGTCTTTTCCCTTGTTCTTGAATCTGTTAAGATGGGCAGCAGGTGTATGTGCATTCTTGTTGGTGGACATGGTTATGAGACAAAGGAAGAAAGCTACAAAGTGGGCCCGGGCTTCCACAGGAGGCTTAAGCAGGGATCCGTGGCTATGGGGAAGCTGCGCTAAAAACCACCACGTTGGCTTCAGCTCAAAGACCGTGTCTCTTCTCTTCCTTCTTAGTTACTTTTATTGTATCTTGATATTCTTTATATTAACCTCTCCCTGTAAAAAAAAAAAAAAAAAGTGTGATTTTTGTCTTTTTTTTTTTTTTTTGAGATGGAGTTTTGCTCTTGTTACCCAGGCTGGAGTGCAATGGCACAATCTTGGCTCACCACAACCTCTGCCTCCTGGGTTCAAGCAATTCTCCTGCCGCAGGTTCCCGGGTATCTGGGATTACAGGCGTGCACCACCATGCCCAGCTAATTTTTGTATTTTTAGTAGAGATGGGGTTTCACCATGTTGACCAGGATGGTCTCGATCTCTTGACCTTGTGATTCACCTGCCTCGGCCTCCCAAAGTGCTGGGATTATAGGCGTGAGCCACAATGCCTGACCTTCTTTTTTTATTTTTTTGGAGAGAGAGTCTTGTTATTTTGCCCAGGCTGGAGTGCAGTGACATGATTTTGGCTCACTGCAACCTCCTCCTCCTGGGTTCAAGCAGTTCTCCTGCCTCCGTCTCCTGAGTATCTGAGATTACAGGCATACACCATTATGCCCAGCTAATTTTTCTATTTTTAGTAGAGAAAGGATTTCACCATGTTAGTCAGGCTGGTCTTGAATTCCTGACCTTAGGTGATCTGCCCACCTTGGCCTCCCAAAATTCAGGAATTACAGGCATGAGCCACTGCACCTGGCCAGATGGCCAGATATTTGTCTTCTGATAAGACTCAGATTGATACACTTACTTAACATCAACTAGGCCAGGTGTGGTGCTTCATGCCTGTAATTCTAGCACTTTGGGAGGCCAAGGTTGTTGGATCACCTGAGGTCAGGAGTTTGAGACCAGCCTGGCCAACATGATGAAACTCCCTCTCTACTAAAAATAGAAGTTACCCAGGCATGATGGGCTGCATCTGTAGTCTCAGCTACTTGGGAGGCTAAGGCAGAACTTTTTGAATCTGGGAGACAAAGGTTGCAGTGAGCCAAGATCATGCCACTGCACTGCAGCCTGGGCAACACAATGAGACTCTTATCTCAAAAAATGCAAAAATCTCAAATGAAAAACACAACAACAAGAACCACACAAAAATCCAATTAGGCCAGGTGCAGTGGCTCATGCCTGTAATCCCAGCATTTTTGGAGGCAAGGCAGGTGGAGCACCTGAGGTTGGGAGTTCAAGATCAGCCTGACCAGCTTGGAGAAACCCTGTCTCTAGTAAAAATTCAAAATTATTTGGGCATAGTGGCTCATGCCTCTAATACCAGCTACTTGGGAGGCTGAGGAAGGAGAATCACTTGAACCTGGGAGGTGGAGGTTGTGGTGAGCCAATATTGCACCATTCTACTCCAGCCTGAGCAACAGGAGGAAATCTCTGTCTCAAAAAATAATGTCAGTTAAATGTTAGGCAGTGTTCTAGGCATGAACAAGATGGACAAATTATGCTTCTTATGCTTATATTTTACAGAAGTTAAACTAAGACCTAACTTCCAAGATAGATTCAGTCAGGAAAAATTGAGGCAGAATATTTCAAGCACTAGGGGACAAGTGCAAAAATAGCCTAAGTGATAATGAATTTGATGTATATGATAATGGGAAAGACCAATGGGGCTGACTTAGGTATACAAGGAGGATAACAAGAGATGAAATTGAAGAGGCAAGACTTTAGGTAGGTTAACTGTAACAGGGCAATTTTGAAAATGAATCAAGGCAATTTAAACTGGGACCTATGGTCACTAGATTTGTTAGTCATGGTGAAGGAGTCTGGATATGATTTTAAGTGGTAAGATGTGATTAGAAGTCTTTAAGCAGAGAGTAAAATGATTCAATTATAAAAGATTATTCTGGGCTGGGTGAGGAGGCTCACAACTGTAATTCTAGCACTTTGGGAGGCTGAGATGGAGGGATCACTTGAGGTCAGGGGTTCCAGATCAGCCTGGCCAACATGGTGAAACCCCATCTCTACTAAAAATACAAAAATTAGCAAAGCGTGGTGGCACATGCCTGTAGTCCCAGCTATTCAGGAAGCTAATGCAGGAAAATTACTTGAACCCCAGAGGTGTAGGTTGCAGTGAGCCAAAATCCTGCCACTGCACTCCAGCCTAGGTGACACAGCTAGACTCCATCTCAAAAAAAATCTGGTATACAAAGAATAAATTATATGAAAGTAATGGTGGAAAAAAGGGAGCTATGACAATTATGGAGAGGCCAGGTACAGTGGCTCACATGTATAATGCCAGCCTTTTGGGAGGCCAGTGGGAAAATCACTTGAGCTCAGGTGGTTTAAGACCAGCCTGGGAAAGCACAGAAAGATGTAATCTCTATTAAAAACTAAATTAGCTGGCCATAGATATCGGTACTCCTCTGTAGTCTCAGCTAATGGGGAAGCTGAGGTAAGAGGATCCCTTGAACCCAAGAGGTCACAGTTGCCAGTGAACTGTAACAGGCCACTGTACTCCAGCCAGGGTAATAGAATGAGACCTTGTCTCAAAAAATGATAATAATTGTATACTCACCAGGCCCTTTTAAGACAGTCAGGGTATTTAATCTTTTTATTCTTTCTTTCTTTTTTGAGATGGCGTTTCACTCTTGTTGCCCAGGCTGGAGTGCAATGGTATAATCTCAGCTTACTGCAACTTTCGCCTCCTAGGTTCAAGTGATTCTTCTGCCTCAGTCTCCAGTAGCTGAATTAAAGGCATGGGCATCACACCCAGCTAATTTTTTATGTTTAGTAGAGATGAGGTTTCTTCATGTTGGTCAGTTTGGTCTCAAACTCTCGACCTCAGGTGATCCTCCCACCTTGGCATCCCAAAGTGCTGGGATTACAGGCATAAGCCACCTTGCCTGGCCTCGTTCTCTATAATATACACAGTTTCACAGTGTAAGAAACATTTTAAGAATATGGAAGGCTTTATGGAGCAGAAGACTGGGATAAATAGAAATAGAAAAAGTGGCTCCTCAAATATATTCACTGTCTGGAATGTCAGAACTTATAAATGAAGGCATGGAGGTATAAATAAATGTTTATTTATTTATTTATCTATTTATTTTTGAGACAGAGTTTTGCTCTTGTTACTGAGGCTGGAGTGCAATGGCATGACCTCGGCTCACTGCAACCTCCACCTCCTGGGTTCAGGCAATTCTCCCACCTCAGCTTCCCATGTAGCTGAGATTACAGGCATGCACCACCATGCCTAGCTAATTTTTTTATTTTTAGTAGAGATGGGGTTCCACCACGTTGACCAGGATGGTCTCTATCTCTTGACTTTGTTATCCACCTGCCTCAACCTCCCAAAGTGCTGGGATTACAGGCTTGAGCCACTACACACAGCCTTTTTTTTGAGACAGAGTTTTGCTCTTGCTACCCAGGCTAGGGTTCAGTGGTGCCATTTTGGCTCACAGAAACCTTCACCTCCCAGATTCCAGCAATTTTTCTGTCTCAGTCTCCCAAGTAGCTAGGATTACAGACACATGACACCATGTCCGGCCATTTTTTTTGTATTTTGTTTTTCAGTAGGCAGGGTTTCACCATATTGGCCAGGCTGGACTTGAACCTTTGACCTCAGATGATCCACTAACCTCAGGCTCCCAAAAGGCTGGGATTACTGGCATTAGCCACTGTGCCCAGCTGGGAAGCTGTTTTGTATAAATAAGAGCTAAGACATAAACAGTTTAAGTCAAACTGAAGAGGTAGCAGAGATCTTTTCTTAGAGGGATTACATGATCTACTAGAGGGCTTAAGTGTTTTTTTTTTTTTTGAGATGGAGTTTTACTCTTGTTGCCCAGGCTGCTGAGGAGGGCAATGACATGATCTCAGCTCACACATCCTCCACGTCCCAGGTTCAAATATTTCTAGTGCCTCAACCTCCTGATTAGCTGGAATTACTGGAAATCAAACACCACATGTTCTCACTCATATATGGGTGTTGAACAATGAGAACACAGGAACACAGGAAAAGGAGCATCACAAACTGGGGTCTGTAGAAAGGAAATAGAAAAGGAAGTTGGGGAGAGACACTATGGGAATAAATGGCAGATATACATAATGTGAAGAAAGGCAGCACATGACACTGCCATGTGTGTACCCATTCAACAATCTTGTATGTTCTTAACATGTACCCCAAAATGTATAATGCAATTAAAAAAAATAAAAAAAAGAAGGAGGCTTCCAAGATGGTGTCATAGAGGTGACTTGGGATTGCAGCTCTCAGTGAAGGCGCAGAGGGTGAGTCCTAGCCGCATTTTCAGATGGACCTTTTTTGCCCACAGAGCGTTGAAAGTCCCAGGTGTGGGAGAGACATGGGATGGTAGCAGAGCCGGCTCATGTGGCTGGTGCAGCCGGCGCCATAGAGCAGTGGGACCAGGCATGGAACTCACTGGTCTGGGTGCCCTGTTAAACTGGCAATCTGAGATTTGGAAGGGCAGATTGGCATGTCCATCTGATTGAACAGGACTTGGACAATGAGCCAGACCAGGAGATTCCTGGGAAACGTGATCTGAGCTGCTGCAGTGGGAAGCAGCACGGGAGATCGCACGGATCTGAGTGCCCTATCAGCAGGCTAGTGGGGTGCCAGTGAGAGAGTCAACCGTTAAGCTTGGGGAGAGGAAAAGAGAGAGAGAGAGAGGATGGACTCTGAGGCAAGGAGCTGGGTGATCAAGCTCGGCGGGTCCCACCCTCACAGAAACAAGCAGGGCAGCAATTGGAGGCACTCAGGGCTGACAGTTTTGGTGCCAGCATCTAGGACGGTGCAGCCCAGTGGAGGAGGGGCGTCTGCCACTACGGATGCAATCCGCCCCTACTGAAGTACCACCAAGGGCTGACGCAGCCTGCCATGGCCAAAGCAAGCTTCCATAACAGAGAGACTCTGCCAGGAGAGCACAGCGCTCCACAGCAGAATGGAGCTGTGCTGCAGCAGGGCGGATCTGTGCTAGCAGGGTGGAGCCCCAGCAGGCAAATAGTAAATAGACTACCTCTTAGTGGGGCAGGACAGTGCAACAGATACTCATAAAGAAAGCCCCAACTCCCAGAGACAGAGCATCTACGGGGAAAAAAAGGGGGGGTTTATGAGTTCCGTTGCAGCAGACATAAACACATCCTCCCAACAACCCTGAATGAACAACAGAGCTCACAGCTCAGGACTGGAGTTCCTATAAAGCACAGACCGTCTTCTCAAACAGCTCCCTGAACCCTGTATATCCAAAGAGTCACCCCAAATGAGGACTAATAAGACACATGACACCATGTCCGGCCATTTTTTTGTATTTTGTTTTCAGTAGGCAGGGTTTCACCATATTGGCCAGGCTGGACTTGAACCTTTGACCTCAGATGATCCACTAACCTCAGGCTCCCAAAAGGCTGGGATTACTGGCATTAGCCACTGTGCCCAGCTGGGAAGCTGTTTTGTATAAATAAGAGCTAAGACATATTTTTTTTTTTTTTTTTTTTTTTTTTTTTTTTTTTTTTTTTTTTTTTTTTTTTTTTTTTTTTTTTTTTTTTTTTTTTTTTTTTTTTTTTTTTTTTTTTTTTTTTTTTTTTTTTTTTTTTTTTTTTTTTTTTTTTTTTTTTTTTTTTTTTTTTTTTTTTTTTTTTTTTTTTTTTTTTTTTTTTTTTTTTTTTTTTTTTTTTTTTTTTTTTTTTTTTTTTTTTTTTTTTTTTTTTTTTTTTTTTTTTTTTTTTTTTTTTTTTTTTTTTTTTTTTTTTTTTTTTTTTTTTTTTTTTTTTTTTTTTTTTTTTTTTTTTTTTTTTTTTTTTTTTTTTTTTTTTTTTTTTTTTTTTTTTTTTTTTTTTTTTTTTTTTTTTTTTTTTTTTTTTTTTTTTTTTTTTTTTTTTTTTTTTTTTTTTTTTTTTTTTTTTTTTTTTTTTTTTTTTTTTTTTTTTTTTTTTTTTTTTTTTTTTTTTTTTTTTTTTTTTTTTTTTTTTTTTTTTTTTTTTTTTTTTTTTTTTTTTTTTTTTTTTTTTTTTTTTTTTTTTTTTTTTTTTTTTTTTTTTTTTTTTTTTTTTTTTTTTTTTTTTTTTTTTTTTTTTTTTTTTTTTTTTTTTTTTTTTTTTTTTTTTTTTTTTTTTTTTTTTTTTTTTTTTTTTTTTTTTTTTTTTTTTTTTTTTTTTTTTTTTTTTTTTTTTTTTTTTTTTTTTTTTTTTTTTTTTTTTTTTTTTTTTTTTTTTTTTTTTTTTTTTTTTTTTTTTTTTTTTTTTTTTTTTTTTTTTTTTTTTTTTTTTTTTTTTTTTTTTTTTTTTTTTTTTTTTTTTTTTTTTTTTTTTTTTTTTTTTTTTTTTTTTTTTTTTTTTTTTTTTTTTTTTTTTTTTTTTTTTTTTTTTTTTTTTTTTTTTTTTTTTTTTTTTTTTTTTTTTTTTTTTTTTTTTTTTTTTTTTTTTTTTTTTTTTTTTTTTTTTTTTTTTTTTTTTTTTTTTTTTTTTTTTTTTTTTTTTTTTTTTTTTTTTTTTTTTTTTTTTTTTTTTTTTTTTTTTTTTTTTTTTTTTTTTTTTTTTTTTTTTTTTTTTTTTTTTTGAGATGGAGTTTTACTCTTGTTGCCCAGGCTGCTGAGGAGGGCAATGACATGATCTCAGCTCACACATCCTCCACGTCCCAGGTTCAAATATTTCTAGTGCCTCAACCTCCTGATTAGCTGGAATTACTGGAAATCAAACACCACATGTTCTCACTCATATATGGGTGTTGAACAATGAGAACACAGGAACACAGGAAAAGGAGCATCACAAACTGGGGTCTGTAGAAAGGAAATAGAAAAGGAAGTTGGGGAGAGACACTATGGGAATAAATGGCAGATATACATAATGTGAAGAAAGGCAGCACATGACACTGCCATGTGTGTACCCATTCAACAATCTTGTATGTTCTTAACATGTACCCCAAAATGTATAATGCAATTAAAAAAAATAAAAAAAAGAAGGAGGCTTCCAAGATGGTGTCATAGAGGTGACTTGGGATTGCAGCTCTCAGTGAAGGCGCAGAGGGTGAGTCCTAGCCGCATTTTCAGATGGACCTTTTTTGCCCACAGAGCGTTGAAAGTCCCAGGTGTGGGAGAGACATGGGATGGTAGCAGAGCCGGCTCATGTGGCTGGTGCAGCCGGCGCCATAGAGCAGTGGGACCAGGCATGGAACTCACTGGTCTGGGTGCCCTGTTAAACTGGCAATCTGAGATTTGGAAGGGCAGATTGGCATGTCCATCTGATTGAACGGGACTTGGACAATGAGCCAGACCAGGAGATTCCTGGGAACGTGATCTGAGCTGCTGCAGTGGGAAGCAGCACGGGAGATCGCACGGATCTGAGTGCCCTATCAGCAGGCTAGTGGGGTGCCAGTGAGAGAGTCAACCGTTAAGCTTGGGAGAGGAAAAGAGAGAGAGAGAGGATGGACTCTGAGGCAAGGAGCTGGGTGATCAAGCTCGGCGGGTCCCACCCTCACAGAAACAAGCAGGGCAGCAATTGGAGGCACTCAGGGCTGACAGTTTTGGTGCCAGCATCTAGGACGGTGCAGCCCAGTGGAGGAGGGCGTCTGCCACTACAGATGCAATCCGCCCCTACTGAAGTACCACCAAGGGCTGACGCAGCTTGCCATGGCCAAAGCAAGCTTCCATAACAGAGAGACTCTGCCAGGAGAGCACAGCGCTCCACAGCAGAATGGAGCTGTGCTGCAGCAGGGCGGATCTGTGCTAGCAGGGTGGAGCCCCAGCAGGCAAATAGTAAATAGACTACCTCTTAGTGGGGCAGGACAGTGCAACAGATACTCATAAAGAAAGCCCCAACTCCCAGAGACAGAGCATCTACGGGGAAAAAAAGGGGGGGTTTATGAGTTCTGTTGCAGCAGACATAAACACATCCTCCCAACAACCCTGAATGAACAACAGAGCTCACAGCTCAGGACTGGAGTTCCTATAAAGCACAGACCGTCTTCTCAAACAGCTCCCTGAACCCTGTATATCCAAAGAGTCACCCCAAATGAGGACTAATAAGACTGACATTTGGCGGGCATCATTCTGGAACAAAGATAGCAGAAGAAGAAACTGGTAGCATCCCTCACTGTTCCACAGCTGCTACAGGTGTAACCCCAGAAAAGCAGGGCCTGGAGTGGACATCAGCACTCATACAGCAGAGGGGCTAGACCATTAGAAGAAAAACTAAGTAAAAGAAATACTTCATCATCAACAATCTGGGTGTCCACACAGAGACACAATTAAAAAATCAGCAACTACTAAGAAGACAGATGGATAAATCCATAAAGATGGGAAGAAACCAGCGCAAAAAGGAGGAAAACACCCAAAACCAAAACACCTCACCTCCTACAAAGAACCAAAACTTCTCACCAGCAAGGGACAAAGCTGGACGAAGAATGAGTGTGATGAAATGATGAAATCAGATTTCAGAAAGTGGGTAATGAGAAACTTCAGTGAGCTAAAAGAACATGTTCTAAATTAGTGTAAAGAAACTAAGAACCTTGAAAAAAGATTTGAAAAAAGATTCGAGGAATTGATAACAAGAATGGACAACTTAGAGAGGAATATGAATGAATTGAAGCAGCTGAAAAACACAACATGAGAACTTCGTGAAGCATGCACAAGTTTCAAAAGATGAATTGACCAAGCAGAAGAAAGAATATCAAAGTTGAAGATCAACTCAATGAAATAAAACGAGAAACCAAGATTAAAGAAAAAAGCACAAAAAGGAATGAAATAAATCCCCAAGAAATGTGGGACTACATAAAGAGACCCAACCTACGTTTGATAGGTGTACCAGAATGTGATGAAGAGAATGAATCCAAGCTGGAAAACACTCATCAGGATATTATCCAGAAAAATTTTCCCAGCCTAGCGAGACAGGTCAATACTCAACTCCAGGAAATACAGTGGACACCAAAAAAATACTCCAGCCATCCTAAAAGCATACCAAATGCTAAAGAGAATCAATAAAATGAAAAAACTTTATAAACCAATGGGCAAAGGAGCTAGCTAGCATCAAAATGGCAGTATCAAATTCACACATAACAATATTAACCCTAAATATAAATGGGCTAAATGCACCAATCAAAAGACACAGACTGGCAAATTGGATAAAAAAACAAAACCCATCGGTGTGCTGTATTACAGGAAACCCACCTCAAACGCAAGGATACACAAAGTCTCAAAACAAAGAAATAGGGGAAGATCTACCAAGCAAATGGAGAGCAAAAAAAAGCAGGAGTTGCAATTCTCATCTCTGATAAAATAGACTTTAAAACAACAAAGATCAAAAGGGACAAAGAAGGTCATTACATAATGGTAAAAGAATCGATAGAACAAAAAGAGCTAACGATTCTAAATATATATGGACCCAATGCAGGAGCACCCAGATATATAAGGCAACTTCTTAATGACTTACGAAGAGACTTAGACTCCCACACAATAATAGTGGGAGACTTAACACTCCACTGTCAGTTTCAGACGGGTCGACCGGACAGAAAATTAACAAGGATAGCCAGGACGTGAACTCAGACCTGGAACAAGCAAACCTGATAGACATTCACAGAACTCTCCACCCCAAATCCACAGAAAATACATTCTTCTCAGCACCACATCACACCTACTCCAAAATTGACCACATAATTAGAAGTAAAGCACTCCTCAGCAAATGCAAAACAACTGAAATCATAACAAACAGCCTCTCAGACCATAGTGCAATCAAGTTGGAACTCAGAATTCAGAAAATAACTCAGAACTGCAGAGCCTCATGGAAATTGAAAAACTGGCTCTTGAATGTTGATTGGATAAACAATGAAATAAAGGCAGAAATAAAGAAGTTCTTTGAAACCAACGAGAATGAAGACAAAACGTAGCAGAATCTCTGGGACACATTTAAAGCAGTCTGTAGAGAAAAATATATAGCAATAAGTGCCTACATGAGAAGAGTGGAGAGATCCAAAATTGACACCATATCATCAAAATTGAAAGAGCTAGAGGAGCAAGATCAAAAAAGCTCAAAACCTAGCTGAAGACAAGAAATAACTAAAATCGGAGCAGAACTGAAGGAGATAGAGACAAATAAAACCCTTCAAAAAATCAATCAATCCAAGAGCTGGTTTTTTGAAAAAATCAACAAAATAGACAGAACACTAGCCAAACTGATAAAAAAGAAGAGAGAACAACCAAATAGACGCAATAAAAAACGATAGTCGGGAAATCACCACAGATTCCACAGAAATTTAAACCATCATCAGAGAATACTACAAACCACTCTATGCACATAAACTAGTAAACCAGGAAGAAATGGATAAATTCCTGGACGCCTGTGTCCTCCCAAGCCTAAACCAGGAGGAAGCCGAAACTATGAATAGACCAATAAAAAGGTCTGAAGTTGAGGCAGCAATTAAACCTACCACACAAAAAAGCCCAGGTCAGATGGGTTCACAGCTGAATTCTACCAGACACACAAAAGGATCTGGTACCATTCCTTCTGAAACTATTCCAAATAATCCAAAAGAGGAACCCTTCCCAAATCATTTTATGAGACCAACATCATCCTGATACCAAAACCTGGCAGAGACTCAACAAGAAAACTTCAGGCCAATATCCATGATGAACATAGATGCAAAAATCTTCAATAAAATACTGGCAAACCGATTGCAACAGCACATTAAAAACTTATCCATCATGATCAAGTAGGATTCATCCGGGATGCAAGGCTGGTTCAACATATGCAAGTCTATAAATGTAATTCACCACATAAACAGAAGCAAAACAAAAACCACATGATTATCTCAATTGGCAGAAGGCATTTGACAAAATTCAACCCTTTATGCTAAAACCCTCAATAAACTTGGTATTGATGGAACATATCTCAAAGTAATAAAAGCTATTTATGACAAACCAACAGCCAATATCATACTTAATGGGCAAAAACTGGAAGCATTCCCTTTGAAATCGGCACTAGAAGGATGCCCTCTCACCACTCCTATTCAACATAGTACTGGAAGTTCTAGCCAGAGCAATCAGGCAAGAAAAAGAAATAAAGGGTATTCAAATAGGAAAGGTGGAAGCCAAATTGTCTCTATTTGCAGACGACATGATAGTATACCTAGAAGACCCCATCACCTCAGCCCAAAAGCTCCTGCAACTGATAAGCAACTTCAGCAAAGTCTCAGGATATAAAATCAATGTTCAAAAATCACAAGCATTCCTATACACCAATAACAGACTTAAAGAACCAAATCAAGAACGAACTGCCATTCACAATTGCTACAAAGAAAATAAAATACCTAGGAATACAACTCACAAGGAATGTAAGGGACCTCTTTAAGGAAAACTACAAAGCACTCCTCAGCAAATGCAAAACAACTGAAATCATAACAAACAGCCTCTCAGACCATAGTGCAATCAAGTTGGAACTCAGAATTCAGAAAATAACTCAGAACTGCAGAGCCTCATGGAAATTGAAAAACTGGCTCTTGAATGTTGATTGGATAAACAATGAAATGAAGGCAGAAATAAAGAAGTTCTTTGAAACCAACGAGAATGAAGACACAACGTACCAGAATCTCTGGGACACATTTAAAGCAGTCTGTAGAGAAAAATATATAGCAATAAGTGCCTACATGAGAAGAGTGGAGAGATCCAAAATTGACACCATATCATCAAAATTGAAAGAGCTAGAGGAGCAAGATCAAAAAAGCTCAAAACCTAGCTGAAGACAAGAAATAACTAAAATCGGAGCAGAACTGAAGGAGATAGAGACAAGAAAAACCCTTCAAAAATCAATAAATCCAAGAGCTGGTTTTTGAAAAGATCAACAAAATAGACAGACCACTAGCCAGACTGATAAAAAGAAGAGAGAACAACCAAATAGATGCAATAAAAACGATAGTCGGAAATCACCACAGATTCCACAGAAATTCAAACCATCATCAGAGAATACTACAAACCACTCTATGCACATAAACTAGTAAACCAGGAAGAAATGGATAAATTCCTGGACGCCTGTGTCCTCCCAAGCCTAAACCAGGAGGAAGCCGAAACTATGAATAGACCAATAAAAAGGTCTGAAGTTGAAGCAACAATTGAGAGCCTACCACACACAAAAAAGCCCAGGTCCAGATGGGTTCACAGCTGAATTCTACCAGACACACAAAGAGGATCTGGTACCATTCCTTCTGAAACTATTCCAAATAATCCAAAAGAGGAACCCTTCCCAAATCATTTTATGAGACCAACATCATCCTGATACCAAAACTCGGCAGAGACTCAACAAGAAAAGAAAACTTCAGGCCAATATCCATGATGAATATAGATGCAAAAATCTTCAATAAAATACTGGCAAACCGACTGCAACAGCACGTGAAAAAACTTATCCATCATCATCAAGTAGGATTCTCCTGGGGTTGCAAGGCTGGTTCAACATATGCAAGTCTATAAATGTAATTCACCACATAAACAGAAGCAAAAACAAAAATCACATGATTATCTCAATTGACGCAGAAGGCATTTGACAAAATTCAACAGCCCTTTATGCTAAAACCCTCAATAAACTTGGTATTGATGGAACATATCTCAAAGTAATAAAAGCTATTTATGACAAACCAACAGCCAATATCATACTTAATGGGCAAAACCGGAAGAATTCCCTTTGAAATCTGGCACTAGACAAGGAAGCTTTCTCTCACCACTCCTATTCAACATAGTACAGGAAGTTCTAGTCAGAGCAATGAGGCAAGAAAAAGAAATAAAGGGTATTCAAATAGAAAAGGAGGAAGCCGAAACTATGAATAGACCAATAACAAGGTCTGAAGTTGAAGCAACAATTGAGAGCCTACCACACACAAAAAAGCCCAGGTCCAGATGGGTTCACACCTGAATTCTACCAAACACAGGAAAGAGGATCTGGTACCATTCCTTCTGAAACTATTTCAAATAATCCAAAAAGAGGGAACCCTTCCCAAATCATTTTATGAGACCAACATCATCCTGATACCAAAACTCGGCAGAGACTCAACAAGAAAAGAAAACTTCAGGCCAATATCCATGATGAATATAGATGCAAAAATCTTCAATAAAATACTGGCAAACCGATTGCAACAGCACATTAAAAACTTATCCATCATCATCAAGTAGGATTCTCCTGGGGTTGCAAGGCTGGTTCAACATATGCAAGTCTATAAATGTAATTCACCACATAAACAGAAGCAAAAACAAAAATCACATGATTATCTCAATTGACGCAGAGAAGGCATTTGACAAAATTCAACAGCCCTTTATGCTAAAAACCCTAAATAAACTTGCTATTGATGGAACATATCTCAAAGTAATAAAAGCTATTTATGACAAACCAACAGCCAATATCATACTTAATGGGCAAAACCGGAAGAATTCCTTTGAAATCTGGCACTAGACAAGGATGCCCTCTCTCACCACTCCTATTCAACATAGTACAGGAAGTTCTAGTCAGAGCAATGAGGCAAGAAAAAGAAATAAAGGGTATTCAAATAGAAAAGGTGGAAGCCAAATTGTCTCTATTTGCAGACGACATGATAGTATACCTAGAAGACCCCATCACCTCAGCCCAAAAGCTCCTGAAACTGATAAGCAACTTCAGCAAAGTCTCAGGATATAAAATCAATGTGCAAAATCACAAGCATTCCTATACACCAATAACAGACTTAAAGAGAACCAAATCAAGAACGAACTGCCATTCACAATTGCTACAAAGAAAATAAAATACCTAGGAATACAACTCACAAGGAACGTAAGGGACCTCTTAAGGAAAACTACAAACCACTGCTCAACGAAATAAGAGGACACAAACAGATGGAGAAACATTCCATGTTCGTGGTTAGGAAGAATCAATATCGTGAAAATGGCTATACTGCCCAAAGTAATTTACACAATCAATGCTATCCCCATCAAACTACCATTGAATTTCTTCACAGAACTGGAAAACCACCATGAACTTCATATGGAACCAAAGAGAGCTCGCATAGCCAAGTCAATTCTAAGCAAAAGAACACAGCGGGAGGCATCACACTACCAGACTTCAAACTATACTACAAGGCTACAGTAATCAAAACAGCATGGTACTGGTACCAAAACAGAGATATAGACCAATGGAACAGAACAGAAGCATCGAGGCAACACAACATATCTACAACCATATAATCTTTGATAAACCAGACAAAAACAAGCAATGGGGAAAGGATTCCCTATTTAATAAATAGTATTGTGAAAACTGGCTAGCCATGTGCAGAAAGCAGAAACTGGACCCCTTCCTGAAATCTGGCACTAGACAAGGAAGCTTTCTCTCACCACTCCTATTCAACATAGTACAGGAAGTTCTAGTCAGAGCAATGAGGCAAGAAAAAGAAATAAAGGGTATTCAAATAGAAAAGGTGGAAGCCAAATTGTCTCTATTTGCAGACGACATGACAGTATACATAGAAGACCCTACATCATCTCAGCCCAAAAGCTTCTGAAACTGATAGGCAAATTCAACAAAGTCTCAGGATATAAAATCAATGTGCAAAAATCACAAGCATTTCTATACACCAATAACAGACTTAAAGAGTACCAAATCAAGAACGAACTGCCATTCACAATTGCTACAAAGAAAATAAAATACCTAGGAATACAACTCACAAGGAACGTAAGGGACCTCTTAAGGAAAACTACAAACCACTGCTCAACGAAATAAGAGAGAACACAAACAGATGGAGAAACATTCCATGTTCGTGGTTAGGAAGAATCAAATCGTGAAAATGGCTATAATGCCCAAAGTAATTTACACAATCAATGCTATCCCCATCAAACTACCATTGAATTTCTCCACAGAACTGGAGAAAACCACCATGAACTTCATATGGAACCAAAAGAGAGCTCGCATAGCCAAGTCAATTCTAAGCAAAAAGAACACAGCGGGAGGCATCACACTACCAGACTTCAAACTATACTACAAGGCTACAGTAATCAGAACAGCATGGTACTGGTACCAAAACAGAGATATAGACCAATGGAACAGAACAGAAGCATCGGAGGCAACACAACATATCTACAACCATATAGTCTTTGATAAACCAAACAAAAACAAGCAATGGGGAAAGGATTCCCTATTTAATAAATAGTATTGTGAAAACTGGCTAGCCATGTGCAGAAAGCAGAAACTGGACCCCTTCCTGACACCTTACACTAAAATTAACTCCAGATGGATTAAAGACTTAAATGTAGGAACTGACACTATAAAAACCCTAGAAGAAAATCAAGGCAAAAGCATTCAGGACATTGGGGTAGGCAAGGACTTCATGACCAAAACATCAAAAGCATTGGCAACAAAAGCCAAAATAGACAAATGGGACCTAATCACACTCCACAGCTTCAGCATGGCAAAAGAAACAGTCACTACAGTGAATTGGCAACCATCAGAATGGGAAAAAATCTTTGCAGTTTACGCATCTGACAAAGGGCTGATATCCAGAATTTACAAAGAACAAAACATATTTAGAGGAAAAAAACAAACAACCCATTCAAAAATGGTCAAAGGATATAAACAGACACTTTACAAAAGGAGATATATATGAGGCCAACAAACACATGAAAAAATGCTCATTATCACTGGTCATTAGAGAGATGCAAATCAAAATTACATTGAGATACAATCTCACGCCACTTAGAATGGCGATCATTAAAAAATGTGGAGACAGCAGATACTGGACAGGGTGTGAAGAAAGGGGAACACTTACACTGTTGGTGGAAGTGTAAAGTAGTTCAACCATGGTGGAAGACAGTGTGGCGATTCCTCAAGGACCTAGAAATAGAAATTCCATTTGACCCAGCAATCCCATTACTGGGTATATATCCAAAGGACTGTAAATTGTTCTACTATAACGACACATGCACACGAATGTTCATTGCAGCACTGTTTCCACTAGCAAAGACCTGGAACCAACCCAAATGCCCATCGATGATAGACTGGACTGGGAAAATGTGGCGCATATACACCAATGATATATTATGCAGCAATCAAAAATGATGAGTTTGTTTCCTTTGTAAGGACATGGATGAATCTGGAGAACATCATTCTCAGCAAACTGACACAAGAACAGAAAAAGAAATACCGCATATACTCACTCATAGGCGGGTGAGAATAAGGAGAACACATGGACACAGAAAGCGGGTGTACTACACACTGGGGTCTACTGGGGTGAATGGGGGAGGGACAGCATGGGGGACTGGGGAGGCATAGCCTGGGAATGAATGCCAAGTGTGGGTTACAAGGAGGAAGGCAGCAAAACACACTGCCATGTGTGTACCTATGCAACTATCTTGCACATTCTGCATATGTACCACAAAACCTATAATTCAATAAGAATAAAATAATAAAAAATAAAAAGAAATAATTCAAATAAAAAAAATTTAAAAAAGGTAAAAAAGAAACATATGACATTAATTTTTTTAAAATTTTTATTGCATTATACATTTTGAGGTACATGTGTAGAACTTGCAAGATAATTGCATAGGTACACACATAGTGTGTTTTGCTGCCTTCCTCCCCCTCACCCACACTTGGCATTCATCCCCAGGTTATTCCTCCCCAACCCCTCCGCCATCCCGCCCCCATTCCCCCCAATAGACCCCAGTGTGTAGTAGACCCCCTCTCTGTGTCCATGTGTTCTCATTTTTCTCACCCACCTATGACTGAGTGTATGCGGTATTTCTTTTTCTGTTCTTGTGTCAGTTTCCTGAGAATGATATTCTCCAGATTCATCCATGTCCTTACAAAGGACACAAACTCATCATTTTTGATTGCTGCATAATATTCCATGGTGTATATGTGCCACATTTTCCCAGTCCAGTGTATCATCATTGGGCATTTGGGTTTGTTCCAGTTCTTTGCTATTGTAAACAGTGCTGCAATGAACATTCGTGTGTATGTGTCCTTATAGTAGAACGATTTAGAGTCCTTTGGATGTATACCCAGTAATGGGATTGCTGGATCAAATGGAATTTGTATTTCTAGGTCCTTGAGGAATTGCCACTCTGTCTTCCACAATGCTTGAACTAATTTACACTCCCACCAACAGTGTAAGAGTGTTCTTCTTTCTCCACATCCTTTCCAGCATCTGCTTTCTCCACATTTTTTAATGATCGCCATTCTAAGTGGTGTGAGATGGTATCTCAATGTGGTTTTGATTTGCATCTCTCTAATGACCAGTGATGATGAGCATTTTTTCATGTGTTTGTTGGCCTCGTGTATGTCTTCTTTTGTAAAGTGTCTGTTCATATCCTTTTCCCATTTTTGAATGGGCTTGTTTGTTTTTCTCCGGTAAATCTGTTTGAGTTTTTTGTAAATTTTAAATATCAGCCCTTTGTCAGATGTGTAAACTGCAAAGATTTTTTTCCATTCTGATGGTTGCCGATTCACTCTTCTGACTGTTTCTTTTGCCGTGCAGAAGCTGTGGAGTTTGATTAGGTCCCATTTGTCTATTTTGGCTTTTGTTGCCAATGCTTTTGGTGTTTTGGTCATGAAGTCCTTGCTTACTCCTATGCCCTTAATGGTTTTGCCTAGATTTTTTTCTAGGGTTTTTATGGTGTTAGGTCTTATGTTTAAGTCTTTAATCCATCTGGAGTTAATTTTAATGCAAGGTGTCAGGAAGGGGTCCAGTTTCTGCTTTCTGCACATGGCTAGCCAGTTTTCCTTACACCATTTATTAAACAGGGAATCCTTTCCCCATTGCTTGTTTTTGTCTGGTTTATTAAAGATAATATGGTTGTAGATATGCTGTCTTGCCTCCAATGCTTCTGTTCTGTTCTATTGGTCTATATCTCTGCTTTAGTACCAGTACCATGCTGTTTTGATTACTGTAGCCTTGTAGTATAGTTTGAAGTCTGGTAGTGTGATGCCTCCCGCTATGTTCTTTTTGCTTAGAATTGACTTGGCAATGCGGGCTCTTTTTTGGTTCCATATAAAATTTATGGTGTTTTTTTCCAGTTCTGTGAATACATTCCATGGTAGTTTGATGGGGATACCATTAATTGTGTAAATTACTTTGGGCAGGATAGCCATTTTCACGATATTGATTCTTCCTAGCCACGAACATGGAATGTTTCTTCATCTGTTCATATCCTTTGCCCATTTTTGAATGGGCTTGTTTGTTTTTTCCTGTAAATCTGTTTGAGTTCTTTGTAAATTCTGGATATCAGCCCTTTGTCAGATGTGTAAACTGCAAAGATTTTTTCCCATTCTGATGGTTGCCGATTCACTCTAGTGACTGTTTCTTTTGCTGTGCAGAAGCTGTGGAGTTTGATTAGGTCCCATTTGTCTATTTTGGCTTTTGTTGCCAATGCTTTTGGTGTTTTGGTCATGAAGTCCTTGCCTACTCCTATGTCCTGAATGGTTTTGCCTATATTTTCTTCTAGGGTTTTTATGGTGTCAGGTCTTATGTTTAAGTCTTTAATCCATCTGGAGTTAATTTTAGTGTAAGGTGTCAGGAAGGGGTCCAGTTTCTGCTTTCTGCACATGGCTAGCCAGTTTTCCCAACACCATTTATTAAACAGGGAATCCTTTCCCCATTGCTTGTTTTTGTCTGGTTTATCAAAGATAATATGGTTGTAGATATGTTGTGTTGCCTCCGATGCTTCTGTTCTGTTCCATTGGTCTATATCTCTGTTTTGGTACCAGTACCATGCTGTTTTGATTACTGTAGCCTTGTAGTATAGTTTGAAGTCTGGTAGTGTGATGCCTCCGCTGTGTTCTTTTACTTAGAATTAACTTGGCTATGCGGGCTCTCTTTGGTTACATATAAAGTTCATGGTGGTTTTTCCAGTTCTGTGAAGAAATTCAATGGTAGTTTGATGGGGATAGCATTGATTGTGTAAATTACTTTGGGCAGTATAGCCATTTTCACGATATTGATTCTTCCTAACCACGAACATGGAATGTTTCTCCATCTGTTTGTGTCCTCTTATTTCGTTGAGCAGTGGTTTGTAGTTTTCCTTAAAGAGGTCCCTTACATTCCTTGTGAGTTGTATTCCTAGGTATTTTATTTTCTTTGTAGCAATTGTGAATGGCAGTTCGTTCTTGATTTGGTTCTTTTTAAGTCTGTTATTGGTGTATAGGAATGCTTGTGATTTTTGCACATTGATTTTATATCCTGAGACTTTGCTGAAGTTGCTTATCAGTTTCAGGTGTTTTTGGACTGAGGTGATGGGGTCTTCTAGGTATACTATCATGTCGTCTGCAAATAGAGACAATTTGGCTTCCACCTTTCCTATTTGAATACCTTTATTTCTTTTTCTTGCCTGATTGCTCTGGCTAGAACTTCCAGTACTATGTTGAATAGGAGTGGTGAGAGAGGGCATCCTTGTCTAGTGCCGGATTTCAAAGGGAATGCTTCCAGTTTTTGCCCATTTAGTATGATATTGGCTGTTGGTTTGTCATAAATAGCTTTTATTACTTTGAGATATGTTCCATCAATACCAAGTTTATTGAGGGTTTTTAGCATAAAGGGCTGTTGAATTTTGTCAAATGCCTTCTCTGCGTCAATTGAGATAATCATGTGGTTTTTCTTTCTGCTTCTGTTTATGTGGTGAATTACATTTATAGACTTGTGTATGTTGAACCAGCCTTGCATCCCTGGGATGAATCCTACTTGATCATGATGGATAAGTTTTTTAATGTGCTGTTGCAATCGGTTTGCCAGTATTTTATTGAAGATTTTTGCATCTATGTTCATCATGGATATTGGCCTGAAGATTTCTTTTCTTGTTGAGTCTCTGCCAGGTTTTTTATCAGGATGATTTTGGTCTCAGAAAATGATTTGGGAAGGGTTCCCTCTCTTTGAATTATTTGAAATAGTTTCAAAAGAAACTGTATCAGATCCTCTTTGTGTGTCTGGTAGAATTCAGCTGTGAACCTATCTGGACCTGGGCTTTTTGTGTGGTAGGCTCTTAATTGCTGCCTCAACTTCAGACCTTGTTATTGGTCTATTCATAGTTTTGGCTTCCTCCTGGTTTAGGCTTGGGAGGACACAGGCGTCCAGGAATTTATCCATTTCTTCCTGGTTTACTAGTTTATGTGCATAGAGTTTTTTGTAGTATTCTGTTATGATGGTTTGAATTTCTGTGGAATCTGGTGATTTTTCCATGGTCGTTTTTTATTGCATCTATTTGGTTGTTCTCTCTTTTCCTTTTTATCAGTCTGGCTAGTGGTCTGTCTATTTTGTTGATGTTTATAAAAAACCAGCTCTTGGATTTATTGATTTTTTGAAGGGTTTTTCTTGTCTCTATCTCCTTCAGTTCTGCTCTGATCTTAGTTATTTCTTGTCTTCGGCTAGGTTTTGAGCTTTTTTGATCTTGCTCCTCTAGCTCTTTCAATTTTGATGATAGGGTGTCAATTTTGGATCTCTCCACTCTTCTCATGTGGGCACTTATTGCTATATATTTTCCTCTACAGACTGCTTTAAATGTGTCCCAGAGATTCTGGTACATTGTGTCTTCATTTTCGTTGGTTTCAAAGAACTTCTTTATTTCTGCCTTCATTTCATTGTTTATCCAATCAACATTCAAGAGCCAGTTGTTCAGTTTCCATGAAGCTGTGCGGTTCTGAGTTATTTTCTGAATTCTGAGTTCCAACTTGATTGCACTATGGTCTGAGAGACTGTTTGTTATGATTTCAGTTGTTTTGCATTTGCTGAGGAGTGCTTTACTTCCAATTATGTGGTCAATTTTGGAGTAGGTGTGATGTGGTGCTGAGAAGAATGTATATTCTGTGGATTTGGGGTGGAGAGTTCTGTAAATGTCTATCAGGTTTGCTTGTTCCAGGTCTGAGTTCAAGTCCTGGATATCCTTGTTAATTTTCTGTCTGGTTGATCTGTCTGCTATTGACAGTGGAGTGTTAAAGTCTCCCACTATTATTGTGTGGGAGTCTAAGTCTCTTTGTAAGTCATTAAGAACTTGCCTTATATATCTGGGTTCTCCTGCATTGGGTCCATATATATTTAGAATCGTTAGCTCTTCTTGTTGTATCGATCCTTTTACCATTATGTAATGACCTTCTTTGTCCCTTTTGATCTTTGTTGCTTTAAAGTCTATTTTATCAGAGATGAGAATTGCAACTCCTGCTTTTTTTGCTCTCTATTTGCTTGGTAAATCTTCCTCCATCCCTTTATTTTGAGCCTTTGTGTATCATTGCATGTGAGGTGGGTTTCCTGGATACAGCACACCAATGGGTTTTGGTTTTTTATCCAATTTGCCAGTCTGTGTCTTTTGATTGGTGCATTTAGCCCATTTACATTTAGGGTTAATATTGTTATGTGTGAATTTGATACTGCCATTTTGATGCTAGCTAGCTTTTTGCCCATTGGTTCATGTAGATTCTTCATTTTGTTGATGCTCTTTAGCATTTGGTATGCTTTTAGGATGGCTGGTACTGGTTGTTTTTCTATGTGTAGTGCCTCTTTCAGGAGCTCTTGTAAAGCAGGCCTAGTGGTGACAAAATCTCTGAGTACTTGCTTGTTCATGAAGGATTTTATTCTTCCTTTACTTATGAAGCTCAGTTTGGCTGGATATGAAATTCTGGGTTGAAAGTTCTTTTCTTTAAGGATGTTGAATATTGGCCCCACTCTTCTGGCTTGTAGAGTCTCTGCTGAGAGATCTGCTGTGAGTCTGATGAGCTTCGCTTTGTGGGTGACTCGACCTTTCTCTGGCTGCCCTTAGTATTTTCTCCTTCATTTCAACCCTGGTGAATCTGACGATTATGTGCCTTGGGGTTTCTCTTCTTGTGGATTATCTTTGTGGTGTTCTCTGTATTTTATGGAGTTGAGTATTGACCTGTCTTGCTAGGTTGGGGAAATTTTCCTGGATAATATCCTGAAGAGTGTTTTCCATCTTGGAGTCATTCTCTTCATCACATTCTGGTACACCTGTCAAACGTAGGTTGGGTCTCTTCACATTGTCCCACGTTTCTTGGAGATTTTGTTCATTCCTTTTTGTGCTTTTTTAAAAAAATCTTGTTTTCTCATTCTATTTCATTGAGTTGGTCTTCAACTTCTGATATTCTTTCTTCTGCTTGGTCAATTCGGCTGTTGAACCTTGTGCATGCTTCACGAAGTTCTCGTGTTGTGTTCTTCAGCTCCTTCAATTCATTCATTTTCCTCTCTATGTTGTCCATTCTTGTTATCAATTCCTCGAATCTTTTTTCAAATCTTTTTTTTAACGTTCTTAGTTTCTCTGCACTGATTTAGAACATGTTCTTTTAGCTCACTGAAGTTTCTCATTATCTACTTTCTGAAGTCTGATTTCGTCATTTCATCACAGTCATTCTCCGTCCAGCTTTGTTCCCTTGCTGGTGAGGAATTTTTGTCCTTTGTAGGAGGTGAGGTGTTTTGGTTTTGGGTGTTTTCCTCCTTTTAGTGCTGGTTTCTTCCCATCTTTATGGATTTATCCACTTGTCATCTTAGTTGTTGCTCATTTTTCAGTTTGGTCTCTGTGTAGGCACTGAGATTGTTGATGATGAAGTATTTCTGTTACTTAGTTTTTCCTCTAATTGTCTATTGCCTCTGCTGTATGAGTGCTAATGTCCACTCCAGGCCCTTCTTGTCTGGGGTACACCTGTAGCAGCTGCAGAACAGTGAGGAATGCTACCAGTTTCTTCTTCTGCTATCTTTGTTCCAGAATGATGCCCGCCAAATGTCAGTTTAATTAGTCTTTTTGGGGGGTGACTCTTTGGATATACAGGGGTCAGGGAGCTGCTTGAGGGGATGGTCTGTGCTTTATAGGAGCTCCAGTGCTGAGTTGTAATCTCCGTTGTTCATTCACAGTTGTTGGGAGGATGTGTTTATGTCTGCTGCAACAGAACTCACAAAACCCCTTTTTTTCCCCCTTAGATGCTCTGTCTCAGGGAGATGGGACTTTCTTTATGAGTATCTGTTGCACTGTCCTGCCAGGCTAGGAGGTAGTCTATTCACTATTTGCTTGCCGAGGCTTTGCCCTGCTAGCGTGGGTCCACCCTTGTGCCATGGGGCTCTGTTCTGCTGTGGTGCACTCTGCCCTGCTGGCAGAGTCTCTCTGTTATGGCGGGTTGCCTCAGCTATGGCAGGCTGCATCAGCCCTGGGTGGTACTTCAGTAGGGGCAGATTGCATCCATAGTGGCAGATGCCCCTCCCACCCGGCTGCACCATCCCAGTTTCAACTGTGCCGGCAGCAAAACTCTCAGTTCAAGCACCTCCAGTCGCTGCCCTGCTTGTCTCCATGAGGGTGGGACCGCTGAGCCTGATCACCCAGCTCCCTGCCTCAGAGTCCATCCTCTCTCTCTTTTCCTCTCCCAAAGCTGAATGGTCGACTCTCACTGGTGCCCCTGTAGCCTGCCTCTAGGGCCCTGGGATCTGTGCGATGTCCCATGCTGCTGCCCACTGCACTGGCTCAGATCACGCTTCCCTGGAATCTCCTGGTTTGGCTCATTGTCCAAGTCCCATTCAATCAGATGGACATGCCAATCTGCCCTTCCAAATCTCAGATTGCTGGTTTAACAGGGCACCCAGACCAGTGAGTTCCATGCCAGGTCTCACTGTGGCACCAGCTGAAGTGGCCGCATGAGCCGGCTGCACTAGCTGGCTGTACTAGCATCCCATGTCTCTCCCACACCTGGGACTTTAATGTTCTGTGGGCAAAAGGGACCATCTGGGAATGTGGCTAGGACTCACCCTCTTTGCCTTCACTGAGAGCTGCAATCCTGAGTCGCTTCTATGACACCATCTTGTGAGTCCCCTCTCCTCCGACATTAATTTTAATCTTGTATTTTGTGTAACCCAATATATTTAACCATAAATGGCTTGGTGGGGTACAGTTGTGATCCCAGCTACTAAACACAGCAAATCAGAAGTGTAACACTGCAAGTCAGATGTGGAACACAGCAGGTCAGATGTGGAACACAGCAGGCATGGAACACAGCAGGTCAGACGCGGAACACAGCAGGTCAGACGCGGAACACAGCAGGTCAGACGTGGAACACAGCAGGTCAGACGTGGAACACAGCAGGTCAGATGTGGAACACAGCAGGTCACACGTGGAAAACAGCAGGTCAGACATGGAACACGGCAGGTCAGACGTGAAACACAGCAGGTCACAAGTGGAACACAGCAGGTCAGACTTCCAACACAGCAGGTCAGATGTGGAACACAGCAGTTCACATGCAGAACTCATCAGGTCACATGCAGAACACAGCATGTCACACGCAGAACACAGCAGGTAATGCAAAAAACAGCAGGTCACATGAGGAAAACAGCAGGTCACACGTGGAACACTGCTGAGTTTTATGTCTGTGAAAATTGTGCTATGTGGAGTATGTGCATGAAGTGTGTATTAAGTGGTGTGTGACTGTGTGTGGTGTATGCTCTGTAAAGTGTGTGTGGTAAGTGGTGTGTGTCTGTGTAAACTTCTGCAGTTTGGATTGTGTGTGCAGTAAGTGGTCTGTCTGTGTGAGGTGAGTGCACTGTGTAGTGTGTGCTCAGTGGTATGACTGTGTTTGGTGTCTGCACTATGGACTGTGTTTGGTGAGTGGTGTGTGTCTGTGTGAGGTGTGTGCACTGTGTAGTGTGTGTGTATGGTGAGAAGTGTGTTTGTGAGGAGTGTTCACTGTGCAGTGTGTGTTTGTGGTGAGTGGTGTGCCTGTGTGAGGTGTCTGCACTGCAGAAAGTGTGTGTGCTGAGTGTTGTGTGTCTGTGTATAATGTATTTACTGTGTAGGGTGTGTGGTCAGTCGTATGTCTGTAGAAGATTTTCTCAATGTGGAGTGTGTGTGTCATGAGTGGTGTGTGTGTGAGGGATGTGCACTATTCAGTGTGTGTGTGAGTGCTGTGTGAATTTGTGAGTTGTGTGAAATTTGGAGTGTGTGTTTGGTGAGTGGTGTGTGCCTGTGTGAGGTGTGTGGACTGTGGAATGTGTGTGGTGAGTGTTGTGTGTCTGTGTGAGGTGTGTTTTCTGTGTAGTGTGTGTGGTAAGTGGTGTGTGTCTGTGTGAGGTGTGTTCACTGTGCAGTGTGTGTTTGTGGTGAGTGGTGTGTGTCTGTGTGAGGTGTGCACTGTGGAGTGTGTGTGTGTGGTCAGTGGTGTGTGTCTTTGTGAGGTGTGTTCACTGTGCAGTGTGTGTTTGTGGTGAGTGGTGTGCCTGTGTGAGGTGTCTGCACTGTGGAACATGTGTGTGCTGAGTTTTGTGTGTCTGTGTATAATGTATTTACTGTGTAGTGTGTGTGGTCAGTCGTGTGTCTGTAGGAGGTTTTCTCAATGTGGAGTGTGTGTGTCATGAGTGGTGTGTGTGTGAGTGTGTGCACTATGGAGTGTGTGTGTGAGTGCTGTGTGTATTTGTGAGTTGTGTAAACTTTGGAGTGTGTGTTTGGTGAGTGGTGTGTGCCTGTGTGAGGTGTGTGCACTGTGGAATGTGTGTGGTGAGTGTTGTGTGTCTGTGTGAGGTGTGTTTCTGTGTAGTGTGTGTGGTCAGTCTTGTGTCTGTGTGAGGTGTCTTCACTGTAAAGTGTGTGTGTCATGAGTAGTGTGTGTCTGTGTAAAATGTGTGCACTGTGGAGTGTTATGTGTGTGGTGAGTCATGTGAATGAGAGTTGTGTTCACTCTTTAATGTGTGAGTGGTATGTATCTGTTTAAGGTATGTGCACTGGGATTATGTGTGTGAAGTGTGTGTGGTTACTATTTGTGTCTGTGTGATGTGTTTACACAGTGGAGTGTGTCTTTGGTGAGTGGTGTGTGCATGTGTGAGGTGTGTGCACTGTGTAGTATGCATTTGATGAAACGTGTGTGTTTGTGTGAGGTGTGTGCACTGTGTAGTGTGTGTATAATGAGTGGTGTGTGTTTGTGTGAGGTGTGTGCACTGTGCAGTTTGTATGTGTTTGTGTGGTGAGTGGTGTGTGTCTGTGAGGTGTGTGCACTGTGGAGTGTGTGGCTGTGGTCAGTGGTGTGTTTGTGAGGTGTGTTCACTGTGCAGTGTGTGTTTGTGGTGAGTGGTGTGCCTGTGTGAGGTGTCTGCACTGTGGAATGTGTGTGTCGTGAGTGTTGTGTGTCTGTGTGAAATGTATTTACTGTGTAGTGTGTGTGGTCAGTCGTGTGTGTCTGTATAAGGTGTGTGCACTGTGGAGTGTGTGTGTCTGTGAGTGTGTGTGTGGTGAGTTGTGTAAACTATGGACTGTGTGTGTGGTGACTGCTGTGTGTCTGTGTGAGTTGTGTAAACTGTGGAGTGTGTGTGTCATGAGTGGTGTGTGTTTGTGTAAAATGTGTGCACAATGGAGTGTGTGCATGTGAGTGCTATGTGTATTTGTGAGTTGTGTGAACTGTGGAGTGTGTGTTTCGTGAGTGGTGTGTGCCTGTGTAAGGTTTGTGCACTGCAGAAAGTGTGTGTGGTGAGTGTTGTGTGTGTGTGAGGTGTGTTTTATGTGTAGTGTGTGTGGTCAGTCTTGTGTCTGTGTGAGGTGTCTTCACTGTTAAGTGTGTGTGTCATAAGTACTGTGTGTCTGTGAGAAATGTGTGCACTGTGGAGTGTTATGTTTGTGGTGAGTGGTGTGAATGTGTGAGTTGTGTTCAATCGTTAATGTGTGACTGGTGCATGTCTGTTTAAAGTGTGTGCACTGTGGAGTATGAGTGTGGAGTGTGTGTTGTGACTCATGTGTGTCTGTGTGAGTTGTGTGAATTGTGGAGTGTGTGTTTGGTGAGCAGTGTGTGTCTTTGTAAAATGTGTTTACTGTGGAGTGTTATGTGTGTGGTGAGTGTGTGTTTGTGTGAGTTGTGTGCACTCTTTAATGTGTGAGTGGTGTGTGTCTGTATAAGGTGTGTGCACTGTGGAGTATGTGTGGACTGTGTGTGGTGACTGGTGTGTGTGTGTGAGGTGTCTGCACTGTGAAGTGTGTGTGTAGGTAGTGCTGTGTGCCTGTGTGAGGTGTGTGCACAGTGGAGTGTGAGTGTGCAGTGTGTGTGGTAGGTGGTGTGTGTTTGTGATAGATGTCTGCACTTTGGAGTGTGTGTTGCTTGTTGTGTGTCTGTGTGAGGTGTGTGCAGTGTGGAGAGTGTGTGCACAGTAAGTGGTGTGTGTCTGTGTGAGGTGTGTGCATGGTGGAGTGTGTGTGTGCTGATTGGTGTGTGTCCATGTGAGGTGTGTGCACTGTGGAGTGTGTATGTGTGGTGAGTGGTGTGTGTCTGTGTGAGGTGTGTGCACTGTAATGAGTGTTTGTCATGAGTAATTTGTGTCTGTGTGAGGTTTTAGCACTGTGCAGAGTGTGTGTGTGGTGAGTGGTGTGTCTGTGTGAGGTTTGTGCACTGTGGAGTGTGTGTGGTGAATCTTGTGTGTCTGTGTGAGGTGTGTGCACTGTGTAGTGTGTGTGTATGGTGAGTGTGTGTGTGTTTGGGTTAGGTGTGTGCACAGTGCAGTGTGTGTTTGTGTGGTGTGTGGTGTGTGTCTCTGTGCAGTGTGTGCACTCCAGAGTGTGTGTGGTCAGAAGTGTCTGAGTCAAGTGTGTTCACTGAGGAGTGTGCAATTGTGATGAGTGGTGCTCCTTTGTGAGGTGTGTGCACTGTGGAATGTTTTTGTGGTGAGTGTTCTGTGTCTATTAGGTGTGTTCACTTTGTAGTGCATGTCATCAGTAGTGTTCCTGTAAGAGGTGTCTTCACTGTGTAGTGTGTGCATTGTGTGTGGTGAGTGCTGTGTGTCTGTGTGAGGTGTGCACACTGTAGAGTGTGTGGGGGTGGTGAGTGGTGTGTGCACTGTGTAATATATATGTCTAGAGAGTTGTGTGTGTCTGTGTAAAATGCGTGCACTATGGAGTGTGTGTGTGTTCTAAAGTGTGTTTGTGTGAAATATGTTCACTGTGGAGTGTGTGTGGTGAGTGGTGTGTGTCTGTAAAATGTGTGCACTGAGTTTGTGTGTTGAGTGTGTGTGTTGACTGGTGTGCTCTGTGAGATGTGTGCACTGTGTAGTATGTGTGTGGTGAGTGGTGTGTGTCTGTGTGAGATGTGTGCACTGTGGTGTGTGTGTCTGTGTGAAATGTGTGCACTGTGTGTGTGTGGTGTGTGTGTCTGTGAGTGTGTGTGTGTGCACTGTGGAGTGTGTGTGTGGTGAGTGGTGTGTGTCTGAGGTATGTGCACTGTGGAGTATAAGTGTGGAGTCTGTGTTGTGACTCATGTGTGTCTGTGTGGTGAGTGGTGTGTTTCTGTGTGAGGCGTGTGAACTGTGAAGGGTGTATGTGTGGTGAGTGGTGTGTGTCCATGTGTGGTGTGTGCACTGTGGAGTTTGTGTGTGATTAGTGGTGTGTGTCTGTGTGAGGTGTGTGCACAGTGGAGTGTGTGTGCTGTATGTGTGGTGAGTTGTTTGTCTATGTAGACTGTCTGCACTCTGGACTGTGTGTGCAGTGGGTGGTATGTGTCTGTGTGAGGTAAGTGCACTCTGTAGTGTGTGTGGTAAGTGGTATGTCTGTGTTAGGTGTCTGCACTGTGTAGTGTGTGTTTGGTAAGTGCTGTGTGTCTGTGTGAGGTCTTTGCACTACACACTGTGTGTGTAGGTTGAGTGGTGTGTGTTTGAGGTGTGTGCACAGTGCAGTTTGTGTGTGTTTGTTTGGTGAGTGGTGTGTGTCTGTGTGAGGTGTGTGCACTGTGAAGTGTGTGTCTGTGGTGAGTGGTGTGCCTGTGTGAGGTGTCTGCACTGTGGAATATGTGTGCAGTGAGTGTTGTCTGTCTGTGTAAAATGTATTTACTGTGTAGTGTGTGGTCAGTCAAGTGTCTGTATGAGGTTTTTTCAATGTGAAGTGTGTGTGTGTTTGTGGTGAGTGGTGTGTCTGTGTAAAATGTGTGCACAGTGGAGTGTGTGTGTGTGCTGATTGGTGTGTGTCCATGTGAGGTGTGTGCACTGTGGAGTGTGTGTGTGTTGAGTGGTGTGTGTCTGTGTGAGGTGTTTGCACTGTGGAGTGTGTGTGTGTGTGGTAAGTGGTGTGTCTGTGTGAGGTGTGTGCACTGTGTAGTATGTGTGTGATGAGTTGTGTGTGTCTGTGTGAGATGTATGCACAGTGCAGTGTGTGTGTGTGAGGTGTGTGCACAGTGGAGTGTGTGTATGGTGAGTGTGTGTGAGTGTTGTGTGTCTGTGTGAGGTGTTTGCACTGTGAAGTGTGTGTGTGTGCAGTGTGTGTGTGTGTCTGTGTAAAGTGTGTGCACTGTGTGTGTGTGTGAGTGTGTGCACTGTGAATAGTGTGTGTGGTAAGTGGTGTGTGTCTGCCTGAGGTGTGTGCACAGTGGAGTGTGTGTGTGCTGATTGGTGTGTGTCCCTGTGAGGTGTGTGCACTGTGGAGTGTGTGTGTGGTGAGTGGTGTGTCTGTGAGTGTGTGTGTGTGCACTGTGGAGAGTGTGTGTGTGGTGAGTGACTTGTGTCTGTGTGAGGTGTGTGCACTGTGAAGAGTGTGTGTGTGGTAAGTGGTGTGTGTCTGTTTGAGGTGTGTGCACGGTGGAGTGTGTGTGTGCACTGATGAGTGTGTGTGTCTGTGAGGTGTGTGCACTGTGGAGTGTGTGTGGTGAGTGGTGTGTCTGTGAGTGTGTGTGTGTGCACTGTGGAGAGTGTGTGTGTGGTGAGTGACTTGTGTCTGTTTGAGGTTTTTGCACTGTGCAGAGTGTGTGTGTGGTGAGTGGTGTGTGTCTGTGTGAGGTGTGTAAACTATGAAGTGTGTGTGGTGAATCTTGTGTGTCTCTGTGAGGTTTGTGCACTGTGTTGTGTGTGTGTATGGTGAGTGGTGTGTGTGTGTTGTGAGGTGTGCACAGTGCAGTGTGTGTTTGTGTGGTGTGAGTGTGTGTGTGCATGGTGTGTGCACTGTGGACTGTGTGTGGTCAGAAGTGTGTGTCTGTGTCAGGTGTGTTCACTGTGGAATGTGTGTTTGTGGTGAGTGGTGTGTCTGTGTTAGGTGTGTGCACTGTCAAATGTGTGTGTGGTGTGTGTGTGTGTCTCTGTGAGGTGTGTGCACTGTAGTGTGTGTGGTGAGTGGTGTGTCTGTGAGGTGTGTGCACTGTGGTGTGTGTGTGTGTGGTGTGTGTGTGTGAGTGTGTGCACTGTGGAGTGTGTGTGGTGTGTGTGTGTGGTCAGTCTTGTGTCTGTGTGAAATGTGTGCACTGTGTGTGTGTGTGTGAGTGTTGTGTGTCTGTGTGAGTGTGCACTGTGGAGTGTGTGTGTGTGTGGTGTGTGCACTGTGAGTGTGTGTGTGGTGAGTGGTGTGTGTCTTTGTGAGGTGTGTGCAGTGTGTGTGTGTGCACTGTGAAGTGTGTGTGGTGAGTGTGTGTCTGTGTGATGTGTGTGCATTGTGGTGTGTGTTTGTGTGAGGTGTGTGCAGTGTGTGTGTGTGTCTGTGTGGTGTGTGTCTGTGTGTGTGTGTGTGTGTGTGGTGTGTCTGTGAGGTGTGCACTGTGTGTGTGTGTGCACTGTGGAGTGTGTGTGTTGAGTGGTGTGTCTGTGTGGTGTGTGCACTGTGGAGTGTGTGTGGTGAGTAGTGTGTGTCTGTGTGAGGTGTGTGCACTGTGGAGTGTGTGTTTGTGGTGAGTGGTGTGTCTGTGTGAGGTGTGTGCACTGTGAAATGTGTGTGTGGTGAGTGTTCTGTGTCTCTGTTAGGTGTGTTCACTGTGTATTGTGTGTGGTCAGTAGTGTTTCTCTATGAGGTGTCTTCACTGTAGAGTGTGTGTGTTGTGAGTGGTGTGTGTGTGTGTGAGTGTGTGCACTGTGGAGAGTGTGTGTGTTGAGTGGTGTGTGTCTTTGTGAGGTGTGTGCACTGAGTGTGTGTGTGAGTGTGTGTGTTTGGTGAGTGGTGTGTGTGTCTGTGTGAGGTGTGCACTGTGGAGTGTGTGTGTGTGAGGTGTGTGCACAGTGGAGTGTGTGTGTGGTGAGTGTGTGTGTGAGGTGTGCACTGTGAGTGTGTGTCTGTGAAATGTGTGCACTGTGAAGTGTGTGTGGTGAGTGGTGTGTGTCTGTGTGAGTGTGCACTGTGGATTGTGTGTGTGTGTGTGTATGGTGAGTGTGTGTGTGTGTATGGTGAGTGGTGTGTCTCTGTGAGGTGTGTGCACTGTGTAGTGTGTGTGTGTGAGTGTGTGTGTGTGAGTGTGTGTCTGTGAGAGGTGTGTGCACTGTGAGTGTGTGTGTTGAGTGTGTGGAGTGCATGGTGTGTCTCTGTGTAAAGTGTGTGTGTGTGGTGAGTGTGTGTGTCTGTGAGGTGTGTGCACTGTGAAGTGTGTGCACTGTGAAGAGTGTGTGTGGTCAGTGGTGTGTGTCTGTGTGAGTTGTGTGCACTGTGGAGTGTGTGTGTATGGTGAGTGTGTGTGTGCACTGTGAGTGTGTGTGGTGTGTGTGTGAGTGTGTGCACTGTGAAGTGTGTGTGTGGTAAGTGGTGTGTGTCTGTGTGGTGTGTGCACTGTGTGTGTGTGCACTGTGAAGTGTGTGTGTGGTGAGTGGTGTGTGTCTGTGTAAAGTGTGTGCACTGTGGATTGTGTGTGGAGTGTGTGTGGTGAGTGGTGTGTCTCTGTGAGGTGTGTGCACTGTAGTGTGTGTGGTGAGTGGTGTGTGTGAGTGGTGTGTGTGTGTGTGAGTGTGTGTCTGTGTGAGGTGTGTGCACAGTGGAGTGTGTGTGTGCAGTGTGTGTGGTGAGTGTGTGTGGTGAGTGGTATGTCTTTGTTAGGTGTCTGCACTGGAGAGTGTGTGTGTGAGGTGTGTGCATTGTGGTGTGTGTCTGTGTGTGTGTGCACTGTGCAGTGTGTTTGTGTGGTGTGTGTCTGTGTGAGGTGTGCACTGTGTGTGTGTGTGTATTTTGAGTGGTGTGTGTGTGAGGTGTGTGCACTGTGCAGTTTGTGTGTGTGTGGTTAGTGGTGTGTGTCTGTGTGAGATGTGTGCACTGTGGAGTGTGTGTGTGGTCAGTGGTGTGTGTCTTTGTGAGGTGTGTTCACTGTGCAGTGTGTGTTTGTGGTGAGTGGTGTCCCTGTGTGAGCTGTCTGCATTGCAGAGTGTGTGTGTGTGAGGTGTGCACTGTGCAGTTTGTGTGTGTTTGTGTGGTGAGTGGTGTGTCTGTGTGAGGTGTGTGCACTGTGAGTGTGTGCACTGTAGTGTGTGTGGTCAGTGGTGTGTGTCTTTGTGAGGTGTGTTCACTGTGCAGTGTGTGTTTGTGGTGAGTGGTGTGCCTGTGTGAGGTGTTTGCACTGCAGAATGTGTGTGTGGTGAGTGTTGTGTGTCTGTGTGAAATGTATTTACTGTGTAGTGTCTGTGGTAAGTGTTGTGTCTGTGTGAGGTTTCTTCAATGTGAAGTGTGTGTGTCATGAGTGGTGTGTGTCTGAGCTGTGTGCACTGGAGTGTGTGTGTGTGGTGGGTACATGGTGGTGTGTGTGTGGTCAGAGTTGTGTGTCTGTATCAGGTGTGTGCACTGTGGAGTGTGAGTTTTCAGTGAGTAATGTGCCTGTGTGTGGTGTCTGCACTGTGGAATGTGTGTGTGGTGAGTGTTCTTTGTCTCTGTTAGATGTGTTAACTGTGTAGTGTGTGTGGTCAGTAGTGTTTCTGTATGAGGTGTCTTCACTGTGGAGTGTGTGTGTCATGAGTGGTGTGTGTCTGTGAGGTGTGTGCAGTTTGGAGTGTGTGGTTAGTGGTGTGTGTCTGTGTAAAATGTGTGCACTGTGGAGTGTGTGTCTGGAGAGTTGTGTGTGTCTCTGTGTGGTGTGCACACTGTGTAGTGTGTGTGTGTTGAGTGTGTGTGTGTGTTGAGTGTGTGTGTGAGGTGTGTGCACAGTGGAGTGTGTGGTGAGTGTGTGTGTGTGTCTGTGTGAGTGTCTGCACTGTGAAGTGTGTGTGTGGTGAGTGGTGTGTCTGTGTGAGGTTTGTGCACTGTGGAGTGTGTGGTGAGTGGTATGTCTGTGTTAGGTGTCTGCACTGTGGAGTGTGTGTTTGGTGAGTGTGTGTCTGTGTGGTGTGTGCACTGTGTAGTGTGTGTGTATGGTGAGTGTGTGTGTGAGGTGTGTTTACTGTGTAGTGTGTGTGGTGAGTGGTGTGTCTGTGTGAGGTGTCTTCACTGTGGAGTGTGTGTGTTCTGATTGGTGTGTGTCTGTGTGAGGTGAGTGCACTGTAAAGTTTGAGTGTGCAGTGTGTGTGGTGAGTGCTGTGTGTCTGTGTGAGGTGTGTACACTGTGGATTCTCTGTGCATGGTATGTGGTGTGTGTCTGTGTGAGGTGTGTGCACTGTGTAGTGTGTGTGCTGAGTGGTGTGTGTGTGTCTGTGTAAGGTGTGTGCACTGAGTGTGTGTGTGGAGTGTGTGGTGACTGGTGTGTGACAGTGTGAGGTGTCTGCACTGTGGAGTGTTATGTGTGTGGTGAGTGGTGTGTGTCTGTGTGAGTGTGTGTGTGTATGTGTGTGTGTGATGTGTGTGCATTGTGGAGTGTGTGTTTGGTGAGTGGTGTGTCTCTGTGAGGTGTGCACTGTGAAGTGTGTGTGTGTGTGGTGAGTGTGTGTTTGTGTGAGGTGTGTGTGCACTGTGGAGTGTGTGTGTGAGTGTGTGTGTTGCATGGTGTGTGTCTGTGTAAGGTGTGTGCACTGTGAAGTGTGTGTGTGTGATGAGTGGTGTGTGTCTGTGTGAGGTGTTTGCACTCTGGAGTGTGTGTGTGATGAGTGGTGTGTCTGTGTGAGGTTTGTGCTATGTGGAGTGTGTGTGTTGAGTTTTGTGTCTGTGTGAGGTTTGTGCACTGTGGATTGTGTGTGCAGTGTGTGTGGAAATTGGTGTGTGTCACTATGAGGTGTGTGCACTGTGTAGTGTGTGTGTGTATGGTGAGTGTGTGTGTCTGTGTGGTGTGCACTGTGCAGTGTGTGTGTGTGTCTGTGAGTGTGTGTGTGTCTGTGTGAGGTGTGTGCACAGTGGAGTGTGTGTGTGTGGTGTGTGTCTCTGTGAGGTGTGTGCACAGTGGAGTGTGTGTGTGGAGTGTGTGTGAGTGGTGTGTGTCTGTGTGAGTGTGTGCACTGTGCAGTGTGTGTGGAAATTGGTGTGTGTCTGTTTGAGGTGTGTGCACAGTGGAGTGTGTGTGGTGTGTGTGTGTCTGTGAGGTGTGTGCACTGTGAGTGTGTGTCTGTGTGAGTGTGTGTGTTTGTGTGAGGTGTGTGCACTGTGCAGTGTGTGTGTGTGTTTGTGGTGAGTGGTGTGTGTCTGTGTGATGTGTGTGCATTGTGGTGTGTGTGTGAGTGTGTGTGTGAGTGTGTGCACTGTGGTGTGTGTGTGTGTGTGTTTGTGTGAGGTGTGCACTGTGGAGTGTGTGTTTGTGTGGTGAGTGTTGTGTGTCTGTGTGAGGTGTGCACTGTGTAGTGTGTGTGTATGGTGAGTGGTGTGTGTGTCTGTGAGGTTTGTGCACTGTGGAGTGTGTGTGTATGGTGAGTGGTGTCTGTGTGAGTGTGCACTGTGGAGAGTGTGTGTGTGGTGAGTGGTGTGTGTCTGTGTGGTGTGCACTGTGAAGTGTGTGTGTGTGTCTGTGAGTGTGTGTCTGTGTGATGTGTGTGCACTGTGTGTGTGTTTGTGAGTGGTGTGTCTGTGTGTGTGTGAGGTGTGTGCAGTGTGTGTGTGTGTGTGTGTTGTGTGTGTGTGTGTTTGTGAGTGTGTGTGTGTGTCTGTGTGTGTGTGAGGTGTGTTCACTGTGTGTGTGTGTGTGTGAGTGGTGTGTGTCTGAGGTGTGTGCACTGGAGTGTGTGTGTTGAGTTTTGTGTCTGTGTGTGTGTGTGGTGTGTGCACTGTGTGTGTGTGTATGGTGAGTGGTGTGTGTGTGTGTGTGTGCACTGTGCAGTGTGTGTGTGTATGGTGAGTGGTGTGTTTCTGTGTGAGGTGTCTGCACTGTGGAATGTGTGTGTGGTGAGTGTTCTGTGTCTCTGTTAGATGTGTCCACTGTGTAGTGTGTGTGGTCAGTACTGTTTCTGTATGAGGTGTCTTCACTGTGGATTGTGTGTGTAGTGAGTGGTGTGTGTCTCTGTAGGGTGTGTACAGTGTGGAGTCTGTTTGTGTGTTTGTGTGAGTGTGTGTGTTTGTGAGGTGTGTGTGCACTGTGTGTGTGTGTGTGTGTCTGTGAGGTGTGTGCACAGTGGAGTGTGTGTGTTCTGATTGGTGTGTGTCTGTGTGAGGTGTGTGCACTGTGAAGTGTGTGTGGTGAGTGTGTGTCTGTGAGGTGTCTGCACTGTGCAGAGTGTGTGTGTGTGAGTGGTGTGTGTCTGTGTGAGGTGTGCACTGTGGAGTGTGTGTGGTGTGTGTGTGTGTGTCTGTGTAAAATGTGTGCACTGAGTGTGTGTGTTGAGTGTGTGTGGTGACTGGTGTGTGACAGTGTGAGGTGTCTGCATTGTGGATAAGGTGTCAGGTGATTGGTGTTGTCTGTGTGATGTGTGTGCATTGTGATGTGTGTGCATTGTGGAGTGTGTGTTTGGTGAGTGGTGTGTCTCTGTGAGGTGTGTGCATTGTGGAGTGTGTGTGTGTTTGTGTGAGTGTGTGTGTTCTGATTGGTGTGTGTCTGTGTGATGTGTGTCTGTGTGGAGTGCATGGTGTGTGTCTGTGTGAGTGTGTGCACTGTGGTGTGTGTGTGGTGTGTATGTGTGAGGTGTGTGCACTGTGGAGTGTGTGTGGTGAGTGGTGTCTGTGTGAGGTGTGTGCACTGTGGAGAGTGTGTGTGTTGAGTTTTGTGTCTGTGTGAGGTTTGTGCTATGTGGAGTGTGTGTGAGTGTGCACTGTGTGTGTGTGATGAGTGGTGTGTGTCTGTGTGAGGTGTGCACTGTGAAGTGTGTGCACTGTGAAGTGTGTGTGTGTGTGTGGTGTGTGTCTGTGTGGTGTCTGCACTGTGGATTGTGTGTGCAGTGGGTGGTGTGTGTCTGTTTGAGGTGTGTGCACTGTGTAGTGTGTGTGGTCAGTGGTGTGTGTCTATGTGAGGTGTGTGCACAGTGGAGTGTGTGTGTTTGTGTGTGTGTGTGGTGTGTGTTTGTGTGAGGTGTCTGCACTCTGGAGTGTGTGTGTGATGAGTGGTGTGTGTGTGTGTCTGAGGTGTGTGCACTGTGGAGTGTGTGTTTGTGGTGAGTGGTGTGTCTGTGTGAGATGTGTGCACTGTGGAGAGTGTGTGTGTGTGTGTGTGGTGTGTGTCTTTGTGAGGTGTGTGTGCACTGTGTAGTGTGTGTGGTGAGTGGTGTGCCTGTGTGAGGTGTCTGCACTGTGAAGTGTGTGTGCTGAGTGGTGTGTGTCTGAGGTGTGTGCACTGTAAAGTGTGTGTGGTGAGTGCTGTGTGTCTGTGTGAGGTGTGTGCACTGTGGAGTGTTATGTGTGCAGTGTGTGGTGTGTGTGTGTGTTTGTGTGAGGTGTGTGCACTGTGGAGTGTGTGTGCTGAGTGGTGTGTGTCTGTGTGAAATGTGTGCACTGTGAAGTGTGTGTGTGTTGAGTGTGTGTGGTGACTGGTGTGTGACAGTGTGAGGTGTCTGCATTGTGGATAAGGTGTCAGGTGATTGGTGTTGTCTGTGTGATGTGTGTGCATTGTGGTGTGTGTTTGTGTGAGGTGTGTGCAGTGTGTGGTGTGTGTCTGTGAGGTGTGTGCATTGTGGAGTGTGTGTGTGTTTGGTGAGTGGTGTATGTCTGAGGTATGTGCACTGTGGAGTGTGTGTGGTGTGTGTGTGAGGTGTGTTCACTGTGCAGTGTGTGTGTGTGCACTGTGAAGTGTGTGTGTGTGGTGAGTGTGTGTCTGTGTAAGGTGTGTGCACTGTGAGTGTGTGTGTGATGAGTGGTGTGTGTCTGTGTGAGGTGTGTGCACTGTGGAGAGTGTGTGTGTTGAGTTTTGTGTCTGTGAGGTGTGTGCACTGTGAGTGTGTGTGTGGTGAGTGGTGTCTGTGTGAGGTGTGTGCACTGTGAGTGTGTGTGTGAGTGTGTGTCTGTGTGAGGTGTGTGCACTGTGTGTGTGTGTGTGTGTGTGTCTGTGAGGTGTGTGCAGTGTGTGTGTGGTCAGTGGTATGTGTCTGTGTGAGATGTGGGCACTGTGGAGGGTGTGTGTGTGGTGAGTGTGTGTCTGTGTGTGTGTGGTGTGTGCACTGTGCAGTGTGTGTGTGTTGTGTGTCTGTGTGGTGTGTGTCTATGTGAGGTGTGTGCAGTGTGTGCTGTGTGCACTGTGGAGTGTGTGATGAGTGGTGTGTGTCTGTGTGAGGTGTGTGCACTGTGGAGTGTGTGTGTTTGGTGAGTGGTGTGCCTGTGTGAGGTGTCTGCACTGTGGAATGTGTGTGGTGAGTGGTGTGTGTCTGTGTGAGATGTGTGCACTGTGTAGAGTGTGTGGTGAGTGGTGTGTTTCTGTGTGAGGTGTCTTCACTGTGGAGTGTGTGTGTCATGAGTGGTGTGTGTCTGTGAGGTGTGTGCAGTGTGTGTTTGTGAGTGTGTGTCTGTGTGGAGTGCATGGTGTGTCTCTGTGTAAGGTGTGTGCACTGTGGAGAGTGTGTGTGTGATGAGTGTGTGTGGTGGTGTGTGTCTATGTGAGGTGTGTGCACTGTGAGTGTGTGTGTTGAGTTTTGTGTCTGTGTGAGGTTTGTGCTATGTGGAGTGTGTGCATGACATGTGTGTATTAAGTGGTGTGTGTCTGTGTGAGGTGTATGCACAGTGAAGTGTGTGTGAAGTGTGTGTTGTGTGTGTGTGTGTCTGTGTGAGTGTCTGCACTTTGGATTGTGTGTGCAGTGGGTGGTGTGTGTCTGTGTGAGGTGAATGCACTGTGTAGTGTGTGTGGTAAGTGGTATGTCTGTGTTTGGTGTCTGCACTGTGGATTGTGTGTTTGGTGAGTGGTGTGTTTCTGTGTGAGGTGTGTGCACTCTGTAGTGTGTGTGTATGGTGAGTGGTGTGTGTGTGTGAGGTGTGTGCACTGTGCAGTTTGTGTGTGTTTGTGTGGTGAGTGGTGTGTGTCTGAGGTGTGTGCACTGTGGAGTGTGTGTGGTCAGAGTAGTGTGTCTTCGTGAGGTGAGTTCACTGTGCAGTGTGTGTTTGTGGTGAGTGGTGTGCCTGTGTGAGGTGTCTGCACTGCAAAATATGTGTGTGGTGAGTGTTGTGTGTCTGTGTGAAATGTATTTACTGTGTAGTGTGTGTGGTCATTCGTGTGTGTCTGTATGAGATTTCTTCAATGTGGAGTGTGTGTGTGTGTGTGTGTGTTTGTGAGGTGTGTGCACTGTGTGTGTGTGTGGTGACTGGTGTGTGTCTGTGAGGTGTCTTCACTGTGGAGTGTGTGTGTGAGTGTGTGTCTGTTTGACATGTGTGCACTGTGGAGTGTGTGTGTATGGTGAGTGTATTGTGTCCATTTGAGGTGTGTGCACTGAGTGTGTGTGTTGAGTGTGTGTGTGGTGAGTGGTATGTCTGTCTTAGGTGTCTGCACTGTGGAGTATGTGTGTGGAGTGTGTGTGAGTGTGTGTGGTGTGTGTCTGTGTGAGGTGTGCACTGTGTAGTGTGTGTGTGTGAGTGGTGTGTGTCTGTGTGAGTGTGTGTCTGTGTGTGTGTGTGTGTGTGAGTGGTGTGTGTGTGTGTCTGTTTGAGGTGTGTGCACAGTGGAGTGTGTGTGAGTGTGTGGTGAGTGGTGTGTTTCTGTGTGTGGTGTGTGCACTGTAGTGTGTGTGTGTGTGAGTGGTGTGTTTCTGTGTAAGGTGTGTGCACTGTGGATTGTGTGTTTGGTGAGTGGTGTGTTTCTGTGTGTGGTGTGTGCACTGTGGAGTGTGTGGTGAGTGGTGTGTTTCTGTGTGTGGTGTGTGCACTGTGTGTGTGTGGTGAGTGTTGTGTGTCTGTGTGGTGTGTGCACTGTGTAGTGTGTGTGTGTGTGTGTGTGGTGTTGTGTGCCTGTGTGAGGTGTGTGCACTGTGTAGTGTGTGTGTGTGGTGACTGGTGTGTGTCTGTGTGAGGTGTATGCACAGTGGAGTGTGTGTGAGTGTGTGCACTGTAGTGTGTGTGGTAAGTGGTGTGTGTCTGTGCTAGGTGTCTGCACTCTGGAGTGTGTGTGTGTGTGAGTGGTGTGTTTCTGTGTAAGGTGTGTGCACTGTGGATTGTGTGTGCAGTGGGTGGTGTGTGTCTGTGTGAGGTGAGTGCACTGTGTAGTGTGTGTGGTGAGTGGTGTGTCTGTGTGAGGTGTCTTCACTGTGGAGTGTGTCTATAGTGACTGTTGTTGGTATGGTGCTCTACAGTGACTGTTGCTGGTAGTGTGCTCTATAGTGACTGTTGTTGGGTATGGTGCTGTATACTGACTGTTGTTGGTATGGTGCTCTACAGTGACTGTTGTTAAGAGGGTGTTCCATAATGACTGTTGTTTGGTAGGGTGCTCTATAGTGACTGTTGTTGGTATGGTGCTCTACAGTGACTGTTGCTGGTAGTGTGCTCTATAGTGACTGTTGCTGGTAGTGTGCTCTATAGTGACTGTTGTTGGTAGTGCTCTATAGTGACTGTTGCTGGGTAGGTGCTCTATAGTGACTGTTGCTGGTAGTGTGCTCTATAGTGACTGTTGTTTGGTAGGGTGCTCTATAGTGACTGTTGCTGGTAGTGTGCTCTATAGTGACTGTTGTTGGTAGTGCTCTATAGTGACTGTTGCTGGTAGTGTGCTCTATAGTGACTGTTGTTGGGTAGAGTGCTCTATAGTGACTGTTGCTGGTAGTGTGCTCTATAGTGACTGTTGCTGGGTAGAGTGCTCTATAGTGACTGTTGTTGGTATGGTGCTCTACAGTGACTGTTGCTGGTAGTGTGCTCTATAGTGACTGTTGTTGGGTATGGTGCTGTATACTGACTGTTGTTGGTATGGTGCTCTACAGTGACTGTTGCTGGTAGTGTGCTCTATAGTGACTGTTGTTGGGTAGGTGCTTTATAGTGACTGTTGCTGGTAGTGTGCTCTATAGTGACTGTTGTTGGGTAGGTGCTTTATAGTGACTGTTGCTGGTAGTGTGCTCTATAGTGACTGTTGCTGGTAGTGTGCTCTATAGTGACTGTTGTGTAGGGTGCTCTATAGTGACTGTTGCTGGTAGTGTGCTCTATAGTGACTGTTGTTGGTATGGTGCTCTACAGTGACTGTTGTTGGTATGGTGCTCTACAGTGACTGCTGTTGGTTAGGTGCTCTACAGTGACTGTTGCTGGTAGTGTGCTCTATAGTGACTGTTGTTAAGAGGGTGTTCCATAATGACTGTTGTTGGTAGTGCTCTATAGTGACTGTTGTTGGGTATGGTGCTGTATACTGACTGTTGTTGGGTATGGTGCTGTATACTGACTGTTGTTGTAGGTGCTCTATAGTGACTGTTGTTAAGAGGGGTGTTCCATAATGACTGTTGTTGGTAGTGCTCTATAGTGACTGTTGTTGGTATGGTGCTCTACAGTGACTGTTGCTGGTAGTGTGCTCTATAGTGACTGTTGTTGTAGGTGCTCTATAGTGACTGTTGCTGGTAGTGTGCTCTATAGTGACTGTTGCTGGTAGTGTGCTCTATAGTGACTGTTGCTGGTAGTGTGCTCTATAGTGACTGTTGTTGTAGGTGCTCTATAGTGACTGTTGCTGGTAGTGTGCTCTATAGTGACTGTTGCTGGTAGTGTGCTCTATAGTGACTGTTGTTTGGTGCAGTGCTCTATACTGACTGTTGTTGGGAATGTGCCCTATAGTGACTGTTGTTGGTAGTGCTCTATAGTGACTGTTGCTGGTAGTGTGCTCTATAGTGACTGTTGTTGTAGGTGCTCTATAGTGACTGTTGTTGGGTATGGTGCTGTATACTGACTGTTGTTGGGTAGGGCCTTTATAGTGACTGTTGTTGGGAATGTGCCCTATAGTGACTGCTGTTGGTATGGTGCTCTATAGTGAGTGTTGCTGGGTAGGTGCTCTATAGTGAGTGTTGCTGGGTAGGTGCTCTATAGTAACTGTTGTTGGTATGGTGCTCTACAGTGACTGTTGTTGATTAGGGTGCTTTATAGTGACTGTTGTTGTGTAGGTGCTCTATAGTGACTGTTGTTGGTGGGTGCTCTATAGTGACTGTTGTTGTAGGTGCTCTATAGTGACTGTTGTTGGGTGGTGCTCTATAGTGACTGTTGTTGGGTGGATAGCTGTATAGTGACTGTTGCTGGGTAGGGTGCTCTATAGTGAGTGTTGCTGGGTAGGTGCTCTAGTGACTGTTGTGGTAGGTGCTCTAGTGACTGTTGTTGGGTGGAGTGCTGTATAGTGACTGTTGTTTGGTGCAGTGCTCTATACTGACTGTTGTTGGTAGGTGCTCTAGTGACTGTTGTTGGGTGCTCTATAGTGACTGTTGTTGGGTAGGTGCTGTATACTGACTGTTGTTGGGTAGGGTGCTCTATAGTGACTGTTGTTGGGTATGTGCCCTATAGTGACTGTTGTTGGCTGGGTGCTCTATAGTGACTGTTGTTGTGTAGGTGCTCTTTACTGAGTGTTGTTTGGTTGTGTGCTCTATAGTGACTGTTCCTGGGTAAGGTGATCTAATAGTGACTGTTGTTGGGTAGAGTGCTCTATAGTGACTTTTGCTGAGTAGAGGGCTCTACAGTGACTGTTTTTGGGTAGGTCCTCTATATTGACTGTTGTTGGGTAGGGTGCTCTATAGTGACTGTTGTTGGGTAGGTGCTTTATAGTGACTGTTGTTGGGTATGTGCTCTATAGTGACTGTTGTTGGGTAGGGTGCTCTAGTGACTGTTGTTGGGTAGTGCTCTATAGTGACTGTTGTTTGGTGCAGTGCTCTATACTGACTGTTGTTGTGTAGGGTGCTCTATAGTGACTGTGGCTGGGTACAGTGCTCTATAGTGTCTAATATTGGGTAGTGTGCTCTATACTGACTGTTGTTGTGTAGGGTGCTCTATAGTGACTGTTGTTGGGTAGGGTACTCTATAGTGACTATTTGGTGCAGTGCTCTATACTGACTGTTGTTGTGTAGGGTTCTCTATAGTGACTGTGGCTGGGTACAGTACTCTATAGTGTCTAATATTGGGTAGAGTGCTCTATAGTGACTGTTGCTGTGTAGGGTGCTTTATATTGACTGTTGTTGTGTAGAGTGCTCTATAGTGACTGTTGTTGTGTAGGTGCTCTATAGTGACTGTTGCTGGGTAGGGTGCTCTATAGTGACTGTTGTTGGGTAGTGCTCTATAGTTACTGTTGTTTAGAGTGCTCTATAGTGACTGTTGCTGTGTAGGGTGCTCTATAGTCACTATTGCTGGGTAGGTAGTGAATGTTGTTGTGTAGGGTACTCTATAGTTACTGTTGTTGAGTGGAGTGCTCTATATTAAGTGCTATATGGTAGGGTGCTCTATAATGACTGTTGCTGGGTATTGTGCTCTATAGTGACTGTTGTTAAGTAGAGTGCTGTATAGTGATGCTAGTTAACTAGGGTGCTATATAGAAACTGTTCCTGGGTAGGGTGCTGTATAAAAAATGTTGTTGCACAGAGTGCTCTATAGTGACTGTTTTTGGGTAGGGTGCTCTATAGTGCTGCTGTTTGGTAGGTGCTCTATAGGGACTGTTGATGGTTAGTGTGCTCTATAGTGACTGTTGTTCGTGCTCTATAGTGACTGTTGTTCATTGCAATTGTCTATAGTTACTCTTGTTGGCTAGGTGCTTTATAGTGACTGTTGTTGGTTGGTGTGCTCTATAGTGACTGTTTCTGGGTAGAGTGCTCTAAATTTGATTATTGTTGGGTGGAGTTCCTATAGTTACTGTTGTTTAGAGTGCTCTATAGTGACTGTTTTTGGGTACAGTGCTCTATAGTGACTGATGAAAAGTAAGGGCTCTATAGTGACTGTTTTTGAGTAGGTGCCCTATAGTGACTGTTGTTTAGTAGGGTGCTCTATAGTGACTGTTGATGATAGGTAATCTATAGTGAATGATGTTGTGTAGTGTTCTCTATAGTGACTGTTGTTGGGTCTGGTGCTCCATATTGACTGTTGCTAGGTGGGATGCTGTATATTAACTGTTGCTGGGTTGAGTGCTCTATAAAGACTGTTGTTGGGTAGGTACTTTACAGTGACTGTTGCTGGGTGGAGGGCTCTACAGTGACTCTTGTTGTGTAGGTGCTCTACCATAACTGTTGTTGGGTAGGGGCTCTAGTGACTGTTGGGTAGGTGCTCTATAATGACTGTTGTTGGGTAGGGTGCTCTATATTGACTGTTGTTGGGTGCTCTATAGTTACTGTTGTTTAGAGTGCTACATAGTGACTGTTTCTAAGTAGAGGGCTCTATAGTGACTGTTGTTGGGTAGGTACTTTATAGTGACGTTTTTTGTGTAGAGTGCTCTACAGTGACTGTTGTTGGGTGGGGTCCTCTATAGTGACTGTTGTTGGGTAGGTGATCTATAGTGTCTGTTGTTTGGTAGGTGCCCTATACTGACTGCTCTTAGGTAGAATGCTCTACAGTGACTGTTGTTGGCAGAACGCTCTATAGTGACTGTTGTTAGGTTGGTTGCTCTACAGTGACTGTTGTTGGCTAGGGTGCACTTTAGTGACTGTTGTTGGATAGGGTGATCTATAGTGTCTCTTGTGGCATAGGGTGCTTTATAGTGACTGTTGTTGCATAGGGTACTCTATAGTGACTATTGTTGGGTAAGGTGCTCTATAGTTACTGTTGTTTAGAGTGCTCTATAGTGACTGTTGTTGAGTAGGTGCTCTATAGTGACTGTTGTTGGGTGGAGTGCTCTATATTGACTGTTGTTTGGTGCTCTATGGTTACTGTTGTTGGGTAGAGTGCTCTGTAGTGACTTTTTTGGGTAGGGTGTTCTATAGTGACTGTTCCTGGATAGGGTGCTGTATAGATAATGTTGTTGCACATGTTGCTCTATAGTGACTATTTTTGGGTAGGGTGCTCTATAGTGACTGCGGTTGGGTAGGTGCTCTATAGTGACTGTTGTGTAGGTGTTCTATAGTGACTGTTGCTGGGTAGAGTGCTCTATAGTGACTGTTGTTGGGTAGATGCTCTATAGTTACTGTTGTTCGGTAGAATGCTCGATACTGACAATTGTTGGGTGGAGTGATGTATAGTGACTGTTGTTGGGTAGGGTGCTCTATAGTGACTGTTGCTGGGTAAGGTGCTCTATAGTGACTGTTGTTGGTAGGTGCTCTATAATGACTGTTGTTGGGTAGAGTGCTCTATAGTGACTGTTGCTGGGTAGGGTGCTCTATACTGACTGTTGTTGGGTGGGGTTCTCTACAGTGACTGTTGCTAGGTAAAGTGCTCTATAGTGACTGTTGCTGGGTAGGGTCCTCCATGGTGACTGTTGTTGGTTAGAGTGCTCTATAGTGACTGTTGCTGGGTAGGGTGCTCTATAGTGACTGTTTTTGGGTAGGTGCTGTATAGTGACTGTTGTTGGGAAGGTGCTCTAAACTGATGGTTTTTGGGTAGGTGCTCTACAGTGATTGTTGCTGGATACGGTGCTCTATAGACTGTTGTCGGGTAGAGTGCTCTACAGTGACTGTTGCTGTGTAGGGTGCTCTTTAGTGACTACTGTTGGGTAGGTGCTTTATAGTGACTGTTGTTGGGTGGGGTGCTCTATAGTGACTGTTGTTGGGTAGGTGCTCTAAAATGACTGTTGTTGGGTAGGGTGCTCTATAGTGACTGTTGCTCGGTAGGGTGCTCTATAGTAACTATTGTTGGGTAGAGTACTCTATAAGTGACTGTTGTTGGGTGGAGGGCTCTATAGTGACTGTTGTTGTGTACAGTGCTCTATAGTGACGGTTGTTGGGTAGAGTTCTCTACAGTGACTGTTGTGGGGTGGTGGTAGTTGCTCTATACTGACTGTTGTTGGGTAGGTTATCTATAGTGACTGTTATTGGGTAGGGTGCTCTATACTGACTGTTGTTGGGTATGTGCTTTATAGTGACTGTTGTTGGTTAGGGTGCTCTATAGTGACTCTTGTTGGGCAGAGTGCTCTATAGTGACTGTTGTTGGGTGGAGTGCTCTATAGTGACTGTTGTTGGGTGGGGTGCTCTATACTGACTGTTGCTGGGTAGGTGCTTTATAGTGACTGTTGTTGGGTAGGTGCTCTATAGTGACTGTTGTTTAGTAGGGTGCTCTATAGCAACTGTTGTTGAGTAGGGTGCTCTATAGTGACTGTTGCTGGGTAGGGTGCTCTATAGTGACTGTTGGGTAGGGTGCTCTATACTGACTGTTGTTGGGTAGGTGCTTTATAGTGACTGTTGTTGGGTAGAGTGCTCTATAGTGACTGTTGTTGGGTAGAGTGCTCTATAGTGACTGTTGTTGGGTAGGGTGTTCTATAGTGACTGTTGTTGGGTAGGTGATCTATAGTGACTGTTGTTGGGTAGAGTGCTCTATAGTGACTGTTGTTGGGTGGAGTGCTCTATAGTGACTGTTGTTGGGTAGGTGCTCTATAGTGACTGTTGTTGGGTAGGGTGCTCTATACTGACTGTTGTTGGGTGCTCTATAGTGACTTTTGTTGGGTAGGGTGCTCTATAGTGACTCTTGTTGGATAGGTGCTCTATAGTGACTGTTGTTGGGTAAAATGCTCTATAGTGACTGTTGTTGGGTGGAGTGCTTTATAGTGACTGTTGTTCTATAGAGCACCCTACCCAGCAACAGTCACTATAGAGCACCCTACCCAGCAACAGTCACTATAGAGCACCCTACCCAGCAACAGTCACTATAGAGCACCCTACCCAGCAACAGTCACTATAGAGCACTCTACCCAACAACAGTCACTATAGAGCACTCTACCCAACAACAGTCACTATAGAGCACCCTACCCAGCAACAGTCACTATAGAGCACTCTACCCAACAACAGTCACTATAGAGCACTCTACCCAACAACAGTCACTATAGAGCACTCTACCCAACAACAGTCACTATAGAGCACTCTACCCAACAACAGTCACTATAGAGCACTCTACCCAACAACAGTCACTATAGAGCACTCTACCCAACAACAGTCACTATAGAGCACCCTACCCAGCAACAGTCACTATAGAGCACTCTACCCAACAACAGTCACTATAGAGCACCCTACCCAGCAACAGTCACTATAGAGCACTCTACCCAACAACAGTCACTATAGAGCACCCTACCCAACAACAGTCACTATAGAGCACTCTACCCAACAACAGTCACTATAGAGCACTCTACCCAACAACAGTCACTATAGAGCACCTACCCAGAAACAGTCACTATAGAGCACCTACCCAACAACAGTCACTATAGAGCACTCTACCCAACAACAGTCACTATAGAGCACCTACCCAACAACAGTCACTATAGAGCACCTACCCAACAACAGTCACTATAGAGCACCTACCCAGCAACAGTCACTATAGAGCACCTACCCAGCAACAGTCACTATAGAGCACCTACCCAGCAACAGTCACTATAGAGCACCTACCCAGCAACAGTCAGTATAGAGCACCTACCCAACAACAGTCACTATAGAGCACCTACCCAACAACAGTCACTATAGAGCACCTACCCAACAACAGTCACTATAGAGCACCTACCCAGCAACAGTCACTATAGAGCACTCTACCCAACAACAGTCACTATAGAGCACTCTACCCAACAACAGTCACTATAGAGCACCTACCCAACAACAGTCAGTATAGAGCACCTACCCAACAACAGTCACTATTTAGAGCACTCTACCCAACAACAGTCACTATAGAGCACCTACCCAGCAACAGTCACTATAGAGCACTCTACCCAACAACAGTCACTATAGAGCACCTACCCAACAACAGTCACTATAGAGCACTCTACCCAACAACAGTCACTATAGAGCACCTACCCAACAACAGTCACTATAGAGCACCTACCCAGCAACAGTCACTATAGAGCACTCTACCCAGCAACAGTCACTATAGAGCACCTACCCAACAACAGTCACTATAGAGCACCTACCCAGCAACAGTCACTATAGAGCACCTACCCAGCAACAGTCACTATAGAGCACTCTACCCAACAACAGTCAGTATAGAGCACCTACCCAACAACAGTCACTATAGAGCACCTACCCAACAACAGTCACTATAGAGCACATACCAAACAACAGTCACTATAGAGCACCCTACCCAACAAAAGTCACTATAGACCTACCCAGCAACAGTCAGTATAGAGCTCTTTACCCAACAATACTCACTATGGAGCACTCCACCCAAATACAGTCCATATAAAGCACCCCACCCAGCAAAAGTCACTATAGAGCACCCTACCCAGCAACACTCACTATAGAGCATGTACCCAACAAGACTCACTATAGAGCCCCTACCTAGCAACAGTCACTATAGAGCACTCTACCCAGCAACAGTCAATATAGAGAACCCCACCAAACAACAGTCACCTATAGAGCACTCTACCCAACCACAGTAACTACAGAGCACTCTACCAAACAACAGTCACTATAGAGCACTCTACAGAACAACAGCCATTATAGAGCACTCCATCCAACAACAGTCAATTATAGAGCACTCCAACCAACAAAAGTAACTACAGAGCACTCCACTCAACAACAGTCAACATAGAGCACCTTACCCAATGACAGTCACTATAAAACACATACCCAACAACAGCCAGTACAGAGCACCCTACCCAGCAACAGTCACTATAGAGCACATACCAAACATCAGTCACTAGGGAGCACTCTACCTAGCAATGTTCACTATAGAGCACTCCACCCACAACAGTCACCATAGAGCACCCTGCACAGCAGCATTCACTATATAGCACCTAACCAAAAACATTCACTACAGATCACCTACCCAACAACAGTCACTAAAGATCACTCTACCAACAACAGTTACTATAGAGCAGCATACCCAGCAACAGTCACTATGTGCAACCTTCCAAACAATAGTCACTATGCAGCACATACCCAACAACAGTCACTATAGAGCACTATACCCAACATCAGTCACTATGGAGCACTATACCCAACAGCAGTCACTATAGAGCACTCTACACAACAACAGTTAGTATAGAGAACTTGACCCAACAAAAATTACCTATAGGGCACTCTACTGAACAACAGTCATTATAGTGCACCCGACCCAACAACAGTAACTGTAGAGCACCTACCCAACAACAGTCACTATGAGCACCCTATGTGGTAGCAGTCACTGTAAAGCACCTACCAAACAATGGTTACTGTATAGTACTCTACACAACAACAGTCATTATAGAGCACTTCACCAGAAATCAGTCACTACAGAATACCCTACTCTGCAACAGTCACTATAGAACACTCTACTCAACAACAATCACTATAGAGCCCCCAACCCAGCAAAAGTCACTATAGAGAACTCTACTCAACAACAATCACTGTAGAATATTCTACCCAGCAACAGTCTCTATATAACACCCTACACAGCAACAGTTAATATAGAGCACCCACCCAGCTACAGTCACTATAAAGCACTCTACTTAACAACAATCACTATAGAGCATCCTACCCCAAAACAGTCACTATATAGCACGCTACCCAGCAACAGTAACTATTGAGCACCTACCCAACAACAGTCAGTATAGAGCACCTATGCAACAACAGTCACTATAAAGCACCCTACCCACCAACAGTCACTTCAGCACACCCTACTCAACAACAATCACTATAAAGCACCCAACCCAGCAACAGTCACTATAAAGCACTCTACTCAAAAACAATCACTATAGAACATCCTACCCAGCAACAGTCACTATATAACACCCTACCCAGCAACAGTCACTATAGAGCACCCAACCAAGCAACAGTCACTCTAGAGCACTCTACTCAACAACAATCACTATAGAGCATCCTACCCAGGAACAGTCACTATATAACACCCTTCCCAGAAACAGTCACTATACAGCACCCAACCCAACAACAGTCAGTATAGAGCACCTATTCAGCAAGTCACTATACAGCACCCTACCCATCAACAGTCACTATAGAGCATCATACCCAAAAACAGACACTATAGAGCACTCTACCCAACAACAGTCACTATAGCACCTACCCAACAGTCACTATAGAGCACCCAACAACAGTCACTATAGAGCACCTACCAACAACAGTCATTATAGAGCACTCTACCAACAACAGTCATTATAGAGCACTCTACACAACAACAGTCACTAGAGCACCTACCCAACAACAGTCATTATAGAGCACCTACCAACAACAGTCAGTATAGAGCACCTACTCAACAACAGTCACTATAGAGCACCCAACAACAGTCACTATAGAGCACCCAACAACAGTCACTATAGAGCACCCGACCCAGCAACATTCACTATAGAGCACTCTACCCAGCAACAGTCACTATAGATTATCCTACCAATCAAAAGTCAGTAGAAAGCACCTACCCAACAACAGTCACTATAGTACACTCAAGCCAACAACAGTTACTATAGAGCACCTACCAACAACAGTCACTATAGAGCACCTACCAACAACAGTAACTATAGAGCACCTACTCAACAACAGTCAATATAGAGCACTACCCAACAACAGTCACTATAGAGCACTCTACACAACAACAGTCACTATAGAGCACTCTACCCAACAACAGTCATTATAGAGCACTCCACCCAACAACAGTCACTATAGAGCACTCTACCAACAACAGTCACTATAGAGCACCTACCCAACAACAGTCACTATAGAGCACCTACCCAACAGCAGTCACTATAGAGCACTCTACCCAACAACAGTCACTATAGAGCACCTACCCAACAACAGTCATTATAGAGCACTCTACCCAGCAACAGTCACTATAGAGCACCTACCCAACAACAGTTACTATAGAGCACTCTACCCAGCAACAGTCACTATAGAGCACCTACCCAACAACAGTAACTATAGAGCACCCTACCAACAACAGTCACTATAGAGCACTCTACCCAACAACAGTCACTATAGAGCACCCTATCAGCAACAGTCACTATAGAGCACTTACCTAGAAACAGTAACTATAGAGCACCTACCCAACAGCAGTCACTATAGAGCACCTACCCAACAACAGTCAATATAGAGCACTCTACCCAACAACAGTCACTATAGAGCACTCTACCCAACAACAGTCAATATAGAGCACTCTACCCAACAACAGTCACTCTAGAGCACCCACCCAACAACAGTCACTATAGAGCACCTACCCAACAATAGTCACTAAAGAGCACCCTACCCAGCAACAGTCACTGTAGAGCACCCTACCCAGCAACAGTCACTATAGAGCACTCTACCCAGCAACAGTCACTATAAATCACCCTACCCAGCAACAGTCACTGTACAGCACCTACACAACAGTCACTTTAAAGCACCACACCAACAACAGTAACTATACAGCACCTACCCAAAAACAGTCTCTATAGAACACCCTACCCAGCAACAGTCACTATAGAGCACGTACTCAACAACAGTCACTATAGAGCACCTACCCAACAACAGTCACTATAGAGCACTGTACAGAAAAACAGTCAGTATAGAGAACTCCACCCAACAACAGTCACTATAGAGCACCCTACCCAGCAACAGTCACTATAGAGCATCCTACCAGCAAGAGTCACTATAGAGCACTCTATCCAGCAACAGTCATTATAGAGCACCATACCCAACAACAGCCACTATAGACCACTTTACCCAACAACAGCCACCTATAGAGCACTCCACCCAACAACAGTCAATGTAGACCACCCACCCAACAACAGTCACTATGGAGCATCAACACATCAACAATCCCTATAGAGCACCTAACCAGCAACAGTCACTATAGAGCACCTACCCAACAACAGTCACTATAGAGCACTCTACCCAGCAACAGTTACTATAGAGCACCCCACCCACAACAGTCACTATAAAGCACCCTACCCAGCAACAGTCACTATAGAGCACCTACCCAACAACAGTCACTATAGAGCACTCTACCCAACAACAGTCACTATAGAGCACCTACCCAACAACAGTCACTATAGAGCACCCTACCCAACAACAGTAACTATAGAGCACCTACCCAACAACAGTCACTATAAAGCACCCTACCCAACAACAGTCACTATAGAGCACTCTACACAACAACAGTCACTATAGAGCACTCTACCCAACAACAGTCACTATAGAGCACTCCACCCAACAGCAGTCACTACAGTGCACTTTACACAACAGTTACTATAGAGCACTGATCAAACAACAGTCACTAGGATCACCCTACCAAACAATAGTCACTATAGAGCATGTACCCAACAATAGTCACTGTAGAGGACCTACTCTACAAATGTCACTCTAAAGCACACTACCCAGGAACAGTCACTATAGAGCACCTATTCAAAAAGCAGTAACTACACAATACTCTACCCAGCAACAGTAACTATAGAGCACCCCACCCAACAACAGTCACTATAGAGCACCCTGCTCAGCAACAGTCAATATAGGTACCCCACCAACAACAGTAACTATAGAACAACCTACCAAACAACAGTTACTATACAGCACAATACTCAACAACAGTCACTATATAGCAAGCCACCAACAACAGTCACTATAGAGCACCTACTCAACAGCATTCACTATAAAGAACCATAACCAACAACAGTCACTTAGAGTACCATACCCAAAAACAGTCAGTATAGAGCCCTCTACCCAAAATCAGTCAATATAGAGCACTCTACCCAACAACAGTTACTGTAGAGCACCACACCCAACAACAGTCACTATAGAGCACCTACCCAACAATAGTCACTAAAGAGCACCCTACCCAGCAACAGTCACTGTAGAGCACCCTACCCAGCAACAGTCACTATAGAGCACTCTACCCAACAATCATCTCTATAAAGCACCCTACCCAGCAACAGTCACTGTAGAGCACCTACACAACAATAGTCACTTTAAAGCACCACTCCAAAAACAGTAATTATATAGCAACTACCCAAAATAATTCACTCTAGAGCACCCTACCATGCAGCAATCACTATAGAGCACATACCCAACAACAGTGACTATAGAGCATCCTACCCAACAAAAGTCACAATAGAGCACTGTACCCAGAAACAGTCAGTATAGAGAACCCCACACAACAACTGTCAATATAGAGCACTCTACTCAGCAACAGTCACTATAGAGCACCCTACCCCACAACAGTATCTATAGAGCACCCTACCAACAAGAGTCACTATAGGACACCCTACCCTAAAACAGTCATTATAGAGCATGCTTTCCAACAACAGTCACTATAGAGCACCACACTGAAAAACAGTCACTATAGTGTAACTACCAAACAATTGTCACTCTAGAACACTCCACCCAGCAACAGTCAATATAGAGCAATCCACCCAACAACAGTCACTATAGAACACACTATCCAGCAACAGTCACTATAAAGCACCTACACAAGAATAGACACTATAGAGCACCCACAATACAACAGACCCTATAGAGCACCCTACCAAACAACAGTCACTATATAGCATCTACCCAAGAACAGTCAGTATAAAGCACCCTATCAAAAAACAGTCACTATAAAGAAACTACCCAACAGCAGTCAGTATAGGGCATCCTAACCAGAAACAGTCACTATAGAGCACTCTACACAATAGTCACTGTGAAACACTCCAACCAACAATAGTCACCTATGAAACACTGTACCCCAAAACAGTCACTATCGAGCACCCCACCCAAAATCAGTCACTACAGAGCACCCTTCCCAACAACAGTCAGTATAGAGGACCCTACCCAACAACAGTCACTACATTGAACCTACACAGCAACAGTCACAATAGAGTACAGTACGAAGCAACAGTCACTATAGAGCACTCTACACAACGTCAGTTTCTATAGATCACCCTATCCAGCAACAATCACAATAGAGCACCCTACACAACAACAGTCAGTATGGAGAATTTCAACCAAAAACAGTCACTATAAACTACACTACCCAACAACAGTCACTATAGAGCACCTATTCAACAACCGTCACTATACAGCACCCACCCAACAACAGTCACTATAAAGCACCCTACCCAACAATAGTCAGTATAGAGCACCAACCAAAAAACAGTCACTATAGAGAACAATATTCAGCAACAGTCACTATAGAGCACCTACCCAACAACAGTTACTGCAGAGGATTCTAACCAAAAACAGTCACTATAGAGCACCTACCCAACAATAGTCACTAAAGAGCACCCTACCCAGTATCCGTTAGTGTAGAGCACCCTACCCAGCAAGAGTCACTACAGAGCACTCTATCCAACAACAGTCACTATAGAGCACTCTATTCAGCCACAGTGGCTATAGAACACCTCCCCAACAGCAGTCACTATAGAGCACTCTACCCTGCAACAGTCACTATAGAGCACCCCACCCAATATCAGTCACTATAGAGCACCCTACACAGCAACAGTCACTATAAAGCACCTACCCAACAACAGTAATTATAGAGCACCTACCAACAACAGTCACTATAGAGCACCCAACAACAGTCACTATAGAGCACCTACAAAACAGTCACTATAGAGCACCTACCCAGCAACAGTCACTATAGAGCACACTACCCAGCAACAGTCACTATAGAGCACTCTACCAAACAACAGTCACTATAGAGCACCCTACTCAACAACAGTCAGTATAGAGCACCTACCCAACAACAGTCACTATAGAGCACTCCACCCAACAACAGTAACTATAGAGCACCTACCCAAAAACAGTTACTATAGAGCACTCTACCCAACAACAGTCACTATAGAGCACCATACCCAACAACAGTCACTATAGAGCACCTACAACAACAGTCACTATAAAGCACCTACTCAACAACAGTTACTATAGAGCACCCTACCCAACAACAGTAACTATAGAGCACCTACAAAACAACAGTCACTATAGGGCACCTACAGAACAACAGTCACTATGGAGCACATACCCATCAACAGACACTATAGAGCCCTCTACTATACAACAGTCACTAGAGCACTCTACCCAACAACAGTCACTATAGAGCACCTACACAACAACAGTCACTAGAGCACCTACCAACAACATCACTATAGAGCACCTACCCAAAAACAGTCACTATAGAGCACTCTACCCAACAACAGTCACTATAGAGCACTCTACCCAACAACAGTCACTATAGAGCACCTACCCAACAACAGTCATTATAGAGCACCCAACAACAGTCACTATAGAGCACCTACCCAGCGACAGTCACTATAGAGCACTCTACCCAACAACAGTCACTATAGAGCACCTACCCAGCAACAGTCAGTATAGAGCACCTACCCAACAACAGTCACTATAGAGCACTCTACCCAACAACAGTCACTATAGAGCACTCTACCCAACAACAGTCACTATAGAGCACCTACCCAACAACAGTCACTATAGAGCACCCACCCAACAACAGTCACTATAGAGCACCTACCAACAACAGTCATTATAGAGCACCCACCAACAACAGTCACTATAGAGCACCTACCCAACAGTCACTATAGAGCACCTACCCAACAACAGTCAGTATAGAGCACCTACCCAACAACAGTCACTATAGAGCACCTACACAACAACAGTCACTGTAGAGCACTCTACCCACCAACAGTCACTATAGAGCACTCTACCCAACAACAGTCACTATAGAGCAACTTACCCAAAAATAGTCACTATAGAGTACCGTATCCAACAAGAGTCACTATGTGCACTCTACCCAACAGTCACTATAGAGCACCTACAAAACAACTGTCACAATAGAGTACTCTACCCAGTAACAGTCACTATAGAGCACCCAACAACAGTCACTAGAGCACTCTACCAACAACAGTCACTATAGAGCACCTACCCAGCAACAGTCACTATAGCACCTACCCAACAGTCACTATAGAACACCTACCCAACAGCAGTCAGTATAGAGCACCTACCAACAACAGTCACTATAGAGCACCTACAACAACAGTCACTATAGAGCACCTACCGAGCAACAGTCACTATAGAGCACCTACCCAACAACAGTCACTATAGAGCACTCTACCCAACAACAGTCAGTATAGAGCACCTACCCAACAACAGTCACTATAGAGCACCTACCCAGCAACAGTCACTATAGAGCACCTACCCACAACAGTCACTATAGAGCACTCTACCAACAACAGTCACTATAGCACCTACCCAAAACAGTCACTATACAGCACTCTACCCAACAACAGTAACTATAGAGCACCCTACCCAGGAACAATCACTGTAGAGCACTCTACCCAGGAACAGTCACTATAGCACCTACCCAACAGTCACTATAGAGCACCTACCAGCAACAGTCACTATAGAGCACCTACCAGCAACAGTCACTATAGAGCACCTACCAACAACAGTCACTATACAGCACCTACCCAACAACAGTCACTATAGAGCACTCTACCCAGCAACAGTCACTATAGAGCACCCACCAACAACAGTCATTATAGAGCACCTACCCAGCAACAGTCACTATAGAGCACTCTACCCAACAACAGTCATTATAGAGCACCTACCCAACAACAGTCACTATAGAGCACCTACACAACAACAGTCACTATAGAGCACTCTACCAACAACAGTCACTATAGAGCACTCTACCCAACAACAGTCATTATAGAGCACCTACACAACAACAGTCACTATAGAGCACTCTACCCAACAACAGTCATAGAGCACTCTACCCAACAACAGTCAGTATAGAGCACCTACACAACAACAGTCACTATAGCACCTACCCAACAACAGTCAGTATAGAGCACCTACCCAACAACAGTCACTATAGAGCACCTACCCAGCAACAGTCACTATAGAGCACCTACCCAGCAACAGTCACTAGAGCACTCTACCCAACAACAGTCACTATAGAGCACTCTACCCAGCAACAGTCACTATAGAGCACCTACCCAACAACAGTCAGTATAGAGCACCTACCAACAACAGTCACTATAGAGCACCTACCCAACAACAGTCACTATAGAGCACCACCCAACAACAGTCACTGTAGAGCACTCTACCAACAACAGTCACTATAGAGCACTCTACCCAACAACAGTCAGTATAGAGCACCTACCCAACAACAGTCACTATAGAGCACTCTACCCAACAACAGTCACTATAAAGCACCTACCCAACAACAGTCACTATAGAGCACCTACCCAACAACAGTCACTATAGAGCACCTACCCAACAACAGTCACCACACACACACACTCACCACACACACACACACACACAGTGCACACACCACACACACACACACACTGCACAGTGCACACACCTCACACAGACACACACTCACACACACACACACTGCACAGTGCACACACCTCACACAAACACACACCACTCACCACACACACACTCCACAGTGCACACACCTCACACAGACACACACCACTCACCACACACTCCACAGTGCACACACCTCACACACACACCACTCACACACACACACACTCACAGTGCACACACCTCACACAGACACACACACACACTCACACACACACACTACACAGTGCACACACACACACCTCACACAAACACACACACACACTCACACAGACACACACACTCACAGTGCACACACACACACACAGACACACACACCACACACACACACTGCACAGTGCACACACCTCACACACACACACACACTCACAGTGCACACACACACACAGACACACAAGATTCACCACACACACACCACAGTGCACAAACCTCACACACACACACCACTCAACTCACACACACACTGCACAGTGCACACACCTCACAGACACACCACTCACCACACACTCCACAGTGCACACCTCACACAAACACACCACTCACCACACACACACACTCCACAGTGCACACACACACACCTCACACAAACACACACCACTCACCACACACACACTCACCACACACACACACACCTCACACAGACACACACCACTCAACACACACACTCCACAGTGCACACATTTTACACAGACACACACCACTCACACACACACACAGTGCACACACTCACACACACACTCACAGTGCACACACCTCACACAGACACACACCACTCACCACACACACTACACAGTGCACACACCTCACACAGACACACACCACTCACCACACACACTCCACAGTGCAGACACCTCACACAGACACACACCACTCACCACACACACACCACACACACACACCACAGTGCACACACCACACACACTACACAGTGCACACCTCACACACACACACAGTGCACACACCTCACACAGACACACCACTCACAAACACACACACACACTCCACAGTGCACACATTTTACACAGACACACACCACACACACTCACACACACACACACCACTCACACACACACTCACACAGACACACCACTCACCACACACACACACTCACAGTGCACACACCTCACACAAACACACCACTCACCACACACACTCCACAGTGCAGACACCTCACACAGACACACCACTCACCACACACACTACACAGTGCACACATTTTACACAGACACACACACACACTCACCACACACACATTCCACAGTGCAGACACCTCACACAGACACACACACTCACAGACACACACACACACTGCACAGTGCACACACCTCACACACAGACACACACCACTCACCACACACACTCCACAGTGCACACACCACACAGACACACACCACTCACCACACACACAAACACACACTGCACAGTGCACACACACACACAGACACACACCACTCACCACACACACTCCACAGTGCACACACCTCACACAGACACACACCACTCACCACACACACACTCCACAGTGCAGACACCTCACACAGAAACACACCACTCACCACACACACTACACAGTGCACACACCTCACACAGACACACACACACATTACACAGTGCAGACACCTCACAGAGACACACCACTCACCACAAACACACACTCCACAGTGCACACACCTCACACACACACAGTGCACACATTTTACACAGACACACACACACAGTGCACACATTTTACACAGACACACACACACACACTCCACAGTGCACACACCACACACACACACACACACAACACACACACACACCTCACACACACACACAGTGCACACCTCACACAGACACACACCACTCAACACACACACACACACAGTGCACACCTCACACAAACACACACCACTCACCACACACACTCCACAGTGCACACACCTCACAAAGACACACACCACTCACACACACACACACACATTCCACAGTGCACACACTCACACACACTCACACAGACACACACTCACAGTGCACACACCACACACACTCACACACACACACAAACACACTCCACAGTGCACACACACACAGTGCACACACACACACACCACAGTGCACACACTCACAGTGCACACACCTCACACAGACACACACACACACTCACACACACACACCACAGTGCACACCTCACACAAACACACACCACTCAACACACACACACACTGCACAGTGCACACACCTCACACACACACACAGTGCACACACTCACACACACACACACTGCACAGTGCACACACCTCACACAGACACACACACACTCACAGTGCACACACACACACACATTCCACAGTGCACACACCTCACACAAACACACCACACACACACACAGACACACACACCACAGTGCACACACACCTCACACACACACTCACCACACACACACTCCACAGTGCACACACCTCACACACACACACACAGTGCACACACACACACTGCACAGTGCACACACCTCACACAAACACACCACTCACAAACACACACACTCCAGTGCACACACCTCACACAGACACACACCACTCACACACACACACAAACTGCACAGTGCACACACACACACCACTCACCATACACACACACTCCACAGTGCACACCTCACAGACACACACACCACACACACACTGCACAGTGCACACACATCACACAGACACACACCACTCACCACACACACTCACAGTGCACACACCTCACAGACACACAACACTCACCACACACACTGCACAGTGCACACACCTCACACACACACACTCACAGTGCACACACACACACTCACAGTGCACACACACCTCACACACACACACAAACACACACTCACACACACTCACAGTGCACACACCACACACACACACATACACACACACACTCCACAGTGCACACCTCACACACACACTCACACACACACACCACACACACATTCCACAGTGCAGACACCTCACACAGACACACCACTCACCACACACACTGCACACACACACACTCCACAGTGCACACACTCACACACACACAGACACACACACACACACTACAGTGCACACACACACACTACAGTGCACACACCTCACACAGACACACACCACTCACCACACACACACAAACTGCACAGTGCACACATTTTACACAAACACACACCACTCACCATACACACACACTACACAGTGCACACACCTCACACAGACACACAAGATTCACCACACACACTCCACAGTGCACAAACCTCACACAGACACACACACACACACTGCACACACACACAAACACACACACTCACACAGACACACCACACACACTCCACAGTGCACACTCACACAGACACACACACACTACAGTGCACACACACACACACACCACACAGACACACACACACAGTCACCACACACACACACCTCACACACACACACACAGACACACACACACACAACACACACACTCCACAGTGCACACTCACACACACACAGACACACTCACCACACACACACACTCCACAGTGCACACATTTTACACAGACACACACACACAGTGCACACCTCACACACACACTCACACACACACTCCACAGTGCACACACACACAGACACACACCACTCACACACACACACTCCAGTGCACACACCTCACAGAAACACACACACACACACACACCACTCACCACACACACACACACCACAATGCACACACACACAGTGCACACATTTTACACAGACACACACCACACACACTGCACACACCTCACACACACACTCCACAGTGCACACACCTCACACACACACAGTGCACACACACACAGACACACACACCACTCACAAACACACACAGTGCACACACATCACACAGACACACACCACACACACACTCCACAGTGCACACCTCACACAAACACACACACACAACACACACACTCCACAGTGCACACACTCACAGAAACACACACACACAACACACACACACTCCACAGTGCACACACACACACATACACACACACTCACCACACACACACTCCACAGTGCACACACCTCACACAGACACACACCACAATGCACACACACACAGTGCACACACTCACAGACACACCACTCACAAACACACACAAACTGCACAGTGCACACACACACAAACACACACCACTCACCACACACACTACACAGTGCACACCTCACACACACACCACTCACATACACACACACACCACAGTGCACACACCTCACACAAACACACACACACACACTACACAGTGCACACATTTTACACAGACACACCACTCACAAACACACACTCACAGTGCACACACCTCACACAGACACACACACTCAACACACACACACACACTCCACAGTGCACACATTTTACACAGACACACACACACACAGTGCACACACACACACAGTGCACACCTCACACAGGCACACACCACTCACCACACACACACACTCCACAGTGCACACACACACACACACAGACACACTCACCACACACACACACTGCACAGTGCACACATCACACAGACACACACCAGTCACCACACACACACTCCACAGTGCACACACCTCACACACACACCACTCACACACACACACATTCCACAGTGCAGACACCTCACACAGACACACACACTCACACAGACACACACACTCCACAGTGCACACCTCACACAGACACACACACACACTGCACACACACACACTCCACAGTGCACACACCTCACAGACACACACCACTCACCACAAACACACACAAACTGCACAGTGCACACACCTCACACACACACACACCACACACACACACACTCCAGTGCACACACACACAGACACACACCACTCACCACACACACACACTGCACAGTGCACACACACCTCACACAAACACACACCACTCATGACACACACACTACACAGTGCACACACACCTCACACAGACACACACTCACACAAACACACACTGCACAGTGCACACACACACACAGACACACACACCACACACACACAGTGCACTCACCTCACACAGACACACACCACCACACACACATTCCACAGTGCAGACACTCACACAGACACACACCACTCACCACACACACACACTCTCCACAGTGCACACACCACACACACTCACCATACACACACACCACACACACACATTCCACAGTGCAGACACCTCACACAGACACACACCACTCAACACACACACTCAGTGCACACATTTTACACAGACACACACACACTCAGTGCACACACTCACAGTGCACACACCTCACACACACACAAACACACACTCACCACACACACACACTCACAGTGCACACACCTCACAGAGACACACACACACTCACACACACACACTCCACAGTGCACACACACACATACACACACACACACTCACACACACACTCACAGTGCACACATTTTACACAGACACACACACACAACACACACACACACCTCACACACACACCACAGTGCACACATTTTACACAGACACACACACACACTACACAGTGCACACATTTTACACAGACACACACACAGTGCACACACCACACAGACACACACCAGTCACCACACACACTCAACACACACACTCAGTGCACACATTTTACACAGACACACCACTCACACACACACTCACAGTGCACACACCACACACACACACACTGCACACACACACACTACACAGTGCACACACTCACAGTGCACACCTCACACAGACACACACACACACACACACTGCACAGTGCACACACTCACAGTGCACACATTTCACACAGACACACACCACCACACACACACTCCACAGTGCACACCTCACACACACACACAGTGCAGACACACACACACACTACACAGTGCACACACACACACAGACACACACACACACACCACAATGCACACACACACAGTGCACACACTCACACAGACACACACCACTCACCATACACACACTACACAGTGCACACACCTCACACACACACACCACTGACCACACACACACATTCCACAGTGCAGACACTCACACAGACACAACACTCACCACACACACAGTGAACACACCTCACACACACACTCACACAAACACACACACACATTCCACAGTGCAGACACTCACACAGACACACTCACACACACACACTGCACAGTGCACACACCTCACAAAGACACACACCACCACACACACTCACAGTGCACACACCTCACACAAACACACACACACTGCACAGTGCACACTCACACAGACACACAACACTCACCACACACACACTCACAGACACACACACACACCTCACACAGACACACACTCACAAACACACACTCCACAGTGCACAAACCTCACAGACACACACACACATCACACACACACTTCACAGTGCACACACACACACCTCACACACACACTCACAGTGCACACACTCACACACACTCCACAGTGCACACCTCACACAGACACACCACAATGCACACACACACACTCCACAGTGCACACACCTCACAAACACACCACTCACAAACACACACTGCACAGTGCACACACTCACAGTGCACACACACACACAAACACACACTCACACACACACACACTACACAGTGCACACACCACACAGTGCACACACTCACACACACACACACTCCACAGTGCACACACCTCACAAACACACACACACACACACCTCACACAAACACACACACAGTGCACACATCACACAGACACACACCACACAGACACACACACACAAACACACTCCACAGTGCACACCTCACAGACACACACACTCACCACACACACACTCACACACACACACTCCACAGTGCAGACACACACACACAAACACACACACAGACACACCACACAGTGCACACACCTCACAGACACACAACACTCACCACACACACATTCCACAGTGCAGACACCTCACAGACACACACACCACTCACACACACACATACACACACACACCACAGTGCACACATTTTACACAGACACACACCACCACACACACACACTCCACAGTGCACACCTCACACACACACCACTGACCACACACACACACAGTGCACACACACACAGACACACACACACTCACAGACACACCACTCACCAAACACACACACAGTGCACACATCACACAGACACACACCACACACACACACCACACACACTCACAGACACACACTCACAGACACACCACACACACACACAGACACACACACTACAGTGCACACACACACACTACAGTGCACACACTCACAGTGCACACACCTCACAGACACACAACACTCACCACACACACATTCCACAGTGCAGACACCTCACAGACACACACACTCAGTGCACACACCACACACACACTCACACACACTCACAGTGCACACCTCACACACACACACAACACACACTCACAGTGCACACACACTCACACAAACATGCACTGCAGAACACACACACACTCCACAGTGCACACACTCACAGTGCACACATTTCACACAGACACACACACTACACAGTGCACACACCTCAAACAGACACACCACTCACACACACACACTGCACAGTGCACACACACAGACACACACACCACTCACACACACACACTCCACAGTGCACACCTCACAGACACACCACTCACCACACACACACACACAGTGCACACACCTCAAACAGACACACACACACACAAACACACACACACAGTGCAGACACACACACACACACACCTCACACAAACACACACACAGTCACCACACACACTCAGACACACACCACTCACAAACACACACACACTCACAAACACACACCACACACACACACAACACACACACTCACACAGAAACACACACACACACACACACACACACATACACAGTGCACACACACACACAACACACACACACACAAACACACACTCACACACACTCCACAGTGCACACACTCACACACACCACTCACCACACACACTGCACAGTGCACACACTCACACACACTCACAGACACACACCACAGTGCACACATTTCACACAGACACACACACTCAGTGCACACACCACACAGACACACACCACTCACAAACACACACACCACACACACTCACACACACACAAACACACACACACTACACAGTGCACACACACTCACCACACACACACACAGACACACACACCACAGTGCACACACCTCACAAACACACACTCACAGTGCACACACACACACTCCACAGTGCAGACACACACACCACACAAACACACACACATACACAGTGCACACACACACACTCCACAGTGCACACACCTCACACACAGACACACACACACTCACCATACACACACACACACTACACAGTGCACACACCTCACACAGGCACACACCACTCACACACACACAGACACACACACTCCACAGTGCAGACAACTCACACAGACACACACTCACAAACACACACAAACTGCACAGTGCACACACTCACAGTGCACACACACACACACAGTCACCACACACACTCCACAGTGCACACTCACACACACACACACAACACACACTCCACAGTGCACACACCTCACACAAACACACACTCACAGACACACACACTACACAGTAAATACATTTTACACAGACACACACACACACAAACACACACACAGTGCACACTCACACAGAAACACACACACACTCACACACACACTCCAGTGCACACACCTCACACAGACACACCACTCACATACACACACACACACACATACACAGTGCACACATTTCACACAGACACACACAAACACACACACACAGACACACACACTCAACACACACACTCCACAGTGCAGACACACACACCACACAAACACACACACTCACAGTGCACACACACACACTCACAGACACACACACTCACACACACACACAGTGCACACACCACACAGACACACACACACATACACACACACACAGTGCACACACACACACTGCACAGTGCACACATTTCACACAGACACACACACACACATACACACACACACACTACAGTGCACACACACTCACACACACACACTCATCACACACACACACTCACAGTGCACACACACTCACACACACACTCACAAACACACACAAACTGCACAGTGCACACACTCACAAACACACACACAGTCACCACACACACACTCACAGTGCACACACACACACTCAGACACACACCACACAGACACACACTCACAGTGCACACACACACACATACACACACACACACACTCACAGTGCACACCACACACACTACAGTGCACACACACACACACACACTCACACACACACACTCAGACACACACCACACACACACACACTACAGTGCACACACACACACACACACAGACACACACCACTCAACACACACACAGTGCACACACACTCACACAGAAACACACACACACACAGACACACACACTCACACACACCACTCACCAAACACACACACACACACACTCACACACACACAGACACACACCACACACACACACCACAGTGCACACCTCACACAAACATGCACTGCAGAACACACACACACACAGTGCACACCTCACAGACACACACACACACACCACACACACTCACACACACACACAGACACACACCACTCACCATACACACACACTCACAGTGCACACACTCACACAGACACACACCACACACACACACTACACAGTGCACACACACACAGACACACAACACTCACCACACACACACAGAAACACACACCACACAGACACACACTCACCAAACACACACTCACAGTGCACACACTCACACACACACCTCACACAGAAACACACACACACTGCACAGTGCACACACACACACAAACACACACACCACCACACACACTCACAGTGCACACACACACACATACACACACACACACAAACACACACTCACACACACTCACAGTGCACACACCTCACACACACACACCACCACACACACACAGACACACACACAGACACACACACACACTACAGTGCACACACACAGACACACACTCACCACACACACACACAGTGAACACACCTCACACACAGACACACACCACAAACACACACTCACACACACACTCACAGACACACACACACACACAACACACACACAGTACACACCTCACACAGACACACACTCACACACACACACATACACAGTGCACACACCACACAACACACACCACACACACACACTACAGTGCACACACACAGACACACAACACTCACCATACACACACTCACAGTGCACACACACACACAGTGCACACACCACACAACACACACACACACACTCAGTGCACACACCACACAGACACACACAGACACACACACACACACACAGTGCACACACTCACACAGACACACCACACACACACATACACAGTGCACACACCTCACACAGACACACACCACAGACACACACACCACACACACACACTCACACAAACACACCACTCACACACACACACACATACACACACACTCACACAGACACACACCACACACACACACTCACAGTGCACACCTCACACAGACACACACACACTCACACACACACTCACAGTGCACACACACAGACACACCACCACACACACACTCCACAGTGCACACACCACACAGACACACACCACTCACCACACACACACACAGTGCACACACTCACAGACACACACACACCACAGTGCACACACACACACCACAGTGCACACACATCACACAGACACACACACACACCACACACACACACACACTCACAGACACACACACACAGACACACACACAACACACACACACATACACACACACTCAGTGCACACACCTCACAGACACACACACTCACACACACACTCCACAGTGCACACACCTCACAGACACACACCACACATACACACAGTGCACACACACACACACACTCACACACACACACACTACAGTGCACACACACAGACACACACACACCACCACACACACACTCACACACACTCACACAGACACACACCACTCACCACACACACACTCACAGACACACACTCACAGAACACACACACACAGTCACCACACACACTGCACACACACACACACACACACAGTGCACACACCACACACACACACATTCCACAGTGCAGACACTCACACAGAAACACACCACTCACCACACACACACACACAGTGAACACACCTCACACAAACACACACACACTCCACAGTGCACACACACAGACACACACTCACACACACACACACATACACAGTGCACACACCTCAAACAGACACACACCACAAACACACACACACACACAACACACACACACACAGACACACACACACTACACAGTGCACACACACACACACACAAACACACACATCACACAGACACACACACACAGACACACACACTCACATACACACACACACTACACAGTGCACACACTCACACAGACACACACTACACAGACACACACTCACAGAGACACACACACACACACACTCACAGAGACACACACACACACAGTGAACACACCTCACACAGACACACACTCACACACACACATTCCACAGTGCAGACACTCACACACACACAGACACACACAGACACACACTCACAGTGCACACCTCACACAAACACACACACACATACACACACTCACAGTGCACACACCTCACACAAACACACACACACTGCACAGTGCACACACCTCACACAGGCACACACCACTCACCACACACACACACACATACACACACACACACAAACACACACACACACACACTCCACAGTGCACACACACAGACACACCACCACACACACACACAGTGCACACACTCACACAGACACACACCACAAACACACACCACACACACATACACACACACACCACACACACACACAGTACACACACACACATACACACACACACACATACACACACACACACCACAGTGCACACACACACACACACACACACTCAACACACACACACACTGCACAGTGCACACACACAGACACACCACCACACACACACACTGCACAGTGCACACACACACACAGTGCACACACCACACACACACACACACCACTCACACACACACAGACACACCACACACACTCACACACACACACAGTGCACACACTCACAGACACACACCACTCACACACACACACACAGTACACACCTCACACACACACACCACTCACACACACACTCACACACACACACCACACAAACACACACACACACCACACACACACATACACACACACACAGTACACACCTCACACAGAACACACACACACACACTCACAGTGCACACACTCACAGACACACACTCACCACACACACACTTCACTGTGCACACACACAGACACACACACTCACCACACACTCCACAGTGCACACACACACACAAACACACACACACACAACACACACACACAGTGCACACACCACAGACACACACCACACATACACACACACTCCACAGTGCACACACATCACACAGACACACACCACTCACCATACACACACACACATACACACACTCACAGACACACACCACACAGACACACACCACAAACACACACACACATACACACACACACATACACACACACTCACAGACACACACACTCACATACACACACACTCCACAGTGCACACACTCACAGACACACACCACACATACACACACACTCCACAGTGCAGACACCTCACACACACACCACTCACACACACACTCCACAGTGCACACACCACACAACACACACACACACAGTGCACACACACACACACACATACACACACACACAGACACACCACTCACCACACACACACACAGACACACACTCACAGAGACACACACACACAACACACACTCACACACACACACACCACAGTGCACACACACACAGAAACACACCACTCACACACACACATTCCACAGTGCAGACACCTCACACACACACAGTGCACACACCACACACCACACACACAGTACACACACACACAGACACACACCACTCACACACACACTCCACAGTACACACCTCACACACACACAGAACACACACACACACTCACACAGAACACACACACACACACCTCAAACAGACACACACACTCACACAGACACACACACTCACACACACACCACAGTGCACACACCTCACACACACACACACTCAACACACACACTCCACAGTGCACACTCACACAGACACACACAGACACACACACACTACACAGTGCACACATTTCACACAGACACACAACACTCACCACACACATTCCACAGTGCAGACACTCACACAGACACACACTCACCACAAACACACACTGCACACACACTCACACAGACACACTCACACAGAACACACACACTCAGTGCACACACCTCACACAGAAACACACCACTCACCACACAAACACACACTGCACAGTGCACACACACACACTCACAGTGCACACACCTCACAAACACACACACACACTGCACACACCTCACACAGACACACACCACTCACCACACACACATTCCACAGTGCAGACACTCACACAGACACACCACTCACACACACACACTACAGTGCACACACACAGACACACACACTCACCACACACACACTCCACAGTGCACACACTCACACAAACACACACACACACACACCTCACACAGACACACACCACTCACACAAACACACACATCACAGTGCACACACACACACAGTGCACACACACACACACTCACACACACACCACTCACACAAACACACACACACACCACTCACCACACACACACACATCACAGTGCACACACACACACAACACACACTCACATACACACACACTCACAAACACACACACTCCACAGTGCACACACCACACACACACACAGTGCACACACTCACACACACACACACTACAGTGCACACACCTCACACAGAAACACACCACTCACACACACACCTCACACACACACACTACAGTGCACACACACACACAAACACACACACACTCACAGTGCACACCTCACAGACACACACACACACCACACACACACTCCACAGTGCACACACCACACACACACCACAGTGCACACACACACACACTCCACAGTGCACACACTCACAGACACACACACCACACACACACTCAGTGCACACACACACACATTCCACAGTGCAGACACACACACACACAGACACACACCACTCACACACACACTACAGTGCACACACCTCACACAGACACACCACACACACACTCACACACACACCACTCACCACACACACTCCACAGTGCACAAACCTCACAGAAACACACCACTCACCACACACACACACTGCACAGTGCACACATTTCACACAGACACACTCACACACACACACCTCACACACACACACACACACACACAGTGCACACATTTCACACAGACACACCACACACACACCTCACAAAGACACACACCACTCACCACACACACTCACAGTGCACACACCTCACAGACACACACACACCACAGACACACACACACACTCCACAGTGCACACACCTCACACACACACACTCAGTGCACACACACACACATTCCACAGTGCAGACACCTCACACAGACACACACACACATACACACACACACAGTGCACACACACACACATCACAGTGCACACATCACACACACACACCTCACACAAACACACACCACTCACCACACACACACTCTCCACAGTGCACAAACCTCACACAGACACACACAGACACACACCACAGTGCACACACTCACAGTGCACACCTCACACACACACCACAGTGCACACACCACAGACACACACCAATCACACACACACACAGTGCACACACCACACACACACACACTCAACACACACACTCACACACACACAGTGCACACACCTCACAAACACACACACACTGCACACACACACACTCCACAGTGCACACACTCACACAAACACACACACACAGTGCAGACACACACACACACACTGCACAGTGCACACACCTCACACAAACACACACTCACACAGACACACACACACACAGTGCACACTCACACACACACACTACAGTGCACACACACACACAGTGCACACACTCACACAAACACACACCACACACACTACACAGTGCACACACACACACAGACACACAACACTCACACACACACACAGTGCAGACAACTCACACAGACACACCACACACACACAGTGCACACATTTCACACAGACACACACACTCACCACACACACATTCCACAGTGCAGACACCTCACAGACACACCACTCACCACAAACACACACTGCACAGTGCACACACCTCACACAGAAACACACCACTCACCACACACACATTCCACAGTGCAGACACCTCACAGACACACCACTCACCACAAACACACACTGCACAGTGCACACACCTCACACAGAAACACACCACTCACCACACACACACTCCACAGTGCACACACCTCACACACACACAGTGCACACACTCACACAAACACACACACACTCCACAGTGCACACATTTTACACAGACACACACACCACTCACACACACACTGCACAGTGCACACCTCACACAGACACACAACACTCACCACACACACACACACAGTGCACAAACCTCACAGACACACCACTCACACACACACACACTACACAGTAAATACATTTTACACAGACACACACACACACACACATCACAGTGCACACACTCACAGACACACACACTCAGTGCACACACACACAGTGCACACACACACACCTCACACAGACACACCACTCACCACACACACACACAGTGCACACACCTCACACACACACAGACACACACCAATCACACACACACACCACAGTGCACACACACAGACACACAACACTCACCACACACACTCCACAGTGCACACACCACACACACACACACAGTGCACACACACACACCACAGTGCACACACACACAGTGCACACCTCACAGAAACACACCACTCACACACACACAGTGCACACACACACACTACAGTGCACACACACACAGACACACACACACACAACACACACACACAGTGCACACACCACACAGACACACACCACTCACCACACACACACATTCCACAGTGCAGACAACTCACACAGACACACACCACTCACAAACACACACACACTACAGTGCACACACACACAGACACACACACACAGACACACACCACACACACACTCACAGACACACACACCACTCACACACACACACACCACACACACTCACAGTGCACACACCTCACACAAACACACACTGCACAGTGCACACACACACAGTGCACACATTTCACACAGACACACACACACAGACACACAACACTCACCACACACACACAGTGCACACACCTCACACAGACACACACACTCACACACACACTCACACACACACCACAGTGCACACACCTCACACACACACAGACACACACACACACTACAGTGCACACACACAGACACACCACTCACACACACACATACACACACACACAGTGCACACATTTCACACAGACACACACCACTCACACAAACACACATCACAGTGCACACACTCACACACACACCACTCACCAAACACACACACTCCACAGTGCACACACACAGACACACACCACACACACACACATTCCACAGTGCAGACACCTCACACAGACACACACCACTGACCACACACACTACACAGTGCACACATTTCACACAGACACACACACACACACACACACATTCCACAGTGCAGACACCTCACACAGACACACCACTCACCACAAACACACACTGCACAGTGCACACACTCACACAGACACACACCACTGACCACACACACACAGTGCACACACACAGACACACACCACACAAACACACACAAACTGCACAGTGCACACACTCACACACACACCACTCACCATACACACACACTACACAGTGCACACACTCACACAGACACACACCACTCACAAACACACACATCACAGTGCACACACTCACAAACACACACACACAACACACACACACACTACACAGTGCACACACCTCACACAGACACACACACACCACTCACCACACACACATTCCACAGTGCAGACACTCACACAGACACACACCACTCACCACACACACACACTCCACAGTGCACACATTTCACACAGACACACACACACTCAACACACACACTCACACACACACTCACACAAACACACACATCACACAGACACACAACACTCACCACACACACTCCACAGTGCACACACCTCACACAGACACACACCACCACACACACACACAGTGCACACACTCACAGACACACAACACTCACCACACACTCCACAGTGCACACACTCACAGAGACACACACACACACAAACACACACCACAGTGCACACACCTCACAGACACACACCACTCACATACACACACACAGTGCACACACACACACAGACACACACACACACACACACACTCACACAGACACACACACACAGTGCACACACACACAGACACACACCAGTCACCACACACACTCACCACACACACTCACAGTGCACACACACACAGTGCACACACACACACAACACACACACTCACACAGACACACACACCACACAACACACACTCCACAGTGCACACACACACAGACACACACACACACCACACACACACACACACTGCACAGTGCACACACACACACCACAAACA